>VWZT01008556.1:335-57344 GCA_013397055.1 Pachycephala philippinensis | reverse complement strand
TAATAATAATAATAATAATAAAGCATTCATAAGGTTTTTTAAGGTTGTAATAATAAACCATTCATAAGGTTTTGCTACGCAGCCCAGATTTATGAGGCTGACATTCACCTTTGCTCTTCCACCTCGGCCTGCCTGCATTGCTACCAAAGAGTCTGTGGTTTGTGACATTCAGCTGTCGTTAGCAACCAGTCACACAGAGTGTTTGCTCTTACCATAACCTGTAATTGTTAGCTGTAGGAAGCAGTTAGAAACCATGATGTAGAATTCATTCAGATTGGAGGAGTTGTTCAGATCTGCTGTGGAACAAGGTCACTTCATTTCCTCTGCACAGATACATTTGGCTATCTGTAGGATGCCCTGAAATAATGGGATCTTGATTTTGCAAACATATATGCTGATTTTTAATTTGTGAATTCACCAACCTTATTACAGCTAATCATAAACATACAGGCGGGCATTCAGGTATCTGAAGGACTGAGAGCAATTGGCTCAGAAAAAAAGGGATTTTTACTGTAGACAATTTAAAGAAGTGATGATTTCTAACAATGTTTAGAAAGCACATAAGAGATGAAAAACAGATAATCCTAATAACTTTTGGAAATCAAACACAAATATATCCAGTATTAGTTCTATTTTGACAGTCGCAGTAGCAGATGACCTACAGAGGCCCTACATGTACTTCAGTTAATAAATAGAGAAAAATTATTTTAATTTTAAATGCTTAAAATAAAGACTACTAAACTATGCTGAAAATTGTAAATCTCTATAAAAGTGCCTAATCAAGAATAACCTAAATTTCAGTTGTTTCTTGTTGATATCCTTTATGTCAAAGACAACTATATACTTTAATCAAATATTTTAAGATTATGGTTATGTCCATAAATGCAAGTAAGATTAATTAATCACTTGTCCGTCTCTTCAGAGCAAAAGTACACTATTTGGAATAAATGACTTGTAAATATTAGTTGCAGACAGATATTTCAAAGATCTTGGGTTCAAGTCCTTGTTCCACTATGACCAGCGTAATCACAGCTAATTCAAATAGATTAACTGTGCTTCACATCTCCTGTGCAAACCCAGCTTACACGTGATACTTGCCATCATCATGAAATGAAATGACAGAAAATTAACAATGTTAAAATTCAGAATAAAATTACTTTAAAATAAACTGGCCTTTTTTCAGATACTAGAAATAGATTTTAGCCAAGCATGAAAAGTTACTAAGGTATATAACATACAGGTCTTAGAAGAACTAACCTCTGAAAGCATAGGACTTTTTGTCAGGCTGGTTATAGGGCAATACCATTTCATGGCAACTAAATACATATCAATCATCTTCCATCTGCTATTTAGTCCTGAGACCAACCTACTTGATATATAAGAAATGGTTGAAAAAAAAATTTTAGGTGTATTCAAAAGAATAAGAACATTTCCACCTCACCAGGAACAGACAAAGATTTTAAAAAAGAGCAAAAAATTAAAATAAAAATCAAATAAAGCCTCCAGAATTGGACTGACACACAATAACAAGGTATTACAGAAGGATGAAAAAGAAAAATTGCTTTCCATTCTGTTCTTTGTGATCCCTCTGGAGGCATAGGTATCAGAGAGATTTTCAAAGAACTGCTTCTTACTTGGAAGAATGGAACCATTTTCTTTGAAAATATTTGTAAAAGAAGTATTTTTGCATAAAGTAAAATAAATAGGAATAAAGATTATATGGTACCAATTCCATCCTGAGAAAGTCAGGTGATGGCATCGTAGCCTTCATACTTCTGAAGGCCCAGAGTCACCACACAATACTACCAAAGCTGATCTAGTGGAAGGTGTCCCTGCCAGGCAGGAGGGGTGGAACCAAAAGATCCTTAAGGTTCCTTCCAACCCAAATTATTCTATGATCCCGTAAAAGCACAAAAAACCTCAGGAGAAACCAGCTATGACCAATGTGCTCTCACTCCCTCCCAGACAACCACAGAGAAGAACTGTGTACTGTTTCAGAAGAACAGAAAAGCAACAAACCACCACACAAGAGTTACTGTAATGCAAGAAGGAGTTTTATTAATCGCCCATATAGAAAATGGTTCTGCATCTTTTTCCCTCCACTAATTCTGTTTCTACTACATCAGCTGACAAGATCATCCTGTTTCTGTGATTAAGTGCTCACAAGAAATGAATTTACTATGCTGTATTTTTATGTTTTAGTATGATAAATGAAAGTGAGTAACATGAAATGCATTAGTCTCTGAAGTGGAAAAACATCAGCTTCTTAGATGTAGCCAAATATACTACTGTTCATCTACTTCAAATTAATTTGACTTATATAAGTTCAGATTAACACAGCTGGAAAGCCACCAGAAAATTTTCATTCTTGCAAACATAAAGGATATTTTTTTCATATCTTGCTATAAAGTCCTCTTCTTTTTCTGGCTGAGACAAACAGTCTCTTTATAAAGTTATGTCTTTAAAATTTGGGCACAGTAGGAAAGATAGACAGAAGGGAGTCTTGGATGTCTTTATCTGGTGTCACTTATGTCTTGCACTTCCAGAAGCAAAAGTTCCTAATATGCAGAGTTGAAAATTTCTAGCTTTAATAAGCGCTCAAGCCAGATTCTGCTGTGGTAAATAGGGGAAGAGTACAGTTAATGTTAAGCATCATTTCAGAGAAATGTAATGCATAGGGAAAAGACTAAATAAGCACTTACAGGGTTCCACTCCCGTGTGTACTATTCACTTAACAGTTGGACTCAATGACCCTTGTGGGTCCAACTCAAAATATTCTGTGATTTAAATAAAATTATATGTGTGGATGTGGCAACAGAATGCAACTTGAAACTTGGAAACATTGTTCAAAATTTAATGTAAATGAGAAAGGTTTTGCAATCAAGCAAAATAGCAGAGGTGCGGAGATACTAAATTGAACACAGTAAAGTTATTTTTATGAGATATTTTTACTTATTCACCATTTTTCCTACCAAAAAAGTGAGGTTAATGACCTGGGGATTTTTAGCCCCAGGGCCATACTGCAAGGGAGAGTATATGCAAGTATGTGAGTTTCTGAAGGGATTTGATATTTCTGATCTATCCTGTCTTCCACAGAAAGAAGGAGATTCAGGGAAGAGCTCCAATCTTTTCAGTAATTGGATTCACAAGTGCAGGTTCAGATGGATTATTGGTGGTAAGATAGGCAGCTAACATTAAATGTCCAATTATAATGAACATAGGATAGGAACACTGGATAGCAACGAGGATAGGAATATGTTGAAATTTGTATACTATATATTGGAATTAAAAGACTATTCAAAGTTGATGCTTCAGTGCTAATAATATATAATACTTAACTCAGCATAAAATTTTATTTCTTTCATGTCAAAAATTTAATTATACAAATTAAACTGAAGATCTGCTACTCAGTAAAATATTGCATACAACAGTAAATATGGACAGAAAAACTTATTAAGCAAAAGGCATCACTGAAAGTATCAGGAACCAGAGGAAGTACAAAGAAAAATGCAGAACGTGTCAGGCTATTCACCTTCCTCAAGCTGTTTGCTAAATAGATGGCATTTACCAGGGAAGAGTTATAAATACCAGTAAATTAGTCTCGTGATCAATTAATAAGCTATTTGCTGCATTAAAGCGAAAACTACTTCCCTTAAAGCTTTGGAGGACTTAATAGGTACTGGGAGAAAAGTGTTTTGAAGGAACCCAAGAAGAGAGCCTCTGGAAGACGCTGTTTACATTTTTGTTTTTACAATTATTTTGAGATTGAAGAGACTCCTGTTTCTGCCAAATTGTGACTTGCTACAGGTGGAAAAAAAATGTGATGCGCTGCAAAAAGTATTCCTGAACACTGCAAAACACATCTCATGATTGACAAGAATCCCAGAAGGAAACATTTTCATGTTAATTATTTTTGTGGCCAATTTTAGGTACTTATATGGTAAAAATTTCAACAAATATATTTTGAAGATATATTGTAGGATCAATTCTAAATTACTATTTCATTCCCCGTTCTGTTTCTTATGGTTTGCATTGTTTATATTGTAAGTTGGAGTGAAGGCCATTTGTAGAAGTAATCTGGCCTGCTTTCACCAGTAGCAGACATTGGCTTGTCAAAAGCAATGAAGTCTCTGCCCAAGGTTAGTTTCCATGATGACCACCACCAATATTACTGACATTAGTAACTTCTTTTATTTTAAGCATGTGACTTTTATTCTCATTGCAAAAACAGATGAAATTTTTAAAATTCCATAAACCAGCTGTAAATTAAGCTAGACTATATTGATTGTGTAATCATGTAATCACTAGAGATGGCATAGTGACAAATACATCAAGAAAGAAAGCTATTAAAAAAAAAGTCTACAGTAGAAACTATAAAACAACTGGAAAAGTTCCTGGGATTTTTCAGACTCTTAGCCAACTTCTTTTCAAGCCTTGTTCAAACTACAAAAAAGTCCTGTTTCAACTTCTGAAGAAAGGAATTTTAGAAGAACTTCAAAACAACTTTTTTTTTCTCTGCCAAAAGTTCTCTCCTAGGTTATTTAGGACTTCCATATAAAATTAAGGGGTTTTTGATGCCTGAAAGAAATATGTAGTAGTTGTCTGCTTTCAAGATTTGTATGAGAGCAATAAGACAACAGCAAACCAGGAAAAGAGAAGAAAATACATTCCTTGGAATTTTATGGCAATTGTGTGTGGCTCATGTTCAATATTGCAGTTTAAGAGAACAAAGCACTATAAAGATTGATCAGAAAATTTTCCTATTAGAACACATATGGGTATATCAACTGAGGGACCATAAAGCCTTAAAACACTTGACAAATACATTTAAAATGCTATCATGAAGCCACAAAAGAAAAAGCTTTTCCTTCAATGGAAATTTGGTTCCATTCCTTCAGCAGCACATCTAAAAGACAAAAACTAAGTACATATCCTACCAAGGTGTCACTTGTTCTCAAAAAATCTGAAGTGAAAAAAAAAAATCTGCTAAGGCTTACTGAAAAGAAAATACGTTCACAAAAGTGTGGATGGCAGCAGTTACTTTTTGAAATGCAGAAGACCGATCAAACTAAATGTTCCTTTTCCCCATTTCCCAAATGGAGCTGCAGAATAAATTTTACCTACTCATTACTTAAATAAGACATTCAGAATTTATGACAGAACTCAACAAGCAAAGAAAAAAACAACTAAATGTAAAAGTACACTTCCAATGAAAATGTAAGCAAAACATGACACTGAGCCCATTCTAATTTGATTTTCCAAACAGAAAGCGCGGAATTCCAAGATTTTATAGAAAAAACTCAAGAGTTTCATAAATTTTTTCAAGTGGCTATTTTCCTACGTTTACATATAACTGAGTACATACATGGCTTGCACAGCTGTTGATGCAGAAAGTGAAAAAGAGCTGCAGCTCAGGGAAAGGCAATGGAAGTTCTGACAGATGCCTTGCCCCAAGACTGCTACTTTTATTTATCCCTAAAGGATCTAAGAGATTTGTTAAGGCATCCCTTCTTAATCTGGTATAAACACTAAGGAATAAGAATATAAAGTTCAGTCTATGCAGACAGTGTAAAAGAGGAGAAAAAAATATATATTTCCCAGAGTTTCTAGGAAGATTCTACTGCAGGAGTAGGTCCATGGTCAAGGAGTAGAAATAGTATACCTAACTAAGAACAGTAAAATTCCTGATGAAAGCATAGCAAATCAAATCAGCAATTTAACTGCTCATCACATCAGGACTGCATCAGATGTGATCTCTGCAGAACAGCTAAAGGCAACAAACAAAAAGACATAGCAAATACAGACATAAGTGTACCTGAAACCTTTCTGACAGCCTGTGTTGCTGACCATTTTACCAGCCTTAAATAAAGCCAACACATTTTCTTATCAAATCTCAGCAACATGTTTTGTCAAGATAAATGCCAGGTTAGGTTTTTCATTATCCATAACTTCATCAAAGAATTGGCGCAGTTTAGATAAGTCTTCATTAATATATTTCTTTGTAACTTAGGTAATTTTTCATTCCCACTATATATCTCTCATTTTGTGAGGATAAATTCATACTGCAGTTGCATTATTTGATATCAGATAAACAGTACATATCTTTAATAACTTTATTCTTCATCATGCGTCATACCAATTTTGGCACTACTCTAATTTCTTTATATGCAGATTAAAGCAGTATTCTCAGCGTGGAAACACACATTAATGCAATCTGTCAGATACTATTACATCTCTGTGCGAGTCTTACAAAAGTTTCATTTCTTCTCATAATGCAAAATGCTTGACCACATTTTCTTTCAAGAAAGTGAATACAGTCAATAAAACTCAGTCCAAGAAAGCTACAGTTTCACTTGCTGGGTACTCTGCATGGTTTTGCTTCTTTGATAAACAGAACAAAACAGTCCTTTCTTAAAGATTTCCTACAAATCCTAACTCAAACTATACCTCACCTAGTCCCTTCTGGTGGCATGTAATGTGTACACATATAAACACACACATGTGTACATAGTTTTACAAACACTCTTCAGAAATCTCTTGGATAAATGAGATATAGAATTAATATTATGAGAATCATAGCTGAATAAATATATAGACATAAATCTATCATTTCATAATCTCTCCATATTTTAATGGTCTACTTATTTTAATTCTAAATTATTGTACTGGAATTTGATTTACTTGATATAATTATGAAAAACACAAAAGAATTATTTATACTTCTATGAATATGAAAGGAAATTAAATATTCAAGCAAATAAGTGGCTTTAAGAATCTGAATGCTTATTTTTTGTGATTAAGGTTGCCATTAAGACCTGAGAAAGTCGGATCTTCAGAGCAAGATAGCTTCAGGACATGTAATTGTTTACTGAAGTATATTGTTCAAGGTATGGCAACATCTGAACAGACTAGACAATAACAGAACACATCTGCTGAAAAGCTTGGAAGGCTTTTTCCTTAAAGTCTTCAAAAGCAAAGGTTACAAGCCTAGGAAATTTCACCCTGAATGAACAGATATAAACGCAACAGATTTGACAAAAAGGATGTTAACATTTACAGAAAGTCAGGATAGTGGACTCTTATTTTTTATTCACTTCCTCAATTCAGCAAAGGGACAACTCACTTTACATTGCTTTATGAGAAATATAGAAATAAAAATTAATTTAGACAGACTGTGTGCTTCTTGTAGTCCATAGTCATACCTCACATGTTACCTCTGCTGGTAATCAATGTAACTATTTTTTCATAGTGATTTAATAAATAGTTTAAATACCACCAGTTTTCCTATGTTAATTGCATTCAACTATCTTACCAGGACCATTATACTGGAATTATTTATTCTACATTTATCCCAGACAGTGTAAGCTCTGAACTGGACTGAGGAATTAAACTGTAGTTCTGCATCAAATCCTACATTATTTTTCAAGCATTTTCAGAATGACATGTGCATGTACATGCATGTGGGCATACATGGACCTGTTTAATAGAAGCTGGTTTTATATAATGAGATACCAAAGAATTTTCATAATGCACCACAATGAACACCAGAATGAACTCTTGCCAGCATTAGAAAGCACATTTTCACAGGCGAACAATTACACACTTTTTCCCAGACATATATATAGTGATTTAATTGGTCATCACCTAACTAGCTTTAGTTTGCATTAAACAAAAAAACCCCAGTATTGATATAAAATCCCTATTACCTCTTGTTTACACTCCTTTAGTTGTCAGATTCAACGAGTACACTTGGAAAAAGTTTAGACCAAGACTGTTGTATTAGGGTAGACACAGCCTCAGGCACTGCTACTCATTATGTTGATCTAAGTCACAGCATGCCTTAATAACGAGTTGGAAAATCCATCCCGTTTGAAGTGCACAACCTGAGGTTATATTTAACGGGATTCATTCTAATGTACTCTGCCTCCAGTTGGTATTGGTTTTCTTAGGAGCTGGAGATTTTCACTAGGGTAAAAATAGCACTGAAAAGGAATGAGAAGAGACTAAAATGACCTGGTCCATAAGAACGAAAGGCCTGTTATCACTTTTAAAAATATCAGGTGCTTAGGAGAGCCAGTTTAATGTCTTAGCAAAATAGGATGTATTGCATATATCAGTATTTTCCAGAGTTCAGCTTTGGACCTGATATGAGATCCAGCCTAGAATCGTTAAGCAGGATTCTTTTAGGCAGTTTTCTTATTCATCTTGAGTTATATTAGTTTTCTACAAATGCACAAAATACTGCTACACACATGATATAGGAAGACAAAACAGTGTTCTCCCTAAAGATACACTGATTTCAAGTAAATCACTGAATATAACCACCATATTTTTTTAAATTGTATTGATTTTCTGCTTTTATTCACAATCCTACCATGTTTCCTTTCCTGCCTACTCTTTAACATCCCATCTTCCGTAAATGTCTTTGAGGTATATTATTTCTCAAATTTGTTTAAAAAAGAATGCTTTCTTTTAGACTTACCAGGAATTTTTAGAAATATATTCATGACCTATGACCACTGTATCCTATAATATGTATTCTGAGAGGAGTTAAACTTAAAGCATGCTGGCATTAAAATCCACAAACATTGTTAATTTTAAGGAGGGTGGCAAAAAATATTTGCAAAAATTCTAAAGCAAGTCATCTCAACAAAACAATCTTTTATCATTGAGAAGCATTATAATCAAGTTTTTTGAGATTATCTGAACACCAGTCTCACCCTCTGCAATCCCCCACTCCTGATACTACTTTCTTCTCTCTTTTTTTCCCATTATTCTTGTATTCCATTTTTATACGTCTTTCACAGTATAATTGTGGAGTTTTGGACCTGGGCAAAGTCAATGCTGAATGATATTTTCTTTTATTTTTCCAAGTATGAAAACAGTGTTTATTCAAATAAAGAGCAAAAGTCATAAAGCAGTGGTTTCAGTAAAATAAAATACATCCAAAGTTGAATGTTAATGTCTCTAAATTGGAGAGACACGGATTTGATGGACGGCCACTTGGTGGATAAAAAGGTGTCTGAGATCCCAGCTGGACTACTGCCTACAGTTCTGCTGTCCCCAACATAAGGACATGGAACTGTTGGAGCAAGTCCAGAGGGGGCCACAGAGTTGATAAGGGGACTGGAGTACCAGTTGATAAGAGGACAGGTTGAGAAGCTGGGGCTGTTCAGCCTGGAGAAGAGAAGGTGTCATGGAGACCTCATAACACACTCCCAGTATCTGGGAAACCAGAGAGGGACTCTTGATCAGGAACTGTAGTGACTGGACAAGGAGTAATGGATATGAATCAACAGAGGGGAAATTTAGGCTGGATATTAGTAAAATAAGTTCTTATTGTGAGGGTGGTGAGACCCTGGAAAAGGTTGTGGATGCCCCATTCCTGGCAGTGTTCAAAGCCAGGATGGATAAGGTCTTGAGCAACACGGTCTAGAGGGAAGAGGCAGGGGGGTGGGGACTAATGATCTTTAAGATTCCTTCCAACCCTTAGTTTTCTACAATCCTATGATTATTTAAATTTCTTGAAGACAAGAATCTACTCTGTACTTTTATTTCTCTGGCATTACTGTGGGGAATTCTATCAAACAATTTTTTAAATTATGGTTCAGGCTGATTTGCCTTGAAATTTAACGTAAGAAATAAAGGAATCAAAAAGTGGACACAAATTACTTGCTTTAGGAATAAGGTCTTCCATCAATACAGATGGTAAAGATTTCCATCTATGTTAAGAGAGATTACACAAACTCTGTTCAAGAGAAGCAGGCTTAGAATCCTTAATAAACTTTCCTTAGCAGAATACAATCCTTACTGTAACAGTTTTTCTTTCAACTAACTAGATTATTATTTTAATTCTGACATAGAAGGAAACAAACTTCCTGTACTGCTACTGGAGTTCTGATTCGTTGTGCTATATCACTTCCAAAAATAATAAAACAAGTAATATCAATCTGCATAAATAAAGTATCGATTTGTTATAATTTTATAATTATATTTAAACCGATATTAATAAAAACTATAGTACAGGCACCTTCCAGAACATCCATCTGGGATGGACTACAAGAACACTTTAAAGTAAAACAAAACAAATAATAAAAAACTCCTCCAAAGGTGTTGTTAGCAAGGGCATTATCATAAACAGAAACCATCTACACGAGAAGAATATTGTATAGATTTGTCACCTCCTGTGAATTAAAACATGAGGGTTGCCATTTTTGCACATTTCTTTTTCCTTTCTTTCATTTGTATTTGTTTTAAAGGTGAATGGGACATAAGAATGAAAAAAGGCACCAGAGTGGAAAAAGGAAAATTGAAAGTAGACAGGAAAATTTTTTCTAAGCTTGATATAATGAGGAAGAGCAGCACACACAAAGAGACAAAAAAGTTCTCATTGCGTCCCTACATTACTGTGATAAAGTACAGTGCATGACACTGCTCTGCATTTTATTCCTCCCTTGGGAAGTGGAGACTCATTCTCTTCTGTACTCAGCGCAGAGCAGGAAGTTTTTGGCTGGTTTTGAGACATTTTAAAAAATAGCAGTAAAAAATATTCCATGGTTTTCAACAAAATCCATAGAAACTTCAATCAACAGATTACAACCAACCCTTAGACTGTAACTGAAGCAATGCATTGCTATTTGCCTTTAATTAAGGCAGTACACAGAATTTTTCCTTTCATTGGAAGGGATCTGAGACCTTTTAAATTAGTTACCTCCATTGTATTAATAAACTGTGCCTAAAAGATGTGAAATGATACCCATTGATTCAGCTCCAATACAGCAGTAGAGGCTACAGTATCCTACTATTGCACAACTTTGCAATATGAAAAGTAAATATACATAGTTCTAGTGCTAGGAAACTCTATACCTTATCTTTGTTTTATCTCGTCATATTGAAATGAATACATAAGTGTTTGCACATTAGAAAACAAATGTAGTCTCATGAAATGGTATCACCTAAATCAGAGAAAGAGGAAAAGCTAAGTTTGATAGGCTTTTGTAGACAGCCTTTGATGTCCAATACAAAGGCACTTGGAGGTCTAGGTAAGCATATTCAAAAGAATTACAGAGTCTAAAAATGGGTATTTTGTTGAAATTAAAAATTCTTATTTTGTTGAAAAGTGTGATGTAAGCTAAAATGTAAGTAATGTGTTATCTTGTGGTTTGGTTTGTGGCAGGATTTTTTTCCCATGAGCATACTATCTGTTAGTTAAGCCAAAAAAAATTAGTTTGACAGGATTGGGCCATTTTCTTAAAATCTTTCAGTTTATGGAATCTATGAGGAAAGACATACTTGAAGTGGCTTGTTAACAGTAGACTGCCAGAAACCTGGAACTGAAAGATGTGCCCTGAAAGCAACAAAAAGCAGGAGGGGCACAGCATTCCTCTTCCCAGCTACTCCATATAAACACCTTTCAGTTTCCTGGCATTTCATTCAAATGAAAAACTGATGGAGCTACATGCATTTAGTTACCTTCAATTTTTTGTTAAATATATCTTCAAAAGTTGCAGTAGAGATAGTTTTTTATTCTTTCAGAGTGTTCTCTACTGAACATCTTTCTTTAGAATAGCCCAGGCCCTACATACCAGATTGACAGAATTATTTTACACCTATCCCCCTATTCTGACACTTATTCTGTCTTCAATAATGTATCACCATTTCTGAAACAAATCTACATTCTTCAAGCCACATGTTGTCAAATTCCATTTCACAGCTTTGTTCTCACATTATTTTCCTATTTCAACACTACAAACTGAATAGTTTTCATCCCCTTTCCCATTTCCTCCCTCTCTTCCTTGTTTGCTCGGAGTTGACAGCACAATATCCATTTTGGTACCTGCAATAACGGGTTTTGATGTCTATGGGACATTTCACAGATTAACTTTATTACTGAATCCTAGAATATTTTCAGTGTTCTACCACTAAGGATAATGCTTGAAACAGGTTTCTGTTCCTCTGCTCTCAAAAACATAAATATCTGAGTGGTGACACTGAAAGACAGTGAACAGACTTTTATTGATGCAATAATTTCAACCAACTGCAGCAACTGCATTAAACTTTATTATACAGAAGTGAACGTTCTGAAACAGCTATAGAAAGCAAGGAATTACTCTAGATATCTTTGGACGTAGTATTTCCACTGATCTGAGAGATCTTTGTACAAAGTATAAGAAAGAAACTTAGGAATATGTCATAAAAATTATCATTCCACATGCAAAACTTTATGTGAGTACTCAAACATAACAGAAATACAATCATAGCAAATATCCATATGTTCATGAAAGACTGAAGAAATAGGATATGAAACAGGTACTAAACTACCAATATTTTTGCTATGGACTTTGTTTCTCATATTGCAGGGCACATTTAACAGGGCCTGGAAGACGGGATAAATAACATTTACCGTGTTACTAATAGCACTATCATGGCCTACAAAACATAACTGAGGAATTCCTATATAATTTTCCTGGTTTTCTAGAGCAGATCAAACAAGTCTCTATAGCACTGTAGAATCAAAATTTATCCCATCATAGAGGCTTTTCATGACTCCAAGAGCAATAATGAGCAGGAAAAGACCACTTAGGAAGTAATTTACCAAGTCATTAAAGGTTTTTCATGAAACAAGAAAATCAATGAAACTTCAGTCTGCAAGTTTCACAGAATACCTACACCACCAAGAATGCACTTAAATTGATGCATTCCTTTGAAAGGATGCTGATATATATTACTTTTTTGATATCTGGAAAGAGTATTTCAACAAAACCTGCCCGGTTTCTTTTCGAGTTTGTCAGAATTTCCACCAGAAAAAGTATTTTATACATTTTTGTACTATTGGATTGCTCTGAAATTCCCTCTGTATCCCAAACAAAGGATGTGAAGATTTTAGGGACAGGAAAACATGAACAGCAGAAAAAATTTGGGTTTTTTTGCAAGTGTTCTTTCTATAAAATATATATTACATAAAAATAAGTGTATTTGATTCTTGCATTTATTCCAATTTACAACAGAGAGTAATTCTTACTCTCTGTTGTAAATTGGATTCTTACAGAGAGTAAGAATTTGCATATAGGTATAAATAAAAAATAAATCCAAAAACTTCATGATGATATATTTCTCTTGATGGTTAGTATAAGAGAGAGGAAGCTATTAAAAGTCTTTAGAAATAAAAAACAAATCTTTATTACACTCTTCATTTATTCCTTTTACTAAAAGGGCCTGATTTCCTGTTCATGTCTATGGAATTAGAGAAGTAAAGCTTTTTTAAAATTGAAAAGACATAGTCAGACTTGTAATTCCATTATTTTTTTCTATTTGTTCTTTGAGTTAGCCATCTTCAAATATGCATAAGTCATAGCCAGTCTAATAATTTATGTGTCAGTTTCTCAAACTTTAAATTCTAATAGAATTACATTTATCAACCAATTTTATTTAATTTTTTAAAATCAAAACTGGAATTTAATTTCCGAGAAGGCCAGAGAGGCAATAGCTTTTCAGCCACTCCATTGTGTTTCACTTGTCCCTGAAAAAGTCACTAAAATTTTTTCTAACTCAATGCTATGTCCTTTACTATAATGAAAAACATGGAGCATTGTTACCAACTGTTAAAGACATTGCATTATCAGTGAAAAAAAGTTACAAGTACTGCAATAAAAGAAAATTATCTTTGTGGAAGGGCAAAGAAAAGAGTTCTTGTGGATATTTAATTTTCTTTTTTTAATATACGGTTTTTTGCAGGATTGTGAACACGATGACCTAAGCGGTTGTTTCTGGCTCTTTGCAACACATAAGAATACTGTACTTGCTGAGTGATAAAATCTTCAAGGACAAAAACAGTGTCTTTGTTAGTGCCTATGCCATGGATGGCACAGTAATGTTCTTTTTATAATTTCTATATAAAATCTAAAATATAGTATTTCTATAACAGTAACACAACAAACGTTTGTTAAGGCAGAGCCGCATCTGAACACAAAAATAGACAGTAAAATAATACTGTTGTAACTTTTATTGCAGTGTGGACAAAAATATGGGACAGAAAGGCTATTTGACAGAACATTAATATTTTACCCACGGGTATCTCATGAAAGTAATAACAAGACCTCTTTCTTCAAAGTTTTGTAGTCTTTATGTTAACAAACTGAGGAGAAAAAATAATTGGTTAAATAAGTCCTTTATCATCTTGTTAAGTACTACATGGACCACAAGCTCTTGCAAACAAATCTGTCATCCTAAAGAATTATTGTCACAACACATTTTCATAAAAATTAAAATTTAAATTTCTATAAATAATTACAAAAGACCAACCTCTACACACTCAGATGGGCCTACAGGATAAGTAATCTTCAAAAATATTTTCTAACATTCTATTTCATGAATTGTAAAATGTATTGAATGCCTTTCAGACATATAAGCATGCCTAGACTGTCATTAATTCAATAATTATTTCTATTAATATTCTTACTATGACAAAGCAAGAAAATTATTATTTGCAACTTTTAATCAACTAATAAATCGATCTCTTATAGTTTTGCATCCTATCCATATTTAATCTCTCAGCCTTTCCAACACCATTCATCCATCTTTCAGGATTTCCCTCAGTATCTCTAGGCTAATTACTCCAAAATGACATATTATCAATACTTACAGCTATTAAAAGCATGAACATAGTTTTGTAATAAGTTAAAAAAAAAGTCAGAGTTTTAATTTTTGTGGTGAAGCAGCCAGTTACACACTCATAGGTTAAAATTCCCTGACGAGGCATAGGGAATTTTAAAAATATATAAGTATTTTAAAAGGCATTCTCATAGCATCTATTGCTATTGGTAACCATCTCAATCATAAATACCTGGACTTGTTCATTAACTCATATTATTCAGTCACAGAAAGCTTTTTCATCCAAACTCCATTTCATTCCTTCTGTCACACATAAGAGGCCTGAAGACATGACAAATAATAGTCAATTTGGGCACATTAAGTGCTTTACAAGAAAAAGCTGGGAGTTTTCTATGTACCAGGTTTACTTTTTTACCATGTTTCTGTACTGTTCCCCTTTAAAAAAAATGGAATAACATATTATCCTTCATTTCAGATTCTTAAAATACTGTGGTATTAATGAAAGAGTCTTTTCATCATTTATTTTCAGAAATATTTTTTAAATCTTTTTATTTGGGCAACTGTGGTCTGCCAAGGCAATAAGTACTCAGAGTTATCCTACAGAGGATCAAAGAAGTGTGAATAAGGAAAATGAAGAAAAAAATCACAAAGGAAAATGGGGTTTCTATTAGTATTTAATTTGTACCAAAATCTGAGAGCAGATAATTTTTAATTACTATTTTTTACACAAAACACCATGAATTATATTCAATAAAGAGACTTTCTGCCTTTGAGAGTACTCAAATTAAAATCATTGAGAAGCATATCATTACACTAGGAAAATTTAGTGATGAAAAGCCACTCAATGACAAAAAGGCCCTTTTTCAGTGTACTTACCTGCCCACACATAATTCCCCACTAGGCAAGAAACTCCATACTGTGAGCAATGATCAAAAAATTAAATTTGCAGAGGATTAACTACATACAAACACTAGAGGCTTAGTGCTACAAAACAGTGAGAGGAAACACAAGATTAATTTATTGCATCTGATAGGACAAGGAGCTTATGAAAAATAAAGATAATCTTAAGGGAAATGTGCATCTAAAGAAAACTCTCTAAACCCTCTTTGTAACAAAGATGAACATGGTTCCCTCCACATTTTCAAAAGGAATAAAAAGAAAGCAAACAGTTGACTGTCTCCTTAGGCAGTGTTTTGACTTCAGCAGCTGATCTAGACCTTCATTAGTTCTTTTCCCTATAGTCATTCTCAAAATTCCTTCTTAAAAAATAAATAAAAAAAAAAAAATTGGCTTATTTTACATTTAACTTCTACTTATTGCACTGGTCATTTCCATAATCATAAACCAGTGTGATCACTGGCTGTCTTTTGTGACATAGCAATAATGTGAAAGAGTCTAAAGGCTGCCTTGGGCAACAATCTGGGGATATTAGCATACATCAGGTACCCTGGGCTCACCACTTTAGAAGTATGCACCAATATCAGGTGAAGAAAAGCAATAGGCAGTTATGAGATAACTTCTCCCCAGGGAATGTTTGATTCCAGCCTTCAATAGATGCTGGTTTGTGCCCTGGAAGAAAATAATTATATTACTTCTAAAATTCCATATATATTGGGGTTTTTTATAATTTTGGATTCCTATTATAACTCTAAGCTCTTGTTATTCAAATAAATAGATGGATCTGTTGTGAAAAAGCTACAGGGCCAGTAATAGGGAGCTAGCTGAAGGGCTTCTAGAGTTACACTACAATGTATGTATTATAATAACACTATGTTGTGATGATGGCATCTGAGTTTCTCTAGCTTTCTTTTGGAACTTATTACTTTTCCTAAGATGCCAAAAGATCACAAGACTGTCCAATCATCCTCATTAAAATGCTGAAAATTCAAAGGCATTCAATGCTGAAGTATAACATTAAAATCTGTAATGAAATATTGGCACAGCAGTTACCACAGGTGGTATTATGACATCTGAAGGAAGTGTCTTTGTAATAGATTATTAGATGGATCCCTGAAGTAGGTAAGATGGGGAAATAAATAGGTACTGTTAATATAGCGTTAAGGGTCAGGGAAGGTAAAAATCATTAGTGTATCATTTAATTGGTTTCATAAATCGTCATACAAAAAGTTAATCCTTGAGCTTTCTGAGACTGTTGAGATAGGGAAATTAGGACTACAACCCACAAAAGTTACACAGTTTTATCTTCAGTTAGTACCACTGGGAAGGGAATAACATCATTAAGGATGGCTTAGAAGTTGGAACACTATTCAAGCAACCCAGACTTTATTCTTTCTTCTGCAACTCCTATTATATTTTACTTCATTACCTCACTGTGGATTTTCTTCTTCTGACCACTGAAATATCTGTATATTTTAACTGTAAGGATGTGGGGAATGTAAGGCTACACATATATCAGGAGCACAAGAATATCTCATTTATGAATATAGAAACCAGTGGCAAGACACGGGACAAGTAATAAATCGCAGATAGATTTACAAATCCCAAAAATATGAGATAGATAAAAACTAAGAGTGTTGGGTCCATATTGGATCTGGACAACACTGGCTCCATCAGACTTAATGGAAGCTTCTGGCAGCTTCTCACAGAAGCCCCCTGTAGCCCCCTCTGCCACCTAAAACTTACCATGCAAATCCAACACAGTAAACATGAGTCTCCCAGAATAATATTCATAGAAAACAGCATTTATTGATTTATTTTTAACTACTGAGGCTAGAACTGCCAACATTCTTTTTGTCTCTGTGTATATAACTTGTTTTTTTCCTTCCCCTCCATAGAAGTACTTAAAAAAAAAGAGAATGACAACAGCAAGCACAGTCAACTCAGAACCACTTAACATTTCCTGACACTACCATGCAAAACAATTATTCTCTGGACTGTAAAGTATGCACAGCCCTTGACTGTTCTGCAAGTTTTTTTTACACAGGTATAATTACTTCAGGGGGATTGAGTACATGGAACTAATTGATGTTTAACATTTAAGAAATGTAACACAATTTTATGCCTCTTTAAAAGTGTCAAAAGTGATTCATAATATTTGAAGGAATTTCACTGTTGGCAGAATCAATATCTACACAAAATTGGGAAATTATCCCAAATAAGAGTGTCACATTTGATATAAAACTCACATTTAATACAAAAGGTAACCATATTTCCTGTTTCTGTATGTGCTACCACTAATGTTAAGACCATTTTTTTTTGATCCACAAAGTCAGATGCAAATCATGTTTCAACAATTTGGTATAGAATCATAAAATCATAGAATGGTTTGGGTTAGAAGGGACCTTAAAAATCCTTAAAGGGTTCCAACACCCCTGCCATCGACCTGCCACAGACTGCTTAAAGCTTCATCCAACCTGGCCTTGAACACTTCCAGGGATGGATGGGACACCCACAGCTGCTCTGGGCAACCTGTGCCAGTGTCTCACCACCCTCACGGTAACGAATTTCTTCCTAATATCTGATCTAAACATACTCACTTTCAGTTTAAAGCTATTCCTTTTTCTCCTGTCACTACATGCTCTCCCTTCTGTTTCAAAAACGCTTGTACAAGTTGCAGGAAAAGCCTAGATTTTTTTAACAGAGCTGAAACTTCTGAATTTTCTTCATGTCCAAAGTCAGTCTTACAGGGTGACTGTTTGTGAGCATTTGTAATGGGAGTGTTTCCACTGATTTCTAGGAGGCTAAATTCACATTAAGAGTATAAGTTTTGCAAGTTTTTTTAATACTCAGCTGTTATAAGCAGCCTTGAAAAGTAAAGAAGCAAGAGATTTTTGTGGATTCTAGAGGAAATAATCACAGACTCAAGGGTAACATCATGGTTATTACCGTGCTTAGAATTGTCTTGTGAGACTGATTTCAGGCAGCTCGGCAGCTCAGCAGCCTTCAAAATCAAATTCAAAGGGACAGAGTGAATAACAGAAAAAGGATATAGAAGTAATATTGGATCGTTTGATCGGCTTTGACTCTATGCCAAATTGTTTTTATACACATGAAGACCTTTGATTTATTATTTTCAAACATAAGAAATTTGTATTTACATCACTGTAGCATTATAACACTCTATCATGTAATTCATAAGCATACGGTAATATTGTATGGATGTATGTACTAGAAGTAGTATGTCACAGGTGAATTTATTTTTTACTTTTTTTTTTAAATTCTTCATTCATTCTCAAGAGTGGTATTTCTTTTCCTGCAGACCTCAATGGTTTTAAGTTTTGACTACACCTAAATGGCGTGCAAGGAAAGCACAACATTATTTTCCGTGCTTGAACTGCTGTATAAAACATGCACAGATATTCATATTTCTGTGACTGGGGAAATGTAAAAGTTGAGAGATATTGAACAACCCAGCCTACTCTTCAGACATCTACCTTTCCCAAAATGTAGGCTGTAACTAAATTTATATAAAACTATAGTTCTTTATAAAGGCATACTACCCCTTCAAACCTGACAAATTTTTTTCCCTAACCCTCACCACTCCAAAACAGAGCAAGAAATCTACAAGATTAACCACCATTGTAAGTTTTCCAGTCCAGCATTTTCTTTTTCTGCCCTTTATCCAGTGATAGTTCTGCAGGCATATTCCAGGCTCAATACCAGTTTTGAAAATTAATCTATTAACTTCTATGGTTTCTCCAATGAGTAAAGAATACTGAAGTGGTTGTGGAAGTACTGCAGTGGATCCACTGCAGACTCCTGGAAATAGGGTTGCAAGTATTATTGCACCTGTCTCTTCTTGATGTGAGCTGATTCTACACAACAAATTCCAGAAGAAATGCAACAACTTGCAGAAAAAACCCAAAACATTTCATAGTCATGGCAATTGAGTTACAGCTATGCTATGTTGAGGAAATATTTTTATTAAGCTTAATAAGTATTGTTAGTACTACTTTCAAGTGAAGACAGCTTTTAGCAGGCATGTATAAAATCTTGCTTAAATTAGTACCTCTCATACAGAAGATCAATTTTGTGGTGGTTTAAGTTGTTCGGGGTTTTTGGTAGGTTGAGGGTGGGGGATGGTTTTGTTTTGTTTTTTTCTTAGGTTTGGCATACTCTTTTCAGTTTTTACATAAAATTAAAAGAAATACCACCCATCTTACCTAAAAGAAATTAATTTCAAAGATCCATATGTTGGCAAGCAGTAGTCCCATCTTAAAAACAGTGCCATCACAACTGTTATTCGAGCTTAGCAGAATTCTGGCTTAGCTTATTCTAGCTGGTTGAGGCTTTAATGTGGTACAACAGAGAGCTTATCTTCGAGTCCAAGCAGAAGTCTCAATATCAGGTTTTATGGCCTTTCAGAAAAGTCACAAAGGGAGCTTTTACTATCGGTCAGAAACATTACTCATTTCTGACTGAGCAAAGGAGTTCATTCTTCGAGAGCCTAATTCTGAAAGTTTTAGATAAAACAATTTTTGTATCTTGCAACATGTTTTGGGATAGTGAAAAATACATCCTCTTCTGTATCTATCATTGATGTGGAATGGTAAGAGAGAAGTTGACACCAAAGTAGTGTTACAAAGCAAAATAATGCAGGCTTACACCCTTGTGAGAAAAAGTCACTAGATGTTTGATCTAAAAGTTCTTCTAAAGAATAAAGCCAAAGGCATTTACATAGAGAAGAGATAGTAAGACACAAAATGAGAGGAGAAATTAAAAAAATAAGTAAAAACACCACCAAAAAGCTACACACAGAAGCTTTTATATCCCAAGGTAAAAATGCCTTCAATATTTGGCATAAAAATGCTATAATGGCATTTAAATTGACATAAATTTAGAATTTCTACATTTTAAGAACATCATTTATTTTCTCAACAAATAAATGGGCCATCGTGTTACAATTTCACTTTCTAAGATGAAAATTACTCAGCATTATGAAGCTACTTTTTAAAGTGCAGGTAACAATTTCAAACACTTCATTGTACAAAAGAAAATGGAAAGAAACCCATAATGTGTTTTAAATCAGTTTAAAACTGAAAGTCTCCCATTAAAGGCAGTGACATATCTTCCCTTATGCATGCATACAGGCTGCAGTTTTTGAGGGCTGAGTGGGGAGCTGCATAATTTGCTTTTACGAACAACTTTTTTTACTACAGATTAAAAAGCCTGAAAGCCTCATCACTGCTACCAAAGATAAAATCTGTTTTTCATATAAAATCTTGAACTGCTACTTCTCAAATCCATCCATGATTGCTAACATCAACAGGAAGCATTGATATTTTAAATATTTTTTAAATGTTTATTATCTGGGCTTTGCAGAACCATACTTCTATCAATGACAGCAAGAAAACAGTTCTGAAACATCACTAACAGCAGCAAACTTCCTTGACAAGTGTTTTATCTGAAATAGGACCTTTAAGTACCATTAAAGCAACGAATTTCAAGGCAGCCTAATATAATTTCTCCTTTCCCAGTAAGTTTCCACTATGTCATGCAACGCATTAGAACAAAGTGAAATCTAAAAGTGGCATTGCTTAACCTGTCATTTTAATGCCAAATTTGTAACTTGTTAACTAAAGGGATTGCAGCAATGTTTATTGTCTCAATGAAACAGTTTATATCTTTTTAAATAGTCTGAAACAGCAAGTGTAATTGTATCTTATTTGTATTGAGCACCTAATTATATTACCAGCAAACATGAAGGAGGAAAGCATTGTAGCTTCAGAGGTTCNAAAAAAAAAAAATCATAAAAGCTATAAACAGCTATATTAAGAAACTCGTCATGCTTAAGAGAGTAAGTCTTCCAATAGGTTTCTACAATAACTCTCATAAATTTGCAAACAAAATATTTCTGCTACACATTGTGTTGTTCTGTGGGTGAAATGATTGTTATTTCATACTATTGGTCAATAGTTTATGTAGGTGAAATATAAAATATTTAAGGAAATTTGTAAACAAACCTAAAGGAGTTGGGAATTTAAATGCTCAACCCTGACTCCATACATGGGACCTGCATAGATTAACAAACTGGATTTCATTTAAAAATCTTGAAGCAAAACTACCCAAAGAAACTAAACAAAAACTACCCAAAGAACTAAAACAAAAGCCATCACTAACAATCCTTTTGCATCATTCCCATAATTTCTCCTCAAGACAAGAAAATATTGTTAATTAAAGCCAACAATGTTTCAGTATGTGGGAGGCCACAGAAAGTTTTAGGTCTTTTGGGATACAATTATGTTTTGCAAATAAGCAAGCAGGATTATTTTAGAAAAAAAACCCATATATATGCTATATTTTCCACTTGATTTGATAGAATTTTCGGAGGCTAATTAGAAAACTGCTGGAAGAGAAAACCCAATCTTTCTTATGTCTAGAAATGCATAACAGGCATGAAAAGCACGTGACTTATTGCATTGTTTTAATTTGATTTTGTTTGTTTGGAGGGGTTTTTCTTGGCTTGTAAGGGTTTTTTAGTGCATTGAATCTGTATTTTTCATACAAGGTGACATTTGCCAAATTGTAAACAAACTTTCAATTCCCTTGTTAATGAAATTATTATTCATTTAATTCCTGGTCCTTCTGAAGCATTCTGCAATAACATTAAAAATTGAAGTGGAAGGAATTGTGGACATTTTTACAGACAATAGCCTAGTGTTTGCAGCTCCAGTTAACAAAAAAAAAATTTATATATATATATATACAGGAACAATATTTATCAACAATAATTAACAGCTTTGGCCTCTTCACTCTTTTCAACAGGACAGAAAACAGACCTTATGTCATTTTCTCACAAGCAACCTTAAGATATGAATCCATTTCTACACTTGAATTTCCATTAGTGGCATGATAATAGAAATTAGGTAATTTGTGTGGACTGTAACTAACACCACCTCAGGGCATTTACTGCACCAGCCAAGTACTTTGTAGTGCTTGCTAAACCTGAATTCTTTACCACTTTCCCTTCTTTACATTTCCTTATTTTTATTATTAATCTAAGAAGGTTTCATGGTATTATTTTTTTCCCTTTAAAAGAATGACCATAAATTCTGACTTCAATGACACTGTGTGTTGCAACTAAAAGTGATTTACAGTGGAAGTAGCCAACCACTCACTGTGCATCTATTGCATGTCCATAGCACAACACTTCTGTCCATCCTTAACAGTTCATAGAAGACACTAAAATAAAATAAAATAAAATACAAAACAAATACTAATTTAGAAAACCAAATAGGCAGACATCATAAGATAAATTCAAAAGCTAATCTGAGGTATCTAGATCGAACATAATGCAAAACTTGAATTAAACATGCCACATTTGCCTGGCATTTATCATCTATGCCATTGCTGCACAGGCAATTGTTTTATCACCCATCTTGTGTCGCTGCTCTGGGTTCACTTTGCCTCAGTCTCGGGAGTTCTTTTCTTCTGGATTTTACATTAAAAGACAGGAGATGCTGAATTGTTCTTCTAATTTGATGTTTATTAATTCTTATCTAAAGGCACGGCTGCAGGGAATGTGCCCTCTAGATATAAGGTGTACAAGATGGCTGCGGGTTCTAACTTCCAAGGCCTTTTAAAGCGCAAACTATCCAATTATCAAATGCCAACTAATTTATTTTCACTTATAATCCAGTAACCATTCATCTACAAGCCGCGTTGCTGGATTTTTACACCAATGTCCAAACACCTACGTTTGTGAAGAAGGAACGACAAAAAAGAAGAAGAAACCAACACCCAAATCCTCCATCTTGTTACTAAATCTCATAAACCTAATTTCTATATCTCTACATACTTCACCCAATGACATAACAGATTTCTTTTTAACTACGCAGCAACAACTTCAGTGCTATCATATAATAAAGGGAGTTTTTTCCAGGGTCTCAAATCAAATGCAGTGTGTCTCTGGGGGTCAAAATAAGAACTCAGGGTTCCAACAATCTTGTGCTTTGAAAAAAATAATTTGTGAATACATACTAGCAAATAAGAAGGCAATGATTGAAAGATCACTTCAGTTTATTCAGTGATGCATTAAAAGGGGTTTTTGTTTATAGAAGAAATTCGGGAAGGCTTTTTTTCCCCTCTGTCACTCCCTGTTTGTGAGCACTATGAGAATGACTACTTTTGAACAGTTTTAAAAATTGATAGCAAGTATTCATGTCCAAAATGTGTTGACCTGACATAAACGAGTAAGTTGTGGACAGCTGGAGGAGTAAAGTGTGTTTCCTACTATAAACTTTTAATTAGACTCCGAAGTGCTTATTAGACAAATTAAAATTTTACATCATGGCCTGTGTTTGTAAGGCTATTTCAACACATATAATTAAAAAAAAAACAGAGGTACATAAATAATAAGCTGCATTTCTACAGCTAAAATTTTTTAAAAAGTAGAAGAAAAGTCATCTTGCAATCAGTGAGAACTACTGTATCATCCTATGTTTTACCTGTAATAATTGAAAGTAACAGGCATTTTTTTCCTGTGTAACTTTGATGCTGTTGGTAGCAAGTTCATTTGATTTGAAGAGAGATTTTATGTTATTTGTAAGTGACTCTGGAGGAGTCTAAAGTTCTGCAAAATACCCATAGCACTTTTTTTGTACAGGCAAGAACTAGTATCTTTTAAATGTATTTTAAAATCCATGTTTGAACAGTGTTTGACTTTGAAAAACTGCAGAGTTCTAGTCTTGAGTCACTCAACTCATAGCCTTTAAACTATGTAATATTCTGAATAAATCTTATGTCTTCCCTTTCAGTGCCAGGGCATCATTACAGCAGTCTTGCAATAGGACAGAAACAGAAATTTGGAAAGAAAAGCAAAGAGGGAGATGGAAAAATAAATCAAGTACTTAAAACTTCTATAGAAATTTTTAAAAATTGGGTTTCTGCTTGCCTACTCAGCCATTTCTTGGCTTCTGAATGCCTTGTGGTTGTCTCCTTTATGGTTAGGTTCTGCCTTTTCTTCTCTTGGGTTCATCTTTTGCTTGAAGACAAAAGTTGATAAAATAATGTAGCTACTCCTATTACTCTCTCTTCCTTAATTTCAAAGGTGGATTTCATTCATGCAGAATGCCTGTTTCTTTAATCGATTTTTATAACTACAGGAGTTACCAAACTTAGAAAGATTGGATGTCTTTAAAAGGTATCTAAAATTATTGATATCTCCAGATTTGTGACTTTTTCTATGACTTTTAACATTTATTACATACCTGTAGTTATTCCAACTGCTAGACACAAAGCTATCGCTAAAAAAAATGAAATCATAATTGATTATATATTTACATGCAGAAATAAGAAGTCATTTGCAACTGATAGTTGAAAAAAAAAAAATGTATCGAGGCATGAGACTGCTTGCTCTTATGTGAAAAGCAAATAAAGAGCAATGGATCCAAAGCATGCAAGATTTTCCTGGTGACTGAGCACACATCCCAGTGACCTGACAATGTAACTGTAATTAATGGTGATATCACTCTGCAAATGTTTGTTGACTACAACTGGGGAAATGAAGAAAACAAAAAAGGTAGCACTTCCAACACTACTGATCATACTTGTAGAATTTATGGTGCAGCAAAAGTGCCGACTCTTTCTAGAGAGGATATTTTAAGAAAATCTCTGACAAAAACAATAGTTCATATTACCGGGAAAAGTAGTAGATCCTTTTTCAGAAAAGTGATTGATGTGCAAGTATACTTCATTCAGTCCAATACACACATTCTGTTTTCAGTTTGTTTTCCTTAACATTTGCTATTTAAGCCCTTTTTCATAGCTTAAAGAGAAATGAGGGCTTATTGTGCAATTACATGTGGAGATGAAATGTAGATTTCAAATCACGTTCACAGTTTTTTTTGGGGGGTGTATTTTAAAGTAAAACCTGAAATACTTTTGCTAGTTACCACTTGAATAATAACATTTAAAAATCAAATTAACAAGAAACATATAGTTCTCCATGGGTATAAAAATAATTTCTATTAAGTTACTGAAATTTGAAACATATGAATTTGTTGTCCATTTATAGGACATGTGTCTTTTAGAATAGTATACATCAAAAGATAAACCAAAAAATTATTTAAGATATACATATATTCTGACCTGTTCATTCTAGACATGTTTGCTAAAAAAAAAAAAAAAATAAAAAAAGAAACTGAAAAAAATCAATGCAAAAAGCCTCTAGGCTTGAGGTACTAACTAGGTTACAAGAATTTTACATAAGGTTTATGCGGGGGTTTTTAATGACAGTAAAATTCTTTTTAATTAGGACAAAATGTAGGAGGAAGACAAACAAACTCAAATCCCTCCATAAACTATTTTCTGCAGTTGTGTTTGTTTAGTATCAAGATCTGTTTTTAAGTAAACTCAAGGGTAATATGAGATGTGATCGAATTTTAGAGTATTGCAATGACCTACTGAAAAAAAAGCAAAAATAATTCATGCTTCATGGTCTCATCAAGAACTTAATTTACTCTTCATTTCTGTGGCTTAGTATCTGGGAACCTCTGACCCTCTTCAGTCATTCATTAGAAGAAATGCTTAAAACTGACAGCTGAACTTTGCATTCAAATCATGATTTAATATTCAAAGTTAAGCTTAAGCATGAAAGGCAGCTAAAATGGTCAAATCAATGGATAATTATGCTTCTATATTGAAAGAGGCATAATATATTTCCATTATAAAGCCAAGAAGGATTGTTTATTCAAGATCTGATTTATCCCTAAAGAAGGGCAATAAGAATATATTTGAAACAGAAGAGTGCCCTGTGTTTATCAAATATTCTTATCTTGAATACGACTTTGTAACAAATCCCCATGCTTGTCTTAATATGCGGACATCCTACCCATCAAAGGGTTGTGGTTAATGAAAACTTCAGTTCAAAATAAATTACTTCTCTCTCTCCAAAGAATTATAGCTAGTGTCTTTTGAGTTTTTTTTTTTCTTTTCTTCTTTCTCAGGAGAAAAAGCCATGACTCATCATTGGAAGTTCACCAGAAAACTACCCTTAAGAATTTGAGGCATCTAATCTGAATATTAAGGCACAAGATAATTTTTTGTATTATTTACTGCTTTATAATCTTTCCAAGAACCAATGAAAAGGGCAGGAAATAAGGAGGGGAGTTGTTTTCAGGGTTTTTTTGGTTTGATTTTGGTTTTTGGGGGGTGATTAATTTTCATTTGGTTGGGGGGTTTAGCAGATTTTTTGTTTATTTGGGGTTTTTTTGTTTATTTGTTTGCTTTTTTTGTTTGTTTGGGGTTTTTTTATGGAAAGAATCCTCCTTTCCTCCTGCATCTTCCATATTTGACTTAAGTCCTTTTCCTCAGGCTCTTTTCTTCTGCCCTTTTTTCTTTTTTTTAAATTTGACTGAAAAGAGCACTGTCAGAGATTACAACCCTTTAGCAACTAATTGCCCGTTAGTGGGTCCCCTATATGTACTCAGACAAATGCTTGTAATAACTGAGTGATTTTTTTAAGTTGCATAGAGTAATGTTTTAAAATAAAGGAGATCTTAAAATTTAATAATAGTTATTTAAAGAACAATTCACAGAGTTAAGAGCAAAGGAAGAAATAAATGGCTTTTAAGGACTATTAAGAGAAACTCAAACATTTCCTAACTTCAAAACCTTTCTCCTGTAAGTATAGTCAACCCCAAGAACATTATTATTATGAACACCTTGACATAGTATTCTGTTTGTCCCCTTGTAATTTCTGTTTCAAAATCCATGGAAAATGCTGGATTAAAAAAAGTCTCTATTATTTAAGAATATTTCAACAATGGGTGAAAGCAAAAGATCAGTTTATTTTCTCCAGATTTATACTCATGTGTGTAATTGCAGCACAGAAATGGAAAATATTTATCATGCTATAGAAAAGTGCTTAAGTAATCTAAAAAATCTCTGCAAAAATTGAATTATAAAACTTAAAGATTTCATGTTAATATTAATCTTTTTGAAAATTGTAGTGCAATCAAAGTAATGATTCAAATTAACCTGAGTAAAACTATTTTTTTTTAGTGTAAGTTGTTCTTATTTGCCAGTATGATTCCCAGATTTTAACCAGCTGCGGCTTTCTGATTTATTTTTTTTTCGCCATTTCAAGGCCTTTTGACAACTTAAACACTTCAGAGAGCTGTTCCATACTCAGTTCACAGAAGGCTTGGTAAATCCAATGCAGGGAGAAAAAACATTTCCCAAAGGAACATTTATGATCAAAGATGGAAGCAAATCTATTTTATTGATGTAAAGTGCATATAATCATAAGATCATAATTTAAAGTCACAATGTGAAACAGTCAAGGCACAAACATTTTGGAATCAATAGTATGAGAAACTGTCTAATGGGAAACTTTCCTGTCAGTCCTTGCTTTATAAAAAGTGCTTGGCTAGTATATTATTTCCAAATACTTCCATATCCACAAAGATATTTTGTCATTTAGTTGGACCCAAAATTGCCTTCTAACATTCAGAAACTAAATGAAATACAAAATACTTAGACGTTTCATTTCTTGATTACATTGTAAAATATAAAAATCATTCCCTCCAAAAACACATCTAGATTACTGTTGAGAAAACTTACATGCGTGGCAGCCAGTGTCTTCTAAAGAAAACTGTGGAAAATTTTCTCATTAAAAATTAGTATTTCAAGATGAATATTTTCTCTCTGTTTAGAGAGAAAAAATTAAATACAACTATTATTTTCTGCTTTTGAGAGCAACTTGAACATGCTTGAACAAAACTTGAACAAAATTCCTGTATAGGGAAGATGGCACCATGAATACAAATTATCCATTTGTTTTCATTCCACAAACAGTAAATTATAACTGTCATTTTGTAAGACACTGAGGACTGAGTCTACAACTCAAAACTTAGTACTTTTTAATAGTGTTTTACAATAAAAGCACATGTGAGCTTTAAAGAGGCACTGTAGAGTATAAACAAAATCTCCAAGTAACTTGAAAGACATTGGATTCTGAAGTTCCTTTATATAGAGTTTTGGCACATAGAACATTAAAATTTCCATTAAAAAAGTATTTTGTCTCCTAAATATCTAAAGTTCTGACTTCTATTTCCCCAAAGAGCTAGATAACAGTGGTGACTTGAAGCACTAGGTCTTTTTTTTTTCTTTCTTGAAAGACGCTTCATATAGGGTAGATTCTCAAAGTACCTACAGTGAGATGAAGCTTACTTCACCACAATTATGATCACCATAAAGAGTACCTTTATAAAAACAAGCATTATTAACCAACATTCACCATGCTTTGTAGTCATGATGAGAACACCATAAATATCTCTGTAAGAGTCAATTTAAGATATTGTTAAAGTCATACTCTGAATTTCTGTAGGAGCTTCTCATTCAGGGAATGTTCTCATTTTGATATAAGCTTTGATAAGGAAAACTAAAGGTGAAAAATGATCTCTCTGGAGATAAAATAACCCCAAATAAACAAAACCAGGAAAAGAAACCATTATAGAGCAAATATTCCTTGAAAATGCTGACTTGATTTTATGTTTAACATGGAGGTCACTTGTAAGCACTTGCTAACACTACTAAAACAATGCAAAGCAAAATAAACAACTCACAAAAACAACAAAAAAGGGAATGTCAACAAGTCCAGGCATGCAAACTTGCTTAACTTGCTTGTTTAAATTATTTTCACCCTGCTGTTTCAATGCAGATGATACATGTCTAGCTTCCCTTCAGGGCGAAGATAGCTAAGTCTACGTTCATATTTCAAATATCTGACAGGATCCTTTTATATTCTAAGTTTTATCACCAGGATAAAGACACATTCTCTTTGCAGAGACAAATTTTGAAATAACCAATACATTTCAGATATGTAAGAGACAATGGAATAAAGCAAAATTAAGTTAGGTTGCTGATTAAACCTTAAAGAAAATCTCTGACATTAATCTGGTAACAATGGCTTTAGGAAAGCTGAAAGTCACATATTTGGTGAAAACAAAACTGTTTATTGCAGAGACATATTATAGAGGAAGGCAGTGGCTGCCAAGCATATACATTAGTTCAAGAGTAATCTAGATGTATTTCTGGAGGGAATGATTGAAGGAAGAGTAAGAAAGCTAAAAAATTGATTGGGAGATCAGCAACAACAACAAAAAGAGGCCTGCTGTGTAGATAACATTTTCATGTTCTTAAAATTTCTGATATTCTTATCTTGGCACAGCAAGAGTACATAGTACTTAATTGAATCCTGAAGACTTATCAAGAAGGTGTGTGCAAAAAGCATGCACTGAATTTCTGTTAAAACAGTGAAACACAGCAGAACAGTTGAATTGGGTTTACATGGCCACGTTTTGGTAGCAGTGGGGGCTGCAGAGGGGGCTTCTGTGACAAGCTGCTGGAAGATTCCACCATATCCAGCAGAGCCAATCCCTGATGGCTCTGAAGATGGACATGCTGCTGGTCAAGGCCTGCCCAATTAGAGATGATGGTAATGCCTCTGTGATAATAGATTTAAGAAGAAAATCAAAACAAAGTGGGGGGCATTCATGATTCTTCAATGCTTGCTTCTCAGAGGAACCATTACATGTACTGAAGTCCTGCTTCCTAGGAAGTGTCCCAACATTGCTTGCTGTTGTTAAGTAGAGATTGGCTTTTCCCTTTGCTTATCTGCGTGCAGACTCTCGCTTATTTCTTTTCTTTCACTGTAATAAAACTGCCTTATCTCACTTGCTGGTTGTTCTCCATCTTATTCTCTCCCCTGTCCCATTGGGAAAGGGAGTTATAAAGCAGCTTAGAGGGCACCTGGCACCCAGCCAAGGTCAGCCCACTACACCTGTGGAGAGATGAGAACTGTCTCCAACAGGAGGGACCCCACAATGCAGCAGGGGAACAACTCCTCTCCCTGAGCAGTGGGAGAAGCTACAGGGAATGAACTGACCATAAAACCCCGTTCTCTGTCTCCCTGCACCACTGGGGGAGGAGGTAGAGATGGGAAAGAGGGAGGGGTGGGAGGGAGGTGTTTTTAAGGTCTTATTTTACTGCTCATTATCCTGCTCTGACTTTGTTAGCAATAAATTCAATTCACATCCCTATTTTGAGTCTGTTTTGTCCATGACAGATTCAGGTGAGTGATCTCTCCCAGTCCTTATCTCATCCCATGAACCCTCCATTATATTTTCTCTCCCCTGTCCAGCTGCAGAGGGGAGTGAGAGAGGAGTTTTGGTGGTGGCCTGGAATTCAACCAGGGTCAACCCACTTCAGCAGTTCAGTCAAAGGGACCTACAAGGACCATCTGGTCCAACTGCAAGTGAAACGCCTTTCTTCACTCATTTCTCTGCACAACAATATATTTAAAAGCATCCTTCTCCTTTGAGAGCTTGATCCAGTAGCATTATTTTTCCCTCTTAATAGACACTCTCGTTTTATGTAACAGTCTGAATACATGCAACATGTCCTTAAGTGTTATTTGCACTGGCATTATGCCAAAGTCCTTGTCCTGGTGGCAATGTCTTATGGCATTGGTCTCACACCTACAGGGGCTGCATAGGACATGTCATCTATTCAGATGCTGAAGGCAGATCCTGAACTGGCTAAGGCTTCAGTCTCTGATGTCATTCTCGGACGTCTCCTCTTGACCTTTATTTTAAAAGTGGATTTAAGGCAATGATTTTAGAGTCTGGGGTGTTTTTCTGTTTCCGTTTCTTTTTTTACTTTTTATTTTCCTGGAAAATGGAGAAAAAAAGGAGTATTTGGATTCAGAAGGCAAAGCAGGAGACTTAAAAGGTCATCAAATCTCTCTAGAAGTATGGAAAAAATGAGAAGATGGTTTAAGCAGGCAACTAATTCATACACTGTTTCAATATTAAAAAAAAACAAACTTAAAAATCATTCAGTAACTAGAAAAAGCTTAATACAATCCATGTCCAAAGTGGGAAGTGCTACTGTAGCTGCTCCTCAAGGCTTATGTTAAGGCAGAAAGTAGCACCATATAAGTGTAAACATGGGGTTTCTCATTGCAGAGGACTGGTACTCTGTCTATGCCGGTCTATAATTGCTTATAAAAGCCTTGGACATCAGTTTTGTAGCAGCATAGAGAACACACACAGCATGATTCTAGTCGTGTCCTCCACTTGGAGTTAGTCTGAACTGCATCACCCACAAAAAAAGCCATTTCAAGTACACTTTTTCTACATTTTTTTCAGAAAGAAAAAAATACAAAAACACACCAACCACATGCTACTGTTCTCTCAAAAAACTTGTTCTGTAACATATTTTCTTTTCCTTTGTTTCTATGCAACAGTGACAGGGGTGAAGAACTTGATTAAGTGTTGATGTCACTTGAAAAAGTATGTTGAAAAAGAGACTTATTACAGGCTTACAATCTTTTCCATTTATTCCTATGATTAGATACAGGAATGTCTAACAAACCCTGTGTAGGTAGAAATTATATTTATTTGTGCTGCCCTGATATATTTCTTTTATGAAACTCTGGGACTTTTTATCCAAACTCATTTAGATTGCACAGGATGTTCATGATTTACCTCTTCTGAATGTTTGCTTTCCAGCATCTTGCCTCTAACAGATTGAGCATACCCTTCAAATCCTGAACCATTACCCAAGTTTTAGAAGCAGTAATACTGCCTGAACTTGTAAGGCTTGACTCACCATGTGTCTCTCTCCTCACATCTTAAGAGCCCTAGTGATCAGGTTGTGCAGCTCCGTTATGAAGCCGTCAATCAGGAGTGGGAACCAAATCCACAGTGAAAATACAGCAGCACAGAATTTTATAAGGAAGATAAGCAACTTTTGAGTGTTAGTGAGGACCAGTTGTTGCATGAGAGCAAAAAAACACAACTGCCATTTCAGTATGACATTCTGTACTGTCTAGAAAATGTATAAATGTAGAAATGTCTATAGAAAATGTACAGAAACTTGTTTCACAATATTTTTCCACTAAAAGAACTATAATATCTTTTTTAAAACTTGAAGGAGGAAGAAGAGGACATGAGTGTCCCAAAGTCTTTTGACTGCAGGACAATTGACAGAAACATCAAAACCAGCTTGTTTTAATCTTTTAGATAAGGACTTTTAGAAAATTTGCTGTGGTGAATGATATGTCTAAAGGAAGGAGTTAAAATCTCATCTTTAGCTGTATACCAACAGAAAAAGAATCTCAGGAAGTGGTAATAAAAGTACATAGATATTTTATTTATAGCGGAAATACACCTGAGATTCAAACACTACTCTTCATACTAGAATGGCAACTTCACCTATAACCACTGGTAATAGTTACACATGAGAAAAGACATACTAAATGAGAGGGCCAGGGTCTGGTTTCCACAGTACAAAGCAAAAAGAGTAATAGAATCTTACTGAGATTCTAACTCTCGGATTCCTTTGGGTCCAGTGGCCTCCAGATCAGTATTGGACAAGATCTATCACAGCTATTATAATGCATGCTAGATGAAGGGTTTTTTTAATCTTCCCAATAAAAAGCCAGGATATAGATGCACTGAGCTGTTGTATATACAGCTCTGCCTCAGTTTTTGTGTTCTCATCTGGGATCAAACTTCTATACGTAAATTGAATTAAATATTAAATATTTTTGCCACGAAAAATTTCCTTTGTTCAAATTAAAGAGACAGCACTGTGAGTTTATTCATGCTCCATCTGTTGTACTATTTTCTCCAGTGGCAACTTCAAAGCACTTTAGCATTATCGAGTGTTTGTGAAGAAATGGCAGTACAATATTTTCCCTCAGAGAGGGGAAAAAAAATTTAAAAGTTCAAAAGTGAAAGAAATTTTTAGTCACTCAATTGGCTGTTTAATCCACTATTTAATTGTATGTGTATTTATTTCTATTGATTTATTTTTCTTTTAAAGACTGATGGAGAGAAAGTAACTTGCAGCCTTCTTAACACAGGAACAATTACAGCAGGAGCCCATATCCTTTATCACATGAACAATGCTATTCATAAATGATGAAAATTTCAAAGGTTTGTTTCCTGCTGCTAATTTTGCTAGTGAGCTGAATTAGTGGGGCACTGCTGGGAACAGCAGGAGATCTTTGTGATACTGTTTCAGAAAGGGAAAGATCTGATAACTAGTGTTAATCATTAAAAAGCAGTTCTTGTAGGTGTCAAAAAAAACCCCCTGAAATATGATTCTCTTTTTCCCTTCCAGCCTTCCCTCCTTACTCTCTTAGGAATTCAGCTGTAGGGAACTTAAAAATAAACAAAAAAAACAAACCACAAAAAACCCGACAACAACAACAACAAAAAAAGTGGGTGATTAAAAACATGGTCTTGCATAATGATATAATGATGAGCTATTCCCTTTAAAACTGCATTGCACAGGACTTTAACAAAACAAGAAGAGCAGATTTTTGACTCCCTTACCCTATTTATCTTCACCCTGGCCCTTAAGCCATCTCAGTCCTCTCTTTTTTCGGTTGCTTGATTCTGTCTGATTATAGGCATTAATAAATAAATCTGCAGATTTCAGTCTACTGTAGGAAAATGCATAATCTTGCTTGACACTCTACACAAGTACTCACAGGAGCTGTTAAGGAGCTTAGTTCATAACTGTGTTTCACAGCGTTTCTGGAATGTTTTGAAGTGACCTCATTTCCAACCTGGCAGTATCTGTGTCTTCCTTCATGTTCAGATTTTGATTCAGATTTGTGTTGTAACTAATTTTTAAAATTTATTTTAACATAACACTTTAGAACTGTATAATACTCTTGAGTCAGTTTTATTGTTGCTGGGCAGTGACAATAGCTAAAGACTTTCCTGTCTTGGTCATGTACACGTGCCGCAGATTGTGGTGGTACAATTGTATGTAGGAACATGCTGTAAAAAACAAGTCACTAGAAATAATCAAGTGGAGGAGAAAATAGTCTTCAAAAACATTGCCATTAAATAATATTGCTGTGATGCAAAAAAAGTGGCGTTACACAAGGAATAAAACCAGCACATGTGAAGTAGCAGTGAAAGCTAACATGAATATCCTTTTAATGATGGTTATACTGTAAAAATTCCCCAACATGTCACAGACTATACCTTCAATACACCTGTGTTTACTGGGAAATTCATTTGCACTTATTCAAGTGCCCAGAGCAGTCATTAAAAAGCTGCATTTTTTTGTAAGGAACACTTACCACCTCCTCATAATAAAAGTACCGTTTATGCCATGTGTGGGTTGGGATTTAATGGAGAATAAAGACAGAGCTTCACGTGGTTGTTTGGTTGTTTTGGGGTTTTATTAACCCAAAAGTATGCAACAGAAATACACAACTGAAGAAAAACCAGCACCGAAGTGTTAAAACCAAAGCGGCTTTAGTCATACCTTACATTAAGGGTAGATTAAGGCTCCCCACCACCACAGAGAGACCTGGCAAAGGCAGCTGTCACAGTTAAGATCAAGAGGGAGCAGTGCTATGACCTGTCCTGACCAACACTGGGTTAATGACAAATTCACACACAGAACTGAGCAGGAGTTTGGCTATTAAGCCTGGCTAAAACTTCCCCAAATGATGCCATCTCATACTTTCCCTGACAGTGTCTCATTTCAATCCCACAGGGAGTACTGCAGCACAAGGCGTCTTTCCCCCTCAGTGTTTGGGGGAAGAAAGTGACAAAATAAAAATCAGTATTTCTTTCAATCATGAATAACCTTCTGGCATATGTCATGTACTGTTTTCTTCATGCCAGCCAACTATCCTGGAATTAAGAGCTACTAGGTTGATAGAGTGTGGCTAGACTATTTCAGTAAGTGTGGGTTTAGATTTGTAGCTGTGAAGATTCTGCCTACAATTTTCCCACAATCCAAGTTACAATAAGTGATGTCTGTACCCCTTAGGCTATTTTCATTGGGTTAAGAATAACAAGCAAATGTGACTGCTGGCCCATTCCTATATTGTAAATAGTTCTGACAGAAAAAAATCATGATGCAATCATCCTACTTTATAACTCTTAAAAAAAGCTTTAAACTGTAACCTATGTAATAGATTGTCACAAACAACTGCTAGTTCCTGGTTGCCAGTTGCAGACTGTGGTACTTTCACATTCTGTGATAAGAGAAGACAGAGTCCTTCATGGAGGAGTGAGAGGTAACACACCAAAGGTCTTACTACCCTTTTGTAGGAGCTAGACAGCAGAAGTCAAAATATATTCATTTTGAAGTTTCACTTCTTGGGGGGTGTTTCTGCTTTGCTGTTGTTTTTAACCCGTAAAGTATGCTGAAGTAGCAAGTATCTAGTCAGCACCTGAAGACTGGATTTTAATGCCACAAATATATTACTGCTACAGGGAACACCTTTGTCAGCTCATTCCACCACGTGGCTTCTGGTCAGTAAATATATTTCACACTCATGTTGTATATATACTGCCTCAAATGCCTGGGTGACTTGACTTAGATCAAAGAAAATGCTAGGCATGCGCAATTAGCATTACCCATGCTATAAACGTGTATTGGCATTTTTGCCTCTATGGTCTGTAGTTAAAACTAAAGCTGAAACACACATGAAAAAACCTCTTTCATCCAGAAATGTGACTTATGTATGGGAGTAATGCAGTGTTTTTCTGTTTAGCTGTTTCATGCTAAGGCTTCTCTTGCATTCTCCTGAACTGCAGAGGCACCACTCTGACCTCCCACTAAACTGTTCAAGTCATTGGTTGCTACAGCGTAATTCAGTTGTCAAATTACTGCAGAGGCACAACAACATTGGAACTCAGAGCTCAATGTAACTTCAGGCACTTAGATCTCTGATTTTTTCTCTCCCTGCACTAGCTCTCCGTAGGGCAAGGTGAGTAACCCATCTGATAAGAGAAGGAGAGCTGCCATGGGGTACTGTCAGATTGATGTTCAGCAGTCTCAAGAAAACCAGCATCTCTGGGACAAAGTCCACCAGGATCATTGAGATAATCAACAGATCACTGCCACAGGGCACCTCACTCCCAGCTCTCTTCATTTTCACAGCTTTTCTTTCTCCCTTGGGAGTAGTGTAACACTCACTGCTCAAATGACTAAGGTCACTACTTCTGAGAACAGTACACCTCATTTTTGCCTTTCCCTGCACTCTCTGGTTAGTGTGTGCTGAATCAGCTCACAAAGCTCCACTGAATGCCAGACCTGATGCAGGGTAAACAGTGAGAGCACCCAGCCAAAGCAGAAAGCAAGCCAGCATACCAACAGAAACCTAATTCATCCTCAGGGATTACAATCTGAAACACTACAGCTGTGGACATGGATTATTTTGTTTTCAAAACCAGAAAAGATAGGTGCAGGTTTTACATCTATAGGAGATCATCACAGCTGTATAAGTCATTTAACTTTGGGGTTTGTAATACTGGACAAAGAAAATCAGTTGTCTAAAGAAAATGCAAATTTCTTCAAAGTACATCAATAGCTACCTTTATACCATTGAGGGCTTTTTGCAGATCTTCCTCCCATATAAAACAAATTGGACACAAGTACCCTAAAATCCATAGAAGTGCAACTGATTTATTGGAGTCAGCATTACAAAACTGGTCTGCTGAGTGTACAAGCCCATCAGCAAAAAAGAATAAAAGGGAATGAAATGGGTATATCCATATTACCCAGCATGCACTGTACTCCTTCACCTTTGTGCTAGGCAGCAAGTTTGTGCAACATTTGGAGACATATTCATGTTCAACCTTTTTCTCTGGCTTGCAATTTTTTCAAATACTTATGTTATTAACCCTGGGTTCTGAAAACCTACCCTTTTCCTGCCTCTTTCTGCTCCAGATGGTTCAAGGATAGATTGACATTCCCTCAAAATTTGTTCCTAATTTCTAGTGACTTCTTAGGCACTGCCATTCTGTCAAACAAATAATTATTAAAAGGACTTTATGGGCTCTGTGCTGACTTTAGAGATACTTAAATAGATTATCTGGGTCTTCTACTGACTCTATTAGGGACAGCATATTGCACTGAGCACCTATCAGCAAACCACTCATCACAGTATTGATTTACACTCAGTTAGCACTTAATTGACATTTGTTTCTGTCTTTGAAACAATGAGGACTGGAGACATATTTTAAAGGATTCTGAAACTCTTTGGTAAGTTATTCAAGGGAAAATAATTTCTTGCATGCAGCAGGTGCGTGAACTCATACAAAAGGAGGAAAAAATACATCATCTTTGCTACTACTCTTTCCCTTATACTACCTCATTCCAGTGTAGATCTTGAACACAGGAAAGTAGCTCCTTAGAGTATTCATTAAGTTCACAAGGCCCAAAGAAAGGATGGATCTTTAGCATGAAAGATTGTATTTCCTCTCAGCTATTTCTAACATTCTATTGACAAAACCTGTCTTATTTTCAGATTTTAAAAAATTTGCTTCTGCACTTTAAGCATGTTTCATTGTTCTTCCCTTTCTTTTCACAGTGATTTTTATAAAACATAAAATAGAAGGCATATAATCCCACTAGACTGATATTATTCCAGCTATTCTGGAAGTAGGCAGCATAATGGCAGTGATGATATTCTGATATGCAACCCAAAGTGTTTCCATTTCTTCTTATTATTATAGTATTACTTGGCAGCGCTTGCAAAAAGTCATTAATTTTATGTGGCCTTACAAAAACAAATTTGCACTGATGGGTACAAGTTAACATTTTGAAATATTTGGATAAAAACAAGGTCTTCACTGAAAGTTTCTGCACTGCGCTTACAGTTTGTCATCTACTATAATGGGCATTACTATGCACTGTAAGTCAAGATAAATGACAAAAACCGGTCTGCTAATCTTTATTCTGAAACAGGTCAGATGGGACATCTAAATTATCTGGGATTTGGTCTACACTACTAAAGCTTAACACTGTCAGTACAAGCACCATAAAGAGGCAGATATTTTTTTCTTTTCTGTAAAAAGAGCAAACAACAATTTTGTCATTAGCCCTTTGAGAAAAGTATCCAAAACAGTGAAAATTCCACATAAATCCATGAGGTTTAAAAATACTATGTTGTCTCAAGCAAGAAATGAGTCTCCATTCATGATAGTGAATAACACTTTAAAAAAGTTTAACTAAAAAAAAGTGGAAAAGGTTACATTTGTTTTGCACAAACCAAGTATCCCAAAGCTAATACAGTAAAAAGATACTGCACACATGAAAAAGGAACTCAGCAAGTGTTAATCTGCAATTTATCACTAAATTCTTGTCAGGAACCTTAAAAATCATAAACCTTTTCTTTTTCTAGAAAGGCACTTTTTTCATTTAAGTTTTTAATTTAATGTACTAAAGCCATATATTTTCCCCTCCTCATTCTCAATTTGGTTTCCTTTATCTAATTTTTACTGCGTTATTAATGAAATAACTCTTTATTCTCTCATATACTTCTGGACTAGTGGTGCAGAGAATTTCATTTCCAAAATAGGAGTTGTTTGTGAATAAATTAAAAATTTTTTAAAAGGATTATCAGCTACTGGATATCCAAAAATATTCTTATCAGGCACTCGACTTCCCAATGCTTTCTAGACTTTGAGAAACTGTTAATTCTAAGGGAAAACTTAATTCTAATCATAGTTTACTGTGTTTTTCTACCAACTGTTACAGAAATACTGATTATTCCTTAGTGGTTCTTGTGTTTATTACCCATTTTTCAAGATTTTGGTACATGCCAGAGGGGCATTCACCTTGCAAAACCATGAAGCCACACAGACCTTGAGCTGCAATAAACATGACAAACTCTTGGTTATAGCTCCCGGTAAAAAGTCTTCAGTCTTCACATGCAGAAAGCACTTGGAAATGCAGTAGACATGTGAGTGAGTCTTGCCTGTTAATGCAAAGTGTGTGCATAAAATTTACAGAGTTTAATCTCCCGTTGAGCTTGTGAGATTCAGAGCACTGAAGGTTGCAGGGTGGAAGCCAAAGATTTAATTTGCACTTTCTGCTGAGCACCTAAATGGAATTCAGATTGATTGGTGGGATTGAATTCAATATTATAATTTGCAGCGCACCAGGAAAAACCTGGGAACTGTGGTGGTTCTCTATGAGAGGATCATAGCTGTACAGGACAGATCAGTTACCAAGGACAATAAAATACACAGGGCATGAACAGGGGGCATAAAAGACTCAAGCTGGGCTAGTACCTTCCCTCTAGTGTCAGAAACTGCACACATGTGCACATGGGGCCAGACTGAGAATTTTGGCTGAACATAGTCCTGGGTTTAGGATTTTTACCTCTACCGCAGGGGCCAAGTGGAGCAGCATCCACCCTTCAGCACCCTCTTTGCTCTGTGTTTCAACACTGACAAATGGGCATGAGGCTCACTCCCTATCTGCTGCTTCACTCTGAAGAGTCTGTCAACTTTTCTTGTTATTTCCACATCTGCAAAACTAGGACAACCACCGCTAGATATGATTAAAGGCAGCCACATTGCATACAAGATATTAACAAGGTATATATTACTATAAATTTTCAGGTGCACTGTTGGTAATTTTGAAGATACGTGTTTCAGCTTTTGAATACATAAAGGACATAGTATATTAACACTTGGCCTTCAAAATAAGGATCTATAAATATTAAAGAAAAAAAAAGAATAAATCTATTTGAACATACAGTATCAATATATTTTCTCTATGTCTACCTATAAATGACAGACTTGTGTTGATTCTTAAGACTGATTTTCTTTGTATTAATTCAAGAATTTTTAAGATTGGAAAAGACCTCTAAGATCATCAAGTCCAACCATCAACTCAGTACTGCCATGTTTACCATTAAACCATATCCCAAAGTGCCACATCTGGATGTTTTTTCAACATCTCCAGGGATGGTGACTTCACCACTTTCCTGGGAAGCCTGTTCCAATGCCTGACCACCCAACAAAGAAATTTCGGAGAATAAATTTTTCCTAATATTTAATTAAAGTTAGTATTAAAAAAAAAAAAAAATTCAAGCTATTTATAAGAACCATCTCCAATCAGAAGTCTCAGGAATGCATAATAAAAAACAAAAGCAAAACCAAAAATTATCCCATAGCAGCAAATTTTCTATGCATACATGAGTAATACTGGCCTACTGTAAGGTGGTTAAGAAAAAGGCAAGAGAGATATCTTAATGTATATTCTGTCTACTTACTTCTCTCTGCCTTCACTTGTGGAGACCTGTAAAACCTTATCTTTAGACCTCTACATCAAGATGGTCTTTTTGTCATTAAATACAATTTAATCCAAAACATTTACAGCTTTAAAACATAATCTCATGAGTCTTCTATCAGATAACCCATATGAAGTGAAGGTTTTGTTGCTTTCGATACATTTTGCAGCTACACTTTAAAAGGAAGTTGGCATTGGTTAGGAAAATGTATAATAAAATTACCCATTCTCACCAATAAACTGATAAAAAAAGGTGGTTTACACACTAAGAAGATCACAATGCGAGCACACAATTTAAAGCTAATGGTTTTATAGGCCAAAGCCACTAGCAGGGCATCCTTATCCTGCAGTGTGAACAGGATTATCCCTGCAAACATTCCCCTAACATAGAATTAAGCTGTCAAGTTTACTTTGCTGCTGCATGGAGGTATGCACAAAATGAACACAAGTTCAGGTCAAGTGTAATACTGCTCAACTATCACAAATTGCTCATGGGGCAAGAAAAAATAGAAGGAGGATAACTAAGTCGAGAGCTGAATTGCTGCTGCTAAGCATATTTTAGGACATTAACATAATTAGTCTTAAACAGAATTACTGGATCATGCTGAAAAGATGGTGACAACCATTTAAACGAAAATTTCTTTAAAATACATATATTTTGGACTTTAAGCTCCTCAAGTATCCTTGACTTAAAATCCTTATAATTTTATTCTTGAAATTACCATCACGCAAACAAGTTTGCTTCCTTACTTAATTATAGAAAACTATTAGTCTAAAAATACACAAAATTGCAACTGGAAGCAGTTGAATACTCATGAATTCTCTATTACACTCTCACAAAAACAGTCATAAAGTAGGTTATGTATTTTTTTCCACACAGTTTGCACACATCAACAGCCTAAAGAGATTTCCACACCCCCCCCAACATGTGCAAACATGTCTAACTTTGTCTATCAGTGTTTGCTTGTTAGACTGAAAAAAAAAAAAAAAAGAAGGGACAGTTATCACTTTGTTAACCACAGAGCACTACGTTGAAATTTTAAAAGAGGTAGAAGCAATTGCATATAATAATGTCTTACAAAATCACAAGCAGCACAGAGACTTACCAAGCATGAGTAAGTTATTCTCCTTTCCCACACAAGTAAAGCACTGAATCAAACCATCAGGAAACACCAAAAAAGTTCATGTGATCCATAACAAAACTACGGAGAAATTTGTCTTGCCCACGCCAAAAGGCCAGTCTCTCTTAAACCTTACATAATCATGTTTATGGAAAAACAACAAAATATGCAGCTGAGGTTATTGAACACAGAAATCTGTCAAAACCACCCTGAGCAGGGAGTAGATGGAGACTGAAAGGACACTGGAGAGAAAGCACCATATATGCTTTGCCTGATTCCTGTATTCTTTCACACAGATAGTGCTGATTTTCCTATTCTCTGGGCATTGGAAGAGAGTTAAACTAATCTAAATTAATTTTGTGTTCTCTTTGATGTGACAACCCAAAGCAAACTGCATAATATATCAAAGAAAATTTTCCCTTTGTTAAATTTTAGGATTTCTTGGGGGAGGGGGATTGCTATTTGCAACAGCTATTCTCTGAATATTTACAAAACGAAAATAAAAATAGGAACAATTTAAATCTAAAAATCCAGCCTAACTGATTACATGAGAAAAAACGCCATAAATTTGCAATATTTTCTTTTATAAAAAAGAGAAGCTAGTTCTAATTAGAATGAAACAAAGTTTAAGGACATGAGTTTTTATACACTGGTAATATTTGAACAAGGAAGATCACATGAGTAATTGTATGCTAGATCAGATCTCACTTACATAGATAAAGATTCCTATCTCTGAAAAGCAAGAAAAGAATGCCTTTAAATATTTTTAGAAGTTAAATATAATTATCTGAGGACAAAATAAACTTATCTAATCAGCACATACCTCTCAATGCTTTCATGTTACCCATCAGATGACAAAAAAAATTGTAATGGGAAAGAATTGCTTCTTTAGAATACATATTTTCCTTACAAAAATGTATCAACAAATGTGCTTTCCCATTTGTTCCCTGCTTTCAAATGTCTTGCATAATTTATTTATTAAAATTATTTTCCATTTTGAAGAATTTTTTTAGTACTTTGTAAAGAACAGACATGTTCCAGAACATCTTTTCCTTCAAAAGAAAACGAAAACCACTGCTGTTACATGCTCATATTACTGTTAAAAATTACTGAATGTTACTATAATAACAATTTGGAAGTTATGTTGCAGCTTATATTTTACAGGTGCCTTGATATCAAAGCAATGTGACTAACTGCTAAGCATAAAGTGACTAAATACAGCAAAAGAGCATCAGTAAATAAAAGATGTGAAATGGATCATTATATGAAGAAAGCACTTATTAATGTACAAAGTTATAACATCAGAATATATTAGACTAGGCAAATTATTTAGGGCAACCTGAAGTTTCAGTTTCAACTTTAATGCCCAAGTCTAATGACTTATATTTTTAATCTGTTACAAGCTTAAATGAGCAAGACTGGAGAAAAGCAATAGATTTGTGAACAACTTCATACTGGAAGTTGTCTGTGCAGTCACACCAGGAAAATTACCAACTAACATTATAAATGTATATAAGACAGAGAAGTTATTCTGGACCCAAGAAGCTTCTCATAGTAAGCATTTCTATCAGTATGAGAGAATAAGATACGAGGTATTCATCAAATTGCTAAGAGTTCTCAAAATGCTCCAGAGCCTTTCAAAAGGCAAATTTGACAAACTGTGAAATGGTGGCACACTGGCAAGAAATAGAGTCCCTTCACTTTCTGCCTCCTTCCTCAAATGGAGCAGCCCTGTTCAATGCAATAATTTCTATTGATGGATATACTGCAACTCAGACTGCAACTGAAGAACATCCTGCCGAAACCAGGTAGAGCTTTCCTGTAGGTCTGTGCAAACAACAGCTGATTTCTTTGTTAAATGTACTATTTCCTTCCAACATAATTTATCAGTAATGAGATCCTAGTGACAAAGCAAGTGAATTTTTGCAGTGATTTGTATTTGAATTGACAGCTTGTGCAATATTGAGTTCTACTTACTACACACTTCCAGCTAAGTTAGTGAAATGGTGAAGGTCTCAGTAGCTGGATCTTTTCACTCTTGTTGTCTCAGAACTCACAATTCCATTTGATAAGCCTGTCAGACCTACCCAATAATAATGCCTAGCTTTAATAATCAATTTTTTGGCTCCTGATTTCCTGGAATACCCCCACGCACTGCAGTTAGCCTGAAGCAGACATATGTAACAAGGAAATGACAATCCAGTAGAATCTACATGAATCCAGTAGAATCTACCTCTGTATTCCTATGCTTTGCATATGCTGATCACACATCTACCCCTAATATGCATCACCTCTGAAGCAGCAGAATACCTAAGAAGCACATCTAACCTCCTATCATATTTGCTTCAGTATTTTACCCTAAGACCACAGATATTCCTGTTAAATGATTGTCTTCACTAAATTGTGATTTTCAGTTCGACTCTGAGCATGCTGACACTGGCTAAACACTTCCCTGTGAAAGATTCTACAATTTAGCAAACAAGCTATAGTAATTTCTCTTGCCTCTGGTCTTCCTGAAACTGTTACTACTGGTCAAGATCCAGAGAGGATTTCTGGAAAAATCAGAAGTATTGATTATAGCTTATGTCTTAAATCAAACTGGTTGAGGGTGTAAGAATGCTCAATTTTGTCAGCAAGAATGATAGCTTTATCATATTTAAATATTAATACAGTAATTTCACAGTTTTTATACAGATTAATTTTATTTAATCTCTCAAGTATTTTACTTTTTGTTATAATTTATTCTTTGTGTATTAGAAAATCACAGCATGGACAGAGAAAATCACAGAATGGATGAGAAAAATGCCTCAAGAAAAGCACATTACTGTTCCAATACAGGCATCATTGGTCATTTGGCACCTTGGATTACATTTAAGGGTAACTCTCAGTGTGACCTTTCAACCACCTTGAGATGCACCTATTAATAAAGAAATCCTTGAAAGATGGGGTTTTAGTACCAAGTTTAGGTTTCTCTGTAGTTCCTAAGAGATTATTTAATCACACATTCAATAGAGTGAAGTACATATTTTCACTTTAACAAATTCAGCCAAGGACCATCATTTAGAGGCCAGTGTGGTATGTACACGTGTTTCTCACCCTGCCCCAAGCTTCCGACAAAATATCAAACTTTGGTCAATACAGATACCTATGTCCACAAACAATTCCTCACTGTCAAAACAGACTATCATATCCAAATATTTTCCATTATATTTGTACTATATTATATAACAGTATTAGTAAATCAAAATTTTCAGTGAAAACATCTTCAGCAGTTCCTTTATGAAAATCTACTTGCTTTTCTGTTTAAATGAAATATTATGCACACCAGAGATAAAGGGTGTTAGCACTCAAATGAAAGAATATGGCATTCTAGGAATATTAAAATTCAGCCCTGATGCAACTAGTACTCCAATAAAGTTTCATCATGAATGATTTTTCCTGTAAGTTTTAGTTAAACATGGATTTCATAGCACACTTTTTTAAAAGAAAGTTGTATTATGTTCATAGACAAGACATCATTTTGAGCCATTCTGTCAAAGGCTTGTCTTTGTCAAATTAAAAAAATAATGCACACAGCACTTAGAAATAATATTTGTTAGAAGATCTGCAGTGTAAGATTACAGCTTAAACCAAATTTCACACCATGAAAAGGATTCACAATAGCATTAAGAAAATAATCTATTTTTTCAACTGCCAGTGATTCAGAAAAGCCAATAACATGGTGTTGGACAGCAGATACCTTATTTTATTTAAATAGAATATAAACTTAAAATTGAGGGATTCATAAAACAAAAGCCTCCTAAAAAGATATCTTCAAGGCATTTCATTAGAACTGTTCAGAGCAACAAGTTTAAATGGATAAGATTGATAATAAGCTTAAAATATTACCTGATATCTCTGAAGAAATAAGCTCCTACTCTCTAAAAATCTCAGTGCTAGACATATATAAACATACCATTTTAAAAACAGGTGAGCAAAGACAATCAAAACAGGGGTGTAGAAAATTGAGATATAAAAACAAAAAAAGACTAAAAATGCTGAAAAACATAAACCCCCCATATTGTCAAGGAAAAAGAGAGGAATCCATTCAAAAGGAAGGACTAGTACACAGAGTACAAATAACTTTGAAGATGTTTGAAGTTTTTCTTAAGGCCTTCCACACATGCTCATAGTCATTGCTAGCTTTCTGTTATGGTGCATTTTTAACAAGACTTTTAGCAGGTAATTAAGAATTCAAATTACTCGCTTTTGATGCCATACTTCATACTAATGACAGCATCCTTCACCATGGTGTTACACATATGAAGAGTGATAATTTCCAGTGAGACCGGCTCCAGGTTCCCCTGCAATTGAAATGCAAATTGCGAAGTTCAGCTTGATTTTCACTGCAGACCTCTGGCGGAATTTGCACACAGTCAGTGCTGAAAGGAAGAACCTGGCAACTTCTAATCTAGAGCCCCATATGTTTGTTTCTTTATTAGAGGATTTCATAGTATATTTGTGGTTACTGTAGTATTGTATTTAACTTTTCTAGTATGCATGATATAATATTTGGAAAGTTTTTCTCAGCATACTGAAGTGGATGACCATTTGTAACAACCTAGAAGCTACTGTGCTCCCAACTTATATTTTGGGTTCTGAAGTACTTAAAAGTCTCTTATATTAATAGATGGAGGCTTCTTAAATCCAGGACTATATTGAATAATTTATATGATATTCATAATTATGACATTCCTGTAACACAAAAAATGTACTCAGCCATAGGCATTGGGATGTAAAGACAAATCTAAAAATTAACTTTGAAATTAATTCCTCTCAAAATATATAATTCTCACCTTGCCTTCAAGGAAATACTTTCTCCAAGACTTCAGAAGACCATAAACCTTTTGAATGGATTAGAATTTACATTACTACTTCCCTGAAAATATTTTGCCTTCATCTTTTTAGCAGGCATATTAAAATCGAGCATTCCTGCTTTCCCCAAAGTTGCCAACACTGTTTAAAAAGAAGCAGGCCTGCAAGAGCATAACAACAAACAACTCCCATATGAATGCCTTCAGCTACATCAAAACCAACTGGGCACTGTAGGCTGTAGAAACGAAAGAACCAGATTTTGTTTCAGTAAGATTATTAGACAAGGCATTGCTTGTCATGGCACATTAAAGCACAGTTTAGTCCTTAGAATTAATTTTCAGAGGCTTTAGAGAACTGTTTAGAGCACCTAATAATAAGAGGATTTTGCACCACTCTTTTCTGCCTTTTTTCACAGGATAGGTAAGAACAAGAACAAAAATATTTAAGCTAGCAGTAGATAACATTAATCTTCTTTTTTCATCACCTTTACAGTGTTAGCTTACCATATCAAGCTGAAAGCAGGCTTTCATTTTTTAAATCGGGTTTAATTTTACTCAAATTTGTTGAAATACCATGATCTTAGGAGATATAAAAAATCTTAGAGGTTTCCAATATACTTCCAACTCCAAAATAAATTCAATTTCACTGGCAGAAGGCAACACTTTTTATCTTCTTCTGATCAACTGGAAAACATACAACTTCATCAAAGGATCTTGTCTGAATGAGCATTTGCTTCTGCCAGACGAGGCCTCCAGAGCAATCTCTTTCCCATCTCCCTCCTCCACACCACTTTCCTCCAACAGCACAGGTGAAGTTTTTAGGCTGTTTCAACTCTCTTACTGATACTATCCTATTTTGGCAAAGACTTTGAACACTGGAGTGTTGCACTTGGACACGAAAAGAACCTACGCAGACACCTTCTCAAGAGGGAGCAGCAAAGAGCGGGGCCATGACCCCAAGCTTTTATTTATATATGTTCTTAGAAATCACCGTGGATTGGAGGGAGAAATTACCACCCCTCCATCACACTGGTCAAAGGAAAAATCTATCAAATGTCTCCGCCTAGGAGAAATGGAATGCAAACAATGAAGTTAGTTAGCAAAGTATGGCTATGTTTACAGAAAAGTGCATGAGAAACTCTTACAGAAAATGAAAACATCGGAGAACTGCAAAACTCAGGGCAACACTGGAGCAGTGCCAGGACCTGGATGTTGTCTCTCACTTCAACTTGGACAAATAACAGGACACGCCTCGGCCATCCCCAGCATATGATGAAGCCTCTGACTCCATGTAAGAAGTTGAATCTATGTAGGAGCTTGAAGCCTTTACAGAGTCTGACAGATGGGGGTCAGGGTGGAGGATAAGATGGGAAGGAAAGTCCTGCCTGAACAAAACCTTAACACACATATGCAAAAAGCCACACAAGGTCTGATTAGTCTCACTGAACTGCAGCCTTGTGTGTCAGCAGTGAGAAAACTCAGCATATCCTGTAATTCCTGGTGCTAAAGGCACACACAGCATGACTTGTGACAAGGTGTTAATCATGCTGTGCTTTAGAGCCTTGCAGCTCACTGGGAACCTGTCTGCCCTTCCTGCTACATCCTGGGGACAGAGGTTTTCCCTTATTCTGCCGTCTTGGCTGGTGAGCAGCAGTGACATTCAGCTGGCATTTAACAGAGACGTGAGTACCACAAACAGAAGTGTCACCAGGACAGAGTTCCCCCACATCACCTCCAGCCTGGTAGTGAAAGGAGTTGATCAGTAGTTAACTCATGTAAGCACGAGTTAACTATTAAGAGTCAGCAAATATTAATCATAAGCCTAAGAAGCAGGATGCACCTTAGCCTTGTCAAGATAAGAGAAACAGAATGCACCTTGTCAAGATAAAAGGAACAGAACCTGTTGAAACCAGTGCAGAAACTGCTGAATCAGTCAACAAAGGACTGTGCATGCTTCAGAAAGAAAGGTGCAAAGTGCATTGTGAGGAAGAGCACTAGCCTTCATCAGAACGACCCCCGAGGAAGACGTGAGGCCATCCTCAGTGAGGCCACCAGAGCAGACTGCACTTGTGCATCATGTATGCTAATGATATTAATGACTTCTGAGAATTAACTTTTATAACAACTCCTATCCCAAGGAATGTAATAAATACTCATGAAATGTAACCATAGACTGTGCTGTGTAGAGTGCTGTGTCTGTGTGTGTCAGGAGTGATCCCCCACACACCCAGCGCTGAATAAAGCAAATGCCTGCTTATCTGACTCTGTCTCTGAAGTGTCCCTAGGCTTGGTTTGGAGCAATTCAGTGGTGAGATGCTGGTCATAACCAAAGCAAGAAAGGATAGTCTCAGGTGCTTTGAGTAAGTAACAGGCTCCTTAAAACTTTGCAAAATATATTTTTCTGTCATTCCTGATAGTCTCTTCTGCAAGCTGCAGAGAAAGCTGGATGTGCAGTTTTCAGATCTTTTCCTTTACAAAGTCATCATCTGAAGAAATTAAATTACAACGTATTTTATAACATAAACTTGTGAGTTGCAGGCCTTTTGTCACTGCTTTACACTTGCAAGGCTCTTTGCATGTTCATACCTCACCACATTGACACAGTGCTCTGTCTAGAACAAGTAATTCCTAAATAGATCAGCTGTAAACAAATCCTGCCAATGCTGTTCAAATTGAAAATACCCTTGTTGCAGACAAAATGTTCATGTGAAAGTTGATTTCTTTACAATTATCTAGCACAAGAATGGCCAATATCTGAAAGAAGCAAGGAACTTATTTTACCTTTTTTTTTTTCCATGCCCTTTCATTAAGTATCTGTCCAGACAGAGGAGTTAAAACTCAGAGAAGTTTCTTGCTTCCTTGCCCACTTCTTCAGCTGCATTGATTTAAAAACTTTGCTTTGATACAGCTCTTTTCAACAGATAACGTAAGCTTTCTTTCATTTCTGGAAAGAAATAGAATCACTCCAGGACCATTTTTTAATAAAAATTTAGTTTAAAAAAAATTTTAAAAAACTTTAGTGACTCAACTGTCATCTAAACCATATTTTGTTTGTTTCTGTTACAACTGAAAATGTCCATGTAAATTTTGTCAGAAAATTAATAGTTCCAGTATGCCATTTAGTTTTTTCACCTTCCTAAGTTTTCATTTAATAGGTAAATGAAAATACTGACATTGTCGCTTTTCTGGTCTTGGTTCTATTTTTAAGCCATATTATGCAAGTGAAAGACTCAAGAACATTGTATTCTTCTACACCAGCACTGAGGTACACAGCACATCTCTTTCGGAACACAACTTGCTGACATATTGGTTACTTTGGCTAATTCATCTGCTCTCCTTGCACAGCCATTCGAGCAGCCTTGTCAGTTCATGAGCACCCAACAGAACCGTGCTCACAGGAAACAGGGATTTCACTGCCCTGGCACTTACACACGGAATGCTTAATATGTCTTTATGTACTTAACTCCTGTATTCAGTGAATTCTCAAAGATGGCTTGTTTTGAATAATAGGAACTGAGATTGGTTTAAATAAACCCGTATTTTCTGCAAGTTTTCTAAGCTCAAATACAGCTTTTTTTTTCCCCCAGGGAAAACAGCATATTTGTCTTTCTCCAACGTATTTAGAGTTTGATTCAAGGTTTCCAGATGTCTAACAAAGTATATTTATTGGCTTCTTAAAATAAATAATATGCATCTTAAGACTGTAAAATTTACCATATTATATAGTATCATTTAAATGAGGAACTCTGAGACATTATTCATAAGCATTTAAAATACTTACAAAAAATTTGGTAAGAAATATTTCACAGTTATCTGTTTCTGAGATATTTCATTTAAAGTTTAAAGAATAAGAATGTCAAAAAGCTTTGCTTAACACAATCTCAAGTATAAAATGGATATAATAGTTCCGTCATTTTCTTCTTTCACAGGATTATCTTTATCACCATCATGCTTGCATTAATCAATTTACAAAATCAAACTTTATTAACGCAGTTATTCAATATTATGTTTAACTGACCACCTAGATCCACTAATCTACTGATCTCACTAGATCAACTCTTAGAAGCCACTGCAACAAAGTCTTCAGAAACAGTGTTTCTATCAATTTTATATTATGGAAGCAACAAATATTTCTTTCTGTGTTGACAGGAAAAATTAGCTTCATAAAGCCATGATGTTTAAGATACCAAGAGGGTGTTTAGATTAAAACTGGAAACATAGTTTTCAATTTGTATTGTCAGGAAATATCTATAAATTTAAGCTTCAAGAAAGCTCTTAGCAATATGCTGAGCTATAAGTTATGCAGACGTAAGAATTACTAAGCTTTATAGACTTCTTAGTGTCAGGAAAGGGAAAACTGAATTTTTAAAAGTATTTATCTCTGATGGAAAAGGTTATCTACTTCCACACAATCCCCTTTTCAAACTCGTGCTAAATTGAAGCAAGCAGAAAATTACTCCTGTCCCAGTTGTCAGGAGAATTAACATTAACTTCATCCTAGTAAGGACAGTAAATTATCAGCTACAAGTGAGTTCGTAATTTGGTCCAAATATCATACAAATACATGAGCATAATCAAAGCAGATTTCAAATTCCTGGATAACTTTGGAAGCCTCTCATGCCTATTAAGCGCATATTAACAAAATCACTTTGGCTCTCCTGTGCCACCTTCACAGATTGCTTTACTGAGTTCTTAATTTCCTCCTGTTTTTCAAAACAGACTATAATGGCAATCATTTCAGGTACAACCTGAAGTAACACTATTAAAAATAGTGTTTGAAAAATCTTCAATAGTAACCAAGACCATTTTTATAATTATAAAAATGGGGATGCTACAGTACTTATCACCCTGAACCAAGCCTCCCAATTTGCTGCATCTTCCTACATTTTTTATAACTCTAAGAGCATCTCAGAGAAGAAGATTTTACATACAGAGAATAACCTTTCATGAAAGGAAAAATAAACAATAACTTTTTTGTTCAATTCCTTTAACTGGTTTTGAACGCCAAAATGTTTAAATCCCACTTCCATGACAGACCCCCTAAGTTTTCTCAGCAGATTAATTATTTCTACAAAAGAGAGAAGAAAGCCTTTATTACTTTATTATTATTTATGTATAAAAAGAAAGTGGTGATGTCAGAGCAATGGTTTTGATCCTGCTTGTGTGGAATTGCTACTGTAAAACAAAATAAGCAAACAGTAGGAAGGTGACTTGATATGCCAACACACAACCATTGCTGCTTTCACTCGTGAGAAAAGCACCACTGACTGATAGAATACCTTGATGAAGCCTGTACTTCTTGAAACAAACGAACGCACAAGGATTGCAGTAGAGATTTCATTTCTATTTCACATGAAATTTGCCTTTTGTGCCCTATGAACACATAAGGGAGAAGCTTAATATATTGATATACTATAACAATATATAGCATATTTTTCCATGGTAAACAACATCATTGAAGAGTAGCTCAGAGATACAGGTGAATGTCAGAGCAGCAGATGTATCACTCAGGAAGTGTTCCATGCAGAGCTCATAAGCTGTTTCTCACCTACCCCTCCCCGGTTATTCACAATATATAAAGTTCTCCCGGCAACTAAATTAGCAGAACCACCTTGGGGACCAGGCGCCAGCAATAACTCAATGACTACTACAAAGCCTAAAGTGGTCCTGCCATCTAGAGGAAAATCGGTTTCAAGTCTTTGGAAAAAAAATTCAGGAGTCATTCCGAGGAGCATTCAGCAGCACTGGGGAATTCACTGGGCAAGGACAGGAAGAAGCCCGAGTTCCTTTGAAGACACTTTGCCTTGGAAATTTTGAAGTTTGATTGATACCTATAGATCTGCATGCATTAGGAATTTGCCTCGGTCTGATTTTCTATTCTAACTTTAGCAGATAACAGAAACATCAAAAAAAAAGCTTGTCATAAAGCCATTAGTAAGAAAAAAATCAACAACTACTACTGCCAAATAGGTTTCTATATCACCTGCCCCCTGTGTTTACGATTTATTACATCTGTTTCTACACAGAAAGGTGATTTAGAGAGAATTTGTTTGAACATTAAATTCTGGAAAATAGTAGGGATCTGCTAGGAAGGCAAGACTGATTCAGCAAGCAATAACAGAAACATCATGTTATGTGGAAAAATGTTATGTAGAAAAATAATACAGCCCAGCCCAGCACCGCTGTGGTCTTTAAAATTTTTTTGTGGGCTGCCCCATTAGATAGAAGACACAAGATTCTGCTTCCACTGAACTCATACTTCAAGGAAACAGTAAAACGGGGAGAAGGGAGTTAAAACTGAGAAAATTCAGCATATACTTCAACAACTGATAGAACATTTATCAAGTTCAGTGCAATGGATTAATTAACACTTTAAGAGAATAAAGACCCCAGGGAAAAGAAGTGAGTTTATATTTTAAAGAGGTGTCAGGCATACATATCCTCATGGCTGTTGCTCTTACTGTATTCAAAAGTTAGAAACTGGGCATATTTTTCAGTTTTAACCACAGAGATTGGTGAAGAAGTGATGTTTGCAGCTATTGCAGTAACACAGCCCAGAAGACAGCATTTACAGATGGATCAATTATTTAATTTATTAATTGTGGGTTAAGGTATACATGTAGAAGCAATCCCATATATACTAAGCACCTAGGCTAAGTTTCAAGTCATACAGAAACTCATAGTGGTAAATAGCAGCATATTTAAAAAATCCTTGCAAATCAGGCTAACATCATGTTATGGTTTAATACATTATTGGCCCCATCTTGCAACTGAACTGTCATTACTCATTCTTGAGTTCAGTGCTGCACTACAGTTGCTCTCTTTCTGTGCAGATACAGGAATTTCTTTGCTATGAAGTACTATGATAAATTGCTAGAAGGGCTGAGTTTTTGCAGAGAAGCAGAAGCCAGACTCTATGGCTTCTTAACAGAAACTCAGTACCCTGAAGTCCATTATTATGCCAGCACTACCATTTGTACAATTCCAGTGTCTTCCATCATCATTGCAATGGCCCACAGCTGCTTTCACACAGCTCAACTACACTGAATACAAATCCAAGGTACGTGGTTCTGCTCCAGGATAGAAGTGATCTCCTTCCCCACCCATTCCTACAATTTGTCCTTTCTCACCATCCTATAGGGAACTTCCCACCTGCTCCTGGACAAACCTTAAGGCCCTTTAAAGGACAAGGATCGTTTACATTAATATTCGCCCAAGTATATAGTGCACAAGAGTCTAAAACACAGTTATTTCATTTATAAATGGCTCTCATAATAACAACTGAGAGCCTTTGCTAGTGTTCTGTTTCTAAATTCAGTATTTCAAAAGGCCACTTGGAGCTCTAATTCCTTAGATAATCCTCATCTATCGAAGTAACTGGCTCTGAACTTGCTTCTCTTATTCTTAGGTGTAGAGATTACCTCATACTATAGTAAGTGTTGATTGTATTGAGGTAGTGCTGGTTTTCCTGTTCTAAAGTTTATTTATTTTTTCTTCTCTTGAAATATCACTTTTCATGTATACTGTTAACTTGAGTATGGATTTCCTCATAAAAATTATAAACAATTTTTCTTTTAATCCTTCTGTGTAAGAAAACATCAGGCTTATTCTCAGGTTTGTGAGGTTTAAGGAACCACAGAAGGAAAACAAGCATTTTCTCTGCTGCAGCTTGTTCCACTGGGAAAGCCTTCTACTATTAAAAAACATGCTGCTGTCAGAACTGACAGTCAGGTACAATCCACTGCCACTGATAAATTGGAGAGTAGGACTCAAACCAGAAAGCAGCCTCACCACCCTGGATTTTAGGGGCTGAGCAATAGGCTCAGCTTTCTCAGTGTCACAGCCACAAGGACAGGATACCAGTTTTCCTCCATGCCAGACCAAGGTCCTTTACTCCAGCCTTGCCAGGCTTTGCACAGTCCTGGAGTCCCCTGCACACAGCTCCCAGGGCTGAAGCCGTATTGTGTAGCATATCTTGTAAAAATCAGTTCACTTCACTTCTTCACTTGTACAATAGAATAGTACCTCTGTGGAGCCTAAATTCAAGCAGAAGGTCCTCCAAGACTGCTTCTGCTGTGGATCTGTGGCTTTGCATTTTCTAGATCTATTTTGTGTGCATGTTGCATTCATTGTTTCGGAAATCCCTGCAGATGGACTTAGAAAGCAACAAAATAACAAATACACTTCTAAAGCATTAAAAAAAAAAAAAAAAAAACAGGAAACAAACCTGAATTTACAAATAATCTTCTAGTTATTTAAATATAAAATATACTACAGAAGCATGGCTCCTGAGCATGAAAAAGGCGTTCGTGAATAAAGGCCTGGAAGTAACAGAGGACGCAGATGCTCTGAACTAGCACAGAGCAATGCTACCACCTTCTGGAGAAACAGCAGCAAGCGCTGCTCGGCTCACACACAGCTCCCTGTTTGTGCGGCACAAGGAGCAAGATACACTCGACGTAAGGGAAGATATCGTTAAACCTTCAGCACAAGAAAATGTGCCCCGATTGCATTGCAATAGCAGGTAAAATTATTTTAACTTGACTGCCTTGTTTCACTGAAGAAGTTCTTCTTTTACCATGCCTTATCCACTATCTTGTCACTCCAACTAACAAAGGAAAGTGCTTTTGCAGGTCAATTCTGAAGGAGTTTACATGATTCACCAAAATGCACACGCTCATTTTCAAACTCATACGATGTTGTGCAGCAATGAGACTGTAATAAGAGTTGCTCACTGCAGAAGATCGCTGCATTTCTGCAGACAAATTTTGACTTAGCAGCCTAATGCAGCACCACGGAATTCCAAACCATCTGTTGCTAAGCATTCTGCAGAGATGCGAAGGAGTTCGTTGCCAAAGTAGTCACCCTGTTCTGCTCTAGCAAAGAGGGGACAAACTGGAAAGGAACCTGTACAAGTATTTCCGGGACGTGAAGATGTAGCAATGAAAGAGATATTCCTGCAGTATTTTTTCCTGTTTGAAATACTGCTTTCCCTGGACAACATAGTCATTCTGCAGAACACAAACAAGCATAAAAAAGGAAATACTACAGATGTTTACAGAAGTACTTTAAAACTTCTAGATAAAGTATGAAAGCAAAAAAGCAAAAGATTAATTTTAAATTCTCTCAGCTACCATGACTGCTTTATAAAGAGAATATACTTCCAGTTATGTACAGAAAAAAGCTTAATCGCAAACCCCATAGCAAGCTTTGATTACATTGAACTATAATTCTCTATTCGATAAAGAGAAATAGTCTCCCTTTAAATAGAAGATATTCTCCCCAAAAGAACTGTGTTCAGGACATTACTGGCATTTAGCAAGCTACTTGCACACATCAGTAGAGGAATATAAGCTTCAATACATGTGATGGATGGAATAAATTGAATTCCATCTCAACTTCCAACAAGCAAATTCTTGTTCCAAAGTCTGCATGTAGATTCCAAGTAACTTTAGGATCACAGGAGTGAGGGCTTGCACCCTTTTATTTTCCTGGGGTTTTTCGGTCTATTTTTAACTTTTGTACTTTTAAAGTGGATTTTAGGCTACTTACAAGCCTTTTCCCTCCAGACAGAAAAAAAAAAAAAATCAAAACAGAAAAACAGCACTTAAACACAGTGTTAGACGTTTCTCCCAGATAAGCTGGCATGGAGGAAAATTTAGGAAGTCTACTTCCTAAATCTTTATAATCTTCCATCAGCCATCCAATAGTTTACATGTAACTTAAAGTTCCTTGTTTCTTCTTTTTCTCCTGCACCATCCTGTCATCAACACACTCAAACACTATAAAAGCCTACTGGCTTCTGCTCAAAAATATTTAGCTATAGATAGTACAGATGCAGACAAAAGTCTGTTCTTATGAACACAATCTGAACAGATTCTTAGCAGGATGTGAAGTATTTAGGAAATTCTTTAATCTGCTGGTATTTGGCACATCATGTACACATCACATGCAGAATAATCTGTTAATTGCCATAAACTAAAACTAAAAATGTATAGCAGAATCTCAAAATGAGCAGGAAGCACTTCTCAAAGGCAAGAGTGAACCAGTATCAGTCAGTATCTGATACAGAAGTGAAAGGCTAATTAATTATTTGTGCAGTCAAATTTCAAAAATCACATACTATAGAAAAACTTGGAAAAATAATCATTAAATCATCATGAGAAGTTAACAAAAGGAATACAGGTTACCCGTATCAATCATGAACCAGAGGGGAAAACTGTTTAAAAGTTGGTCTCTCATCTAAAGCAATAAGCTTCTGGGTTTTGCTTTTAGCTAGCTGTTGTGGTTTGACACTGGCCAAATGCCAGGCACCCACAAAAGTGGCTCACTCACCCTCCCCTGGCACAGGTGAGCAGAGGAGAGAGAAATTTAATGAAGGCTTCATAAGT
>VWZT01008554.1:39503-50385 GCA_013397055.1 Pachycephala philippinensis | reverse complement strand
TAGTATACAAACAAAATACTAAAGCAGAAACCCTACCTTTTTTTTCTGAGCTGGACATACCACAAAAGTATGAGATCAGATGGCAAAGCAATCACAAACCGCAACTCCATGAAATAAGCAAGATGCAGAGGGCCAGTGTTACTGTGGAAGGTTGCAATTCCCAAATGGAAAATAATGATGTTCAGTGTGCTGATTACACTACAGTTTTAGAAGATAATATATTATATGTACTCACGCAGTCTTCCTTTTTACAAATTTTTTCACATTGGATAAAGACAGATAAAGGGCATCTAAAAGCTCTTTGTTTGGTCAGGAAAGATTACTCCCAGTTTAAACATAAGGAATAACCTACAAGTTTTTCACTATTTATCATGAATTTTTTCACACAGAGTCTGCCACTTAAATAAGTAGCAATCATTCTGGGAGAGAGACAGGATATAGATAGCTAACAAAGCTTTCATCACTCCACACACGATCCAGAATCAGGAGACACAAAATTGTGAAAATCCTCCTGACTTTTTGTGATACTGGGCCAAGAGTTCCACGTTTCAGCAGTTCAGAAGAGACCTTCCACTGGACAGAAGAGCACCAACTCAAATCATAACGGCTACATAAATAACCAATAACAAGATTATATGGGGTAGTTCTGTAGTACTTCAACACCAGATCTCACATTTCTCCTTACTAGCCAGTGATAGAAGCCTGAGCCATGAAGATAAATACAACATGAACATCAAAGTAAAAAACAAAACAGAATCTAAGGATCTGTTTCAGTATTTTAAAAGTCTCATTGGGCATTGGAACCTGGTCAAGGCTTTTGAGAGTCTTGGCTCTGTCTAATCTTCAGTCGTAAGCAAAAAAGAACAGAAAAGCTAAGCATGGCGTAGTAGTAACTGCACATTCAAAATTAGAAAAAAAGAAAAAAAAGACCTAGAAAAAAAATCTGAAAAGGCAATTTCTTTTAATAGGACACTGCTGTGCAGTGCTGTATCCAAAACCTGAACACTTGGCCAAAGTGTGTCTTTACAGCTCAGCCAGTGGAACAACAAGCAGCAAGTAAACTTCTCACAAAATGTTTGCTCACATTCATCTTGCTGCTAATTGCACAAATTTCTGCTGCTCCACAAACTCCCTGGCTTAAAAAAACCTGAAATAAAGGATACTGTCATAAATTTTGTCTGTCTCTTTGTACCATGTCTTGAGATCACTGAAATTGGTGGGCTTTCAGGGTTTTTCTTTGGACAACTCAAGTTTCCTGCTCCTGTCAGTTCTCATCCAGCTTCTAATGTTCTTTCTATATGAAAAGGAGAGACTTCATCTCATTGCAGACCACATTTCTCAGAGATTTTACCAGAAGCCTTGTCAGGCAGATGTGCTGTGCCTGCTAAACTTGACTTTTGCAAGTAATTGGCAATTAATTGCTAAGTTTAGATTAAAAGTACATCCTTTAGCTGTGAAAAAAATATTAAATCTGGATAATAAGAAAAGGCTGTAAAGTGATTGAATGGGCAGATATAAAGCATTTTTTAGATAGAATATTAAATGTACATTTTTAAACTTTATTCTTTAATATGTCTTTTATTAAATAATTACCAAGTGATTTAAAATAAAATCTAAAGAGGGTCCGCAAAATAACTGTTTGCAATGATATTCAGTATTAGTTACATGAAAGCAATTGACAGGGGCTTAGTTTACTTCTCTCTTATACCCTTTATTGCCAAATAGTTCTGGCTTGAATATACAGTTTTGGCTCAGAGGAGGAAGATGGTCAAGGCATATTTATTCGTCAATTTTCTTTGGCTTTTACTGCACAAAAGTGGGCACATTCACTGTTGGAATACAATTCTTCTTCTATTGGGAAATTTTAATTTGTGATGATAATGGAATATTAACATTAGGCATGTACAAATGATACCACCATCACCTTGTATGTACATCCAGACATCAGTCACAATCTGGAAAGCAGTGTCGATGCTTCCGGGCAATGGAGCTGCAGGAGGATACTGCCAAACCCCTGTACTGACCTGTTATTTCCAACTGACCAACAATAATTTTGTAGCTTCTCTGCAAGCCACTGGAGTGCTAGGAGACTGGAGCCTTGCACACCAGAGTCCTCCTACCTTTTGCCACAGCTTCCATTGATTCTTTCAGTTGTTTTTGAGGTCACCTCACATTGATCATTTAATCTTGTTGCACCACAAGACGATGTACAGTGCTTCTTGCCTTTTGTTGGCTTGATGTTTGAAGCCTCTGCAACCTGTTTTCTCCTAGATCAGGCAAGTTATGGGCTGTCCTAATCCAGCAAGTATTTTCTCAAATTCCCTCCATATGGATTGTTACGGTGGTTCAACTTTTACATCTGATATGACAACAAGCCTTAGGGACCTTAAGTGGAGCAATGAAATGAGTTTGCTTGTGTTTCTCAAACTACAAAATGGCAAAGCAGAAGTGACTACAGTGTAGATGTGCTACATCCATCTTTACAGGCCTTTGAAATACTCCCATGATAAATTCCTCGTCTACTGACACTTGTAAGCCTATCACAAGCTATCACAAAGTCTCACTACCTGTCAGGAGCTGAAGTCAGCAGTATAATGAGATCAAAGCTGCTATTTAAGGTTTGTGCTGTGCTACATCTAGGAGCCTCTGGCTGTACTCGGGCCTTGATTCATCCCCCTGCCATGCCTGGGATGTTGATAGACCCTGTCATCAGTATCTAGCTGCCTACTGTGGTCCAGCCCTGAAGAACTGTGCCTGTCATTGCAAGCAAGGTCTGTGTTGGAGTCACCATCAGCTCCCAGCTCAGATTCCCTCATGAGAGCAGCACTGCTTGCTGCTTTCTGACAGTGTCAATGTATATTTATGCCTTATCACAATACACTCGTGTACTTAATTACACAGCATGGGAAAAAAGCATTCATTAGACCCTTGTAACACATTTACAATTAAGTTTTGTTTGGAAAATCTAGTAAGTTAATCTAATAAGTAAGGTAACCTTAATGTACAGTCTTCAGTATATTTCTATGGCAGACACTTTATAGCCTTTTTCCTCTTCCTCTGTAATTTTTCTGCTACAACATTAAACTTTACAAATTTCTTTGGTCTAATTATAAAAGTCTGGCTATTTTTCTGTGGTTTATCATCATGTGTTTCTGATGGTCTTACATTTATCTGCTTTTAGACCTTCTAATTCTGCAGGGCAGAGCAATGCACTTTCTAAATGCTAACCAGACCTAATGTATTCAAAAGAAAGGAATGCATGGGACAGTACACACAGAGGCAAAGAAGTACAGGTCAAATGAGAAACAGCACAGAGTGACAACAAAGAAATTTCACAAGAATGCCAAAGCAAAATGCCTGCTCAAGGACAGAAAAACAAGAAATTCTGACATACCCTTCCAGAGGGAGCTGCTAAAGCGGGTGCATGGGTACCTCACGATGTTTGCCAAGACCAAGTGCAAAGTGCTGCACCTGGGTCAGGGCAACCCCTGATATCAACACAGGCTGGAGGATGAATTGAAATTGAGAGGAACCTTGCTGAGAAGGATGTGAGTGTGCTGGTGGCTGAGAGGCTGGACCTGACCCAGCCATGGGCACTCACAGCCCAGAAAGCCAAATGTGTCCTGGGCTGCATCCAAAGCAGCGTGGGCAGCAGGGCCAGGGAGGGGATTCTGCCCCTCTGCTCTGCTCTGGTGAGACCCCACCTGGAACACTGCATCCAGCAATAGGGTCCCCAGCACAGGGAGGACATGGACCTGTTGGAGAGAGTCCAGAGGAGGCCACCAAGTTGATCAGAGGGATGGAGCACCTCTTGTGCGACAGGAGGTTGATAGAATTGGGATTGTTCAGCCTGGAAAAGAGAAGGCTTCAGAGTGACCTAATTGGAGCCTTCCAGCACCTGAAAGGAACTCACAAAAAAGATCGAGAGACACTTTTTATAAGGGCATATAGTGACAGCACAAGGGGGAATAGCTTGAAACTGAAGGAGAGTAAGTTTAGATTAGATACTAGGAAGAAAGTCTTTACTGTGAGAGTGGTGAGGCACTGGAACAGGTTGCCCAGATAAGTTGTGGATGCCCAATCCCTGGCATTTAAGCATTTAAGGCCAGGTTGGACTAGACTCTGAGCAACCTGATCTACTGGGACGTGTCCCTGCCCATGGCATGAGAACTGGGACTGGATTATCTTTAAGGTCCCTTCCAACCCAAGCCATTCTATATTCTATGACTCTATGATCCAAATGTTTTGTGACATAGGAATTCAAAGTTCTTTTTATGACCACATCTAATAGGACACGACGACACTACAAACTCGTTTAGGAGAGAGGCAGACAATAACTTAAAGCCTCAGAAAAGAGATAGGCAGGATATAAAGGAAATCTTAGTACAGTGATCTGGCCTGTTATTTCATTAAATGAAGACAGTTTTTGTTGGTGCAAGGAAAGATACCTGAGGACCCTGCAGAAGAACTTTGTTACCCAGGATGTAACAGTATGTTTGCGTTGACAGCATGGTCAGCTCAGGGCACCTTAAAGATGCATTTTGTCTTTCTCAGTACAAATCTTTTTCATCCTTAGAGAAGTTGCAATAAAAAGCAAAGTAGAAACAGGATGAACAAGGCAGTCTGCCTCCCAAAGTATGAAGATTTTTTTAGTGATCTTGTAAGTTAATAAATGTACTCCTGGTTCATCATATTTCCCTCACATCTACATGTAGATAATAAACTCAAAATTTGTCTATTTATTTTTCAAAGAACTTGCCAATATTTATTTTCAGGTTTTGCATATCTACGTCACACTGCTACTTCTTTAAACATACAGTGGCTTGAAGATCTGATTGCAAGTTTACTGTCCTCTCTGTTTGGGGGCATAAATGTGGCTATGGTTTTCCAAGCTTGCTGCTACCTGCAGCTCTGAGGCTACCCAGAGAAGACCATCTTGGATTTCAAGGAATAACGATGTAAAGATTGAACAAAATGCAATGAATCTGCATGGAATTGTAATCCAGCTTCTCTAAAAGGTTTATTCAAAATTCAGTAAATCTATTTCACTCAGGAACTTGGTCTATAGTGTTATCTCTTAAAGCTTGTTACACTTATGTAGCATTAAAGGACCTCAAAGAATAGACTACATAAGAAATGCTCTATTCTTGAAATAAAAATTTGATATTCAAGGAAGTTGAATTTACGTTTCTACTGAGTACACCCAAGTTCCTGAGATAATATCACATAGATTACATACTCGTGTCTTTCCAAAGCCTTGAAGTTCAAAGTCCTGGTCTTCCCGGAGAATGCCAACCAATCCCAACTTCAATCTTACTTTATTGTGGCTGCTACATAGATGCTTTTATACATTAAAGCTAAAAGACTAATGGATTTTTATTACATTTTAGACACCTAATTGCCCTTTACTCCCCTAAAAATTCCAATCTAGAAATGCCAAAGATTTGAAGGACAATGTACATATATGCATACATCTTAAAACCAAGCTCTTAGAACTATATCTGGACATTACAGCCAGATATCAAAATCAAGAAAATATACCTGCTGTGAGGAACCTACTCAGATTCTTGAATATCAGCACAGACTTTCTGCCCAAAGTCCACCATGAGGGTTGGTATCAGCTCAGTGCGGATTTGACAGCAGTGCCTGTATTCATTATATGCCCTTGTGCAAGGATTAATGCACCCATTAGATATGGGAAGTAATACAGTCTCTTCTGTAGTTCAATCTAAAGGGCCTCCTAGTATGAGCTGACAATTGTAGCAAATTGCATATAATTGTTCCTGATGAATTTGCAGTGCAGGCTAGAGTTTGCTAGAAACTCAGCTGAGACCACAAGTTTGCCTTGGCTTGTGTTCCGTATTTTTCTCCCTAAACTACAAACTCTTTGGAGTCCTTTTTTTTTCACTTTCAAAATATTTGAATCCCAATCCCAATCCCAATCCTTCCACACAACAAATGGAATCAGTTTTATCCTTCTTGCTTTGTCCCTCCCATTTGGGACATTCAGTGGGAGGCCTTTGTGATATGCTGTGGAATCACCCTATCACCTATCTAGCTAATATTAATTGTTACAGGCATCTAAAATTGTTTGGAAGAAGAAGGAAAAACAAAATAACCTATTACTTAATAATAACTACAACCTGGTGTTTCTTGTTCCCTTTATCTTCATGACAACAGTTGCAATTACTTAGGTAATTGATAAACCCTTAATTAGGAAAGAATCCTGAAAAAAATTCAACCTTATTTTTAATTCTCATTTTATTTTTGCTTCACTTACAATGAAAACTGTACCATAGGAAATAGAACTACAGGATTATTCAGCTATGTTACTGGCAGAAAAGCAAAAAGAGCCTAAACAGCAAAGTTTCAGGTTGAAGGTTGTTCAAATGTAAAATCTTATTTCCATTACCCATTTGGCCTTCTGATGGTATGTTTCTCTTTATCAACTTTGTTTTGTGGGGTAACTGCCCAAGTCTGTATGGTTAGCTACTGCTTTTGACTCTCTGTCATACCACTGTTGCATCTGGAGCAGAATGAGTCTTGGTAAGTTTCTGGGAAGCTGTTCGATACGACAACCAGATTATCTAGGGGTGCATAGCTCTTACTGAGATCATGCAAAAGAAGTGACCAGTATCACAGAAACAGCGAGGCTGTGAAAAAGACAGCAAGGAATACAAGGCTGGGTGAGGAAATGTTAGTCAGTTCTTTAATGGAAATATCAATCTATGTAAGAAAGGACTAACACAGCCTCTGCTCTGAGGGACTGATCCGTGATGACAAGGTAGGAGGAGGGTTACCACTGGTGCAGACATGTAAAACACATAGATTAACACAGAATTCCCCCAGATCTCCTGGGTCTTACTCTAGCTACTGGAAGAATTTGCACTGCTTTGCTATGGACTCATGTTTCCGTGCCAGAATCCGATACTTGTGGTCTGACAGCAAAGCCAAGTAAAAGGAGTCCCTCTCTGCCCTGTTTCATTTTCTCTCCATTTTCCCCAAAAAATAGTGCAGGGCATGGCACTTCAGGTGGGAAAAGCATGGAAAAAGGAGCTCAGTCCCATTAGGAGTGAGAGACGGGCCCAAGGCTCTGTGGAATGCAGGCAAACACCTTGTACTGCCTTCAGCAACTGTACCTCACCCTTGGGAGAAAAATAGCAGTGCTTTTAAAATCTTACTGAGAGAGTGCCTGGTCAGCATTCTACCAACTTCTTGCACAAGTCCCATGCCTTTCTTCACTCGGCAGGGGCACAAAGCCCCCACTCATAGATTGTCTCAGTATAATGCTTAAACCAAACTCCAAAACTGGACCCTTAAACTGCATAAACTCAGGGGCATACTATTCTCTGTCCATGTTGGTGGTAATAGCAGTGATGCTGAATCAGAAGCAATGCTGTTAACCTTTCCTCTTAACACATATTTTTTTCCAAAATTCTGAAGATGAGGAGTGAAATTTCGAACACCATCTGTCTTCATATTCTAGTTCTTATTTTTAAAGAAAAAAAGAAGATAGCTGATACTTCTCAGTGCAGAAAAGACTAAATCTGAATGCAAAGTTTACATTGCAGAGAACAGTACACAAGTGTCTGATGTTGACAAGCACTCACACTGAGCCACACAGAGAATTGACAATGACAGCAGCTGATCACTTGAAAATAGCCTGTAAATGAATAAGGACCTGGCTGGTGAAAAACCAAAAACCATAAAACAAAACCAAAATAAAATGAAGTAAGATTATCATTAAAAAAAACCAAAACAAAACAAAAAAACAAACCAGAAGATTTTGACAAACTGAAGATACTTATGTTCTTCCTGTGAATTAAAAGAATTAAAGGAGACAAAAAGCAGAACACACAAAAAAAAACTTATTTCAGAAACCATACATGTAAGTCCAGTGTAACCTGCTAATACCTTGAATAATATATGTTATGTTTGCAGTATTTACTGTGGAGTTTCTTCTGTATTTGTTATAGAGACAATTCATAATACACATTTATATGAACTTCCATGCTGGCTTCCTGGGCTTTCCCCTCAAGTGTATTCAGAAGCATAAGCAACAAAAAATTACAAGTATGGTCAACAGAAAACTGCAAAGACAGACGGGAAAAGACAGGATTCTTTTATAAAGGAAAGTAGAGAATCGACCTGATGACAGCAAAAGGCTGGGAACTTTGCTTTCCTCCTGTCCATCCCCCATCCTCTTGCTAACTGTTAAAGAAGAGACTGCTAAAGTTTGTTCTTAAGTCACCTCAGGTATTGATTCCAAACACAGCGTCATTGAGCACCTTATTTCTAAAATGCATGTCTTGAAGTCCAAGGAATAGATGAGATTAATTCTAATAGTTATGTATCAATGACTATGTTTTCTGCAGCAAAACTGTCTGTAGTCAGAAGTAATTTGTGAATTTTATTACAATATCCAGAAAATTACAGTAATGCCAGATATCACAGAATCACAGGATATGCTGAGTTGGAAGGCACCCACAAGGATCATCAAGACCAGCTTCTGGCCCTTCACAGCACCATCCCCAAGAGTCACACCATGTGCCTGAGAGCACTGTCCAAATGCTTCTTGAACTCTGTCAGACTGGTGCTGTGACCACGTCTCTGGGGAGCTTGTAAATACGTTACAATTAAGAATTCCAATGCTGATCTAGGTCCTTAATTTCAGTTTTCTTAATATGTCTTTTCATTTTGTCCCTCCATCTTCCCATGCATACTTATTAAGAGTACCTAAGAATGAAGAAAGTTTGGCAACTGTAAAACATCAGAAATGATGGCATGAATCACCATAAAGAGAGGTTCAGTCGGGAAGTTTGAGTTTCTTGGAGTGGGGTATTTTGATGTCACTTGGTTTGGTTTGGTTTTTCACACAGAAAAATGTTAATGGAAGGCCTTTTTGCTGTTTGTTTAGGTCACCTGTCTTGTGAACATGGAGTAATCATTTTACTGGTCCATCTCTAAAAATAATTACTCATTTTGGAAAGTGCTTTGTGATCTGCAGAAAGAAAATATTTTATAATGTTGCCTAAGCATTCTGCTAAATTGGGAAGGCAAAAATCAACCCATTCATGCAAAGCTACCACAGCTTTCAGTGGATAAAATCTATACATTGATAATGCAGTCTTAGAAGATAAATTTTGTCCCTGCTGAGGTCAGTAAGAATTTTCCCAGCAACTTTCAGCAGGCCAGAGTTTTGCTCTTGACTCAGTGAAAATGCAGGAAGTGTTTCTCTATACTCTACAAACCTCCTCAATTTTACAATTCTTGTTAAAACAAAGATGAAAATGTCTGCAAGTAACATCATGTGACAGAAAATAGTGCCAGTGGAACCCTGTAAGAGTTTCCAGGGAAGTCCATCTACAGCTAAATAGAAGTATTTTCTATTAACAGCTATCCTGAAAGCACTAAGAAATGAACAGTTCTCTTTAAAGCAGGACTGTGATCTCTAACAATATACACATTTAGGAGGCTGTCAGCACACCTTGTGACTCTTTTTCCAAAGCATTATGAAATGTGTAATTTCTTTATACAGAAAAAGAAGAGGGGAGAAACAAAAACTGGTGCAAGCAATTACTCCACTGAAGACAGATAAAGCTTTCATTTTGCCACAGTCACATGATACAATAATATACGACTTTTTCACACAATATGTCATTCTGCCACCAGCAGCTCTGGGTTTTGCCTGCAAGATGACTTAATTAGGCAGCTAATTATAATGTGAATATAGATGGCATAAGCTGCCCTCCACTAAACTTGTTTGCCCATTTTTAGAGAAGGGTTGAAGCACAGGAAGCCTTTTACCCAGGACCCGCCAGTCTTCAGACACAGCACAGTACTGTTACTTCAGTAATAGAGCTAGGAATTAAATTTTTAATGCAGCTAACAGTTTTCCCTTTCTATAAGGAAAATTAATTGACAGTCTGGAGCTCACATGTCCATCAGCAGAGTGAGGAACCCATGTTCTGTTATATGGATGGGTAATACGACTGCTAAGTAAAACCATATAGAGTAGTCTTGGCAAACAAAACAAAGCAAAGCAAAACAAAACAAAACAAAGCAAAACCAAACCAGAATTCCTGAAATGTCTGTTGTCAAAGAAACACATGGACAGCCAAAAACATATGGAAAACTCCCCAAAGATATAAAAGAAAGGTGCACGTAAACTACTCAAAACATTCTGTGACAACAGAATAGCATGGTACAATTTCAAGCACACATTCTCCTAAAAGTATGTTTTCAATAAAAATAAAAATATTGTTCTTATTTAAACTGCAATTCGCAGTCAGAAATACAAAGTATTTTTTTCTAGATTTTAATGCATATTTTATTTTTCCTCCCTCAAATAAAAGTACTTAACAGACTACAGTGAATCAAATGGCCAAAATATCCTTATTTAGAATGTCTGAAAACATTGATTTGTCAAGTATCTTATTTATGTTCAGTCATAATGACTAAATAAGGGACAAAAATGAACAAAAATTAATATTTGGTTTGCCTTTTTTTCCTGGCTTTTAAACACAGGTAGCAGCATAAGAAATTTTCAAACAATGATTATTTTACTAGTCAGTGCTATGGGCTTTTTGGTACAACTTACAATACCTGGATGATTCACTTTATATGAGGTCAAATGCTTCCATGTTGACAAGAAAACATGTGGAAAACTTCTGAAGTATGTCATTAACCTCAGGATAGGCTGATGATGGCCACCTGGCTCCTGCGTAAGATTCATATTGGACCGGACAATGGTAAAAAAGTGACTTTCATTTTTAAAGAATGGGCATTCTGGAGTACTTCTCCTGTATTTGTTGCTTCTTTCTTCCCACACAAATCAACAATATTTGTAAATATTTCTATCTTTTTGCTCAATTTTTAAATC
>VWZT01008554.1:0-28771 GCA_013397055.1 Pachycephala philippinensis | reverse complement strand
AAACCCAGTTGCATTAATTTGTAATTGTTTCCTTTATTCATTAACCCCACAGTAACTCCTAGTTTCCAGCTTACTGCAATGTCTTGATATATGTCTTACATTTTTTTTCTTGATTTCTAAGTTGATATGGGTGTCAGTTCCATTTTACAAAACACCTAGCTGAGTACAAACACATTGTTGTCAGCCTTAAGGTTCAAGTACTCCAGCCTCAGTTTAGGCTTCTAAGTCTCATAAACAAATTACCAGTAAACAAGATACATACTAATTTAGGCTGAATTGCATTTTACAGAGGTTTTTAGAATAGCTTACTCCAAAATGAAATTCTTTAATAAGATGCACAGGCTTGTAGAGTTCTTTGCACATAGTGTTAGATCTCTTATTCCATAACCAGTTTGAGATACAAAGCCAGATATTGATACTATTTTGAGTTTATTTACACAAAATTTGACATTGACTGCTTCATGGAAGGAATAGATCACAAAATTGTATTATATTGCCACTTAGCTGTTACTTGATTCCCAAGTTTTCAAAAGGACATTTATATTATTCTGTGGTAAATAGCCAAAATATTTGGCTTAGAGTTATTCTAAACCTTTTAGTTTCTTAGTTAAGATGACAATGAGTAGAGTAACAATTGTATGAAAATTAAGGTGGGGAAGACTGCTGATAGCCAATTGCACATTCAACTTTGAAGAACAACATATAAAATTATTTTTTTGAAAATCTGGTTTACGAAGATGGCATAAACAGGAGGACATCCTTCCTGTATTTTATATATTCTTACTCAGAAAAGAACCAATTCTTTCTCATCACTCTACTCAAAAAAGAACTGCGGTTTTCAAAATCTTGACACCACCAACTTCTGTTTTCAAGCAGATTCTTATCTTTTCTCCTTCAGCTTGGTAGGAGCACCAGCAGATTCCTTGTTATTACATTAGGCACAGATAATTTATAGGCGTAGCATGGGTGTACATTCTCTGAAAACACAGGGCTGAGAAGCCTCACAATGGAATTCTGTTCCCTCTTCATCTGCATGCAACCTTTGGTAAATCACTCATTTCACTCTGTCTCAGTATTCACCTTAGTGTAAAGTCAACAGCACTTTAGAGAGTACTGCAGAACTCTCTCTTGAACAGGGCACTGCAAAGTATCAAACCCTTTGCCAGCCAATACTATAGAAATGTCAGTGAAGAAAACTTTTATGAAGCATTTGGCCAAACTTGCTACACCAGGAAGACACAGAAGTAGTTTAAAAAAAACAGAAGGTCTGTACCTGACTGGACATTACAATTATTTGAATCAGAAGACATAAAAAGACTGCATACTCAACATCTATAACCCAGTAAAACAAAATGAAAGAAAAAAAAGCCCCAAATGAAGCTTATTTTGATTTATGATTTGCATTTTTCTAATGAGAACACGCTGTTCTCTAAAAGACCTTAGAGCTAACGTCCAGAAGGTTCAAAAGGAAAATCCAAATCCCTCATACAACCTGACTTAGTACAGATGTCTATGGTATTAACAAATGCAGGGGTTTTTGGAAGAAGGCCTCATAGAGAGCAGTTGACAAAGACAGATGGCTCTGCAGGCATGTTTATAAATAAACAGTATAATGAAAACAAACAAAAATATGTTTTTTGAGATTCATTTAATTATTTATAATCCTAGCTTTACAGCAATGTTGAGTCGTATCACTACTCACTGTTGCTAATTTCTGAACTCAGGCAGAATGCTGTGGATAAATTTATCAAGGTTATTTTTTAAATTTACTTTCTTTACTTCTTGTTTTGCCATTGAGTCATTATCAGGAAATAATTATTTTCAAATGAAATTATATAAACATGCAGAACCTTGCATAACAATTGACAGCATGCAGCACTTGAAATAACACCACTTTCCCTAACTAACAGAAGTATTTTAATTAGAATTTTGCCTACTTAACAAACACCAAATCCTCTGCTCTAAAGTTTTAAGAGGTTTCTATTGCTTTCTACATTCACAGTTCAGCGGGAACTGAGTTTGCTAAGTCACAGAGTAAGTGCACATGTAACATAGCTCTATGTAATCAAAGTTACTGGAAAGAAAATATTTAGATGCCTTTTAACCTATCTCTCAGCTAACTTTGTAACCACCAAGGGAATAAAAAGGGACTTCCTGGTAATTAGTATTTGGTAATGCCCAAATAGTCTTTGGGCTAAGGCAGAAAAGCATACAGCATTGCTGATGTACTATCTGAATTCTGCCCAACGTCTATGCTACAGATCTCACCAGATCTGTTGTATTTTGCACTTACTGTTGTTCCAGTAAGAAAGTCAAAGCAAGCAATTTAAACTCGACTGGTTTATCAAGTGCATAGCTATTATGACGCATTAATAATAAGTGAATACAAGGAGAATTGTGAAATCTTCAGAATGCTGTTCTCCCGCACATTTCTCACTTGGAGAAATCCCATCAACAGTCTACAAACACACCTTTCCTGAGATTATGAAATGCAGAATATCTCATAAAAAACTAAATAAAATTATGCAATTGCTATTTTCATGTAACACATCACATTATCTAAGAAACGGTACATTGAATTAATCTCTTTCTTTAGTATTTAAAAAGTCTTTCAAAATTTATCTGCCTAATTAAGCCAATTTGCCTTTCAACATTCTTCTATTATCTAGAAATGGGTATTTTATCTGTCTTTAAATGACAACATGCCTAGATGACATTATTGCCTAGAATAATATTAAGACAGTAATGGTCTCAGGATAACAGTATTTATGTGCTTTCATTTTTTTTTTCAGTTTTGCAAAAGTCTGTTTAAAAGTTCTTCAGACAACCTTTTCCAGTTAGATAAAACTTCAATTTTTCTTGCTGTGGGTAGGTAATGACAAATTTACTCCCAGAGAAATGTGCAAAAAGCAGCCCCTATGCAGATAAATACGAATAGGTATTATATTTAATTACAAAATAAAATCTAATTTATTTAATTGAATATAAAATGGAAGGCCAAAGAATAAATGTGTTGATAAATTACGCTCTTTGAAATAAACAAATGCAGTTCCGTGAAGTGCAAGACAAACATCCTACTATAAGAAAAGCCTTAGGGCAACCATTTGACTCATACATAGCACAGAATTTACATTTATGTTTTTCTAAAATATTTAACAAGTTTTCAGGACCACAGTGAGATACAATACATTCATTTATTCTCTGGAGAGATAGAAATTTAATTTTATAGATCAAATATAGTATTTCTCGCCTGTATCTGACAATATATCTGTAATATCATAAAACTTATTATTCCTCCTTGTTATACATAAACGGGAAAAGTAACAATTTCAGTGTGATGCTGTAGTATAGCATATACAGTGGTCCAGGCGTAAAAGAAAGCCACAATATTTGAGAGACATCAGTATAGTTCTTCATATGCTGGTCTTGGGATGGGCAACATTTATTTTCATTAGCGAACTTCCTATAAGAAGTCTCACTTGTTCGAAAAAAAACCTGACTGCACATGGAATTTAAGAATTAGTATTATTTCAATACCTTCAACTGATGATATAATGCCTCTGTTGAAAAATCTTCCTCCAAGATTTTGTGGGGTTTGGACAGATCGGTTACAGAAGCTGTTCTGACTGGCAGAAGTTATCTGCAAAACCCCTGGAAATTCCTTTTAGTCTTGCTCCATTATTTTAAAAATAACCCACTTACTAAACATCCAGTTTCCATTTTTAAGATACATTTTCCAGAGTTTCTTGATATTAATGTGAAAGGACTAGCAATACAGATAAACAGTCAAAATCCCCACTTCTGCTGTATCAAGCTTCTCTCACTATTGGACAAGACCTGACCTTGGTTTCTCTTGCACTAATTTTACATCACTTTTTTGACAGTTTACTTCATTGTACATCCCACATGAGCAAAGCCACACTCACACCTTATTTCTGTACACTGATTCTTACTTCAGAATATCTTTTGAGTAGGAGATGCATTTTATTTTTTGTTCATTATAAGGATCTGCTCACTGACCTAACTAAAATAGAAGATTTTTATTATTACTACTTATTGACTTCAGGATTTAAGTACACTTGATTATTCCATGACACTATTTTAAATAAAAACATCTGTTGAGAGGGAGAGAAAATGTCTCAGGTTTTAGTTATGTACTTCACAAACTTGTCCAGTGTGGAAATGAATTCATCAAACAAGACTGAAAATGAAATCTTGACACACAGATCAGGTAACTGGCAAAATTAACTGAAGTTCATCTCTTCAGGCACAGGTACTAAACTCCTTGGTGCGTTTTAAAAAGGAATGCTTTATTGAAATGGTGCCACATTTTCTTCTTGCCTTTAAATTAAAATTGCCCTGTGATCCTAGATTATCTCCTGTCCCCTCTTGCTCTCCCCTTACCGTGCTTATGCCTTCATTTTTCCCTCCCGAAAAAAAAGGGCGGTTGGTATGAATGTCACCGAAGTTGGGACAGGGCAACGAAAATTACATGTTTGTGCTCAGTGTCTTCTCCTGCTTTAAAATGCCAACTGCCAGTGCAGTTATGAGAAGATTTTCTGAAGTCAAGTATATATCTGCTTTTTTACTCTTTATGAGTACCATATTGGTATCAGCAAGACAGAAGAAATGGATCTGAAATCAGCTTTATGTGTGGACAGAAATTCCTGCTGGAAAAATGGGCACTGAGCACAACAAAAACCACCACAACCTTGAGACTGAGGACCTCAGGGACTCAGACCACCCAGACTATTAGACTATAGAGTATTTATTAAATAAAAAGAAATGTTCCTTGGAGGAAGACGCCAGTCTTGCTCTGTGCTAAGGAGTCTTATCCCCATTTTCTGCACTGAAGCACAGAAGTTGTTGAAAGTGTCTCCATTCTGTACGGGGCGACTTCAATATTTTAATGTTGATTCAGTTGACAGGCAACAGAGACTCGAATTCCTTCGAACTTCCCAGTTTCAAAAGAATAAAAAAGCCCTTGGACTTTCCTCAGTTTCTTAAAAGTATGCAATAGGCCCTCGTGTTTAGGAATGTGATATACAAAACTGTGTCTTGATTGTATTGGAGTTTCTCCTAGCAGCCTGTCATAAAGGTAGGATTGAAGACATGCCCCTTAGTCATTGTATGTGCTTAGCAATAGATATTCCAAATACGTTAATTTTAAGCCTTTAGCCTAGGGGGATGCCTGGTGAAGTCATAATTCTGGATCCCAGATCTTTCTTGTAGAGGAAAGCCAGTACAGCTTTGCAAATTAAGGTTCTATTAAAGACAGGAGAAGCCCATGTCCTTTGTTGTATCTGGTTTATAGTCTTTCTCTGTCTTTTGGGTACCTGCAGAATGGTCTCACATAAACTGAGGTGAAAATGCTTTAAATTCATAGTGATAAATACTCAGATAATTCAATTTAAGTGTTAATATTCAGGGTCCTGCACAATACCCTAACAGTAAGAGACATACGCTAGGAAAGATCCAAGTTGATGCACAGTGCTAGGAAAGATGCTTGGATGCTTCACATCTTAGAAAGCACAGCTAAGCAAACTAGCAACACAATTCTGATTTTCCATCGTGAGAATGCCATTTGAAATAGAAATATGCTTATTCCTCTGAACTTCTGTTCTGTTGTTTGTTTGTTAAAAAACCTTTATCTCCCCTTGCTTTTGAGCCCTGGGGGTGTAACTAGATGTTGATTTCACCAGTTCTCATTCTGCTGTAACTTCCACCAACTCATCACTAGGTAGACACCTTGAAACTGCAGAAACAAAGCCGCTACAGATGTCTGCTCTGCTCTGTACCATTTGTAGAAGTGGGGGAGTGAATAGTTCTATACAACTAATTCAGGACATGCGGACCTTGCCAGTATGGTATCTTGGTTTTTAAAAATCGTGTAACATTTTAATGCTTGCTCTACCATGATTTCTTCGCAGTAATAATCCCTAATGTTGCATACACAGAAACATAAGATAAATTACTGCAGAGTTAAATAACTGAAGGTTTTACTATTTCATGCTGCAATACAGTATCAGTCTAAATAGACGCCATGAAAGGCATTTTATATCCCACAGGTTTTGGTGTAATGAATGGAATATATCAGTATTCTCAGCAAATCATGGAATCACAGAACCAGACAGTGGCTGAGAATGTTCATCATCTTGAGAGGTCATCTCGTCCACCTCTGCTCAAGCAGGGTCAGCTGCAGCAGCTTGCTCAGGGCCATGACCACTCCTGGTTTCAGTATCTCCAAGGAGGGAGACTCCAACACCTCTCTGGGCAACCTGTGCCAGTGTTTGATCCCATTCACAGTAGAAATGTTTGGGTTTGACTTTTTCTCCCTTATGTTTAAATGAAATTTCCAGTCTTTTAATTTGTACCCATTGCCTGCTGTTCTGAAGCTGGGCACCACTGAGAAAAACCTACCCTTATTTTCACACTCCTCCCCTCATATGACATTAACAAACACTAGTGAAGTCCCTCTGAGCCTCCTCTAGGTTAAAAGTTCTGCTTGATGCAGCCCAGGAAGTCGTTTGTATTCCTTGCCGCAAGGCTGCAAGACTGTTTTACAGTCAACACAGTGTCCACCAGGATCCCTGGGGGATTTTCTGACATATTGCTCTCCAGCTGACCAGCACCAGACTGTGCTGGTGCATAGGCTTTTTCCTTAGCAGGAGAAAATCTTGCTATTTACCTTTCATTGAACTTCTAGAAGTTCTTGTTGCCCATTTTTCTATCCTAAGATTCTCTGGTTGGCATCAAGTCCATCTGGCTTATCAACCACTTCTCCTGGCACCCTGGCCCACCATCCAGGTCATTCAGGAAGATGCTGAATACTGTTGGCACCAGTATCCACACCTGGGATACTGCACTGCACACTGGCCTCCAGCTGGACCTGGTGGTGCTGATCATGACCCTGTGAGCTCAGTGGCTCAACCTGTTCTCAGTGCCCCTCACTGATCAATTATCTAGGATGTTTTTCATCAACTTGTAAATGAGAGATAGTGTGCAAAACCTTACTAAATTTGACCTAAAAGCATCTATTTTTCTCCCTTTATCTACTGAGTCAGGTGGTTTCTTGTAGAAGGCTATCATATAGTCCAGCTTGACTTCCCCTCATGTAAATCCGTGCCTACTCCCTGTCATCCTCTAACCCTTCACGTTTTAGGAAATCGATTCCAGGATTACTTGCTCCATTATCTTCTCTGACCTGCCTCTAGGTTTCTAGATCATCCTTCTTGTCCTTCTTCAAGATGGGAATGACATTTACTATCTTAATTCCTATGACCACTCACAGTTTACTGAGAGTAGCCTCACAGTGATGTAGGCCAGCTTTCTCAACACTTAGGGGTGCATCCCATCAGGGCCAATGGACCTGGCTGTGTCCAGTTTGTTTAAATACTTCCTAACCTGATCCACCTCCAGGGAGTGTAAACATTCCTTGCCCTGAAATTTCATGGCCTATCAGGGCCTGGGGGATTCACGTATGCTGATGTAAAACCGATCTGAATAAGGCATTGAATACCTTGACCTGCACATGGAGAAGTTTCTGTTTGAGAGGGGGCACATTTTTTTTACCACATTTACAATTTGAATGCTTATTTTTGGCATTAACTGCTTAAATACTTTGCTGAATCAGTTTGACAAAATTCTGGGGAAGACATAGCTATAGCTTTTAATAACTCCATTAACTTCCTTGGTTTGCAAAGATAAGAAGTAGCATCAAGAAGAGATGTACGTCTAAGAAATCTCTGACACTTGGAAAGGAGTTCCCTGAGTCACACAGAGCATGTGAAAATAGAATGAGGTAAATATACAGCTGGATTGCACAATGAAAGACTAAGGAAAAGATGAAATTATCTCAGTGAAGTTTCCTAATTTGGTTTGTGGTAAAAATTCAGCTTATTTCAATTTCTGGGAAAGATTTAAATGGCTTGACTTTTGAAAGGAGCCCAGCTCAAATTTTCAAAGACTTGTCTATAACCTTACTCATTGAGATGGTGTTTATGCAGCTTCCTACCCTTTCAAGATGATTGGCTCTACACTGAAATAGGTTTTCTCAATAATTATATACACTTAAAGTATTGTAACACTTCCAGAAATTTTCTATCAGCAACTATAATATAATCACAGTTTTAATCACAACTCCTAATTTTGAAACTGGCTACCACTCTAATTAATTAATGCAAGTGTACTCACAGTTCTACTTATCATGCCCTATTCCATCATGGAATGTTCGCCTTTACCTATACCCATTAGAGCTGAACAAACTAACACAGTGCTGGGAAAACAGCCAACCCTTATCCTCATAGCATGCTATGATATTATTTAGCTTGTTTCGTTTGACTACCATTTCCTACACAGAATGGGCAGCTAGACAATCCTGTTTTACACATACTTTCCCAATAAATCAAATGTTATACAGTCCTCATAAACTTACTGCCCTACAAATTAAAGTGTAGGTTTCAGAGGAACACAACGTGTCAGATTTGCCTGATACCTGTGTGTATTACATCAAGGCGAGAAGAATTCCAGAGGACAGGCTGAACACATAATACTCTGTAAAGGTAATGCATCCCTGGGCTCTCTCCTAATACACAATGAACACTGCCAGTCCTTCACCCTGATAACTGCAGAAATCTTGTCTTAGGGAAGACCACATTGCCTTTCTCTCTCTGTTTCTGCTCAGACCACTCTCTCAAATGAAGGAAAAATGAATTTCCAATGGTGCCAAGACATGAATAGAGGTATTGTTCTCACAGGGGCCTGAATACCTCTGAAATATATCAGAGAATTAGCTTGTCATTTTTTTCTGCTTCCTCCGTGAAGTGTTTTGAAATGACTAATACATTACCAAGAAGCGGCCTCTTACATCTCATGCAGACTAATTCCCCAGGGCTCCCATTATGTCGGCAACCTAAAATGATCAGTTAACAGAGCACGTTAGAAGCAGCGAGGATGTGAATAAAGCACTGAGAGAAGAGAAAGCAGAGTTCTGTGGCTTGCCTCCCTCCTCTTTTAGTAGCTTGTCAAATACAATTATGCTCCTGTCATCTGCACCTACAAGACAGGATTTTGGTTATGATATCTTGTCTGGCATGTAGCTGCTGTTGACAGGCCCCTGTGACCCTGTTCCAAGCAGTCTGACTCTGCAGATGACAAGACCCTGGCCTAGATGCAAGAATGAACCTTCCTAGGCAAGAAAAGACTTAACCAAGGAAAGAGGATAAAATGCTAGAGAAAGGCAGGTCACCTTGTGTCCTGATTGGTTCTTGACAAGCAATTGCAAGAGACTTGACTTGGCACATTGCACATGAACTGCCTAGAAGACTGCTGCCCAAGGACCAGGGCATGTCTAAAAGTGCCAGGATAGACAAGGTTGTGCAACCTACACTCTCCTACCCAGGTAAGCAGCTCTGTGAAACACACACGAGATGTCAGGCAACTGATAGGCCTTCCCAGGAGCATGAGTGGATCATAGCTGCAAACATGACACATATTACTCCGGCAGGGTGAAAGATAAGATACTAAATTAACAGAGAGCTGTCATGATTCAAAGAAAATTGTCCATCTCTCTCTCAGTCTTCCTCATCTTTAAGGCAGAAAAAAGCAAAGACTGAAAAAATGCACCACAATTCTGAAATGCCTTCTGAAACAGAAAAAAATTTAGATTATTACATCTACACTGAAACAATGCTGTCTATGCAGTACTATTTCCCCAATGCCCTGCTATAGTTTCCCTTGTTTTTTAAATTAAACAAAACACTCATTCAGATGGGCTAGAGAACGCCAATGCCTTGAGAAATGTATTTTCAGCCTTGAACATTTGTTTTTAGGGTTGGAAGGCAAATTTGGGTTTTTAGTAGGAACCCCTTTGGGATTAAAGAGATTTAGATTTAGCACGTGATTCACTTAAACATGGATAAACCTTGATTTTAAAATCCCCTGATATGTCCCTTGCTTTCACTGATAGCATGTGCATTTCTAGTAAGATGCTGCAATACAGCAGTATAAGCTTTATTAACTCACTTTACAAACCTAAGCATTTGAGGCCTCTAAGGATCAATGACAGTGAAGAGCTGCCTTCCAGAAGATGCACTTGAAGCTTTGTTCAGTGATGTGTTCAGTTTACAGCACATCATAAACAAAGTCCTGCAGGAATCCTTCCGACCTCAAATTACCCACAAGGTGATGAAAACATGCCTAATGGAAGGCTTGCATGAGAGTTACACTCGAAATTCTTACAGCTCACCTGAGAAAAACATACAAGAGACTGAGGAACAGCTGTGACATCAGATACCATGAATTCACAGTGCATGAGAACAGAAGCACGTTCTGAGCTAATGTTTCAAGTTCATCAGAGTCAGATAGTGCTCCCTAGAGAAGCTATGGACACTAACTCATGGCAGTTACTCAACCACATAAAGCAGAAGGTCAGATTTGCTTTGGCAGGTTCCTTATGCAAGAGGATAAAATACCAAAAATAAATATTACAGCAAGACACAGGATGGCACAGCACGATTTGGAAAAGTCCACAAGAACTCCCAAGTGTCAAATCATGAGCTGATTGTGCAGGTGATCCCAAAGAAGCAACAATCAAACCTTTATGCACTGCTGTCATTTGTTCTTAACAATATATATTATACAGGAAAATAATTCAGGCGAAGTTTAGAATTTATCTAATATGAAGGAGTGAGATTATCCTGCATACTGCTTTGTTTCTAATATCGAACTTAATGTTACTCAACAGACTTCAAATAAAAGAATTCCAAGCCTTTCTTAAAAGATCTTTAAATAATATTTTAATATGTAAATTTTGAAATTCTAGGAGTAATTTAGGTTAACTCAATCCACATATTACTATAATTGCAAGGGTAAATCTCAGATTGCAGTATAAAGGAAGAAAATACTTCTGTGGTCATTTTGAAATATTATAGCACCTTTGACCATGGGAACCTGACATCCTTAGCATTCTCGTAAGAAAACATAATAAATATTAATATGATTAGGGCACTCAGGGAGACTGATTAACACTCCTTATAGATTAAGTAGGCAAACACAAATAATTGAATTACAAACCCTATGTCAAGGGCATAGACTCATCAGAAGCGCCATTATCCCGTTTGCTTGAAACTACTCTGTAGAGAAGCATGGAAAACCTGAAAGTCAGGAAAACATATGAGCATGAGTCTTGGAAGGCAGAGAACAGAGCTTCCAGTCACTTAAAGGAAGCTGCAAACTACAGAAGGAAACTAAAAACAAAGGAGGAGAGAGTTAGTAGGATGGCTAAAATTGAGCTTCTAAAAATTGAGAAATAGGTAGGTATCTGTATCCATCATACAGAGGATGATTCTTGCCATGAAAAAATTATAGTAGTTTGGAAGATATTGATTACTGACATCAAAAAGTCTTTTTGTTTACAAACAAAACTAGCCTTCATTACAGAGAGCTGTATTTGTCTTCTTTCTCCCTGGCTACATGAATGAGCACAAAACCTGTATTTGACAAATAAAACATCCGAAAATCTATAGAAGTTCGTCTCTAATATGACTGACCATGAAGCAAGTTCATGGTCTTGGCACTAATCAGGCACTTAAGACTGGTGGACTGCAAACATGGAGGGATATCTGATAAATAAAGAACGTGTGTGTTCAAGCATCTTTTTGTCTTTACAGATTGGAACTCTTACTCTGGTTTTAACGCAGTCTTCACTATGATCCACACAATGGCCCCAGGGAAGCATGTGTATCCTCTGGTACTTTTCCATCTGCTTTCCACACCCTGTATGGTCCAGTAATCTTAAATATGCCTGATTAGTACTGAAACATTACTCCCCAGTGTCAGTGCCTTGAAGTACTTTCCTAATCCTCAGTAAAGTTCATCCTTAAACATCACAATGTAAGTACTTAACATCCAGATGGGATTGACAGATGTACAACTGCCTTACAATAAGTTTATAAAGTAATGTAACCTTTTGTGTATAAGCAAGTGTCCTTAAACTGAGCATTCTATGCTCAAAATAGTTTCTCAGAGAGTAAGACAACAAAGGGGACTCCTTAATGTTGCAAAGGGCACACATACTCTGCTGGTTACAAGGCTGCACTGAATTTCAGAATAAAGTCCTTGCATTTTCAGAAGTACACCTGATCAGCAAAGCACAGTGATGTACCATAGCTTTCACTTATTTTCCATGCACACATTAAAAGCTAAATACAAAGTAATACAGACTAACAATATGCTATAAACACTGTGCAGGTATTTGATAATCAGGGGCTATTATTAGAAAAAAACCCAAACTTTCGAAGTTATGTGATACAGTTATGCACCTATCGTCTCTTTTTTTCCTCATGTACAACATTGGAAAAAACAGTTCTGCTACTAAGAGGGAAAGAAGAAAAAGTGGGACAACAGTGTCAATATTCAATGCATGTAAAGCCTTCAAAACAGATGTCAGGAGGGCAAAAATTAATAGTTGAAAACTCACATTAGCTTTGTTCAAGATCATAAAACTGAAAAGAATTTTCTTCTTTTAAAACACTAATTCAGCTGTATGACAATAGGAAAATATAAGAATAAATTGGTAAATCAAACAATTTTCTCAAACAGACAGTGTATAAGACTGACTAGAGAAGTGTTATAAATTTCTTCCAAAAGGAATGCAACCAATATAACTAAGCCCTTTAGCTCTTTGAAATAGAACTTCCTTAATAAAAGTAAATATAGCAGTAAATCCTTTATCTTATTGTCTGTCAGTTGAAGCCGCTTTTTTCTCCTTTGAGAACAAGCAAATGCTATGTGACACCATGAATCAAAGTGAGATCTGTATGTTCAAAGCAAACTTTCTCCTATATTTTTAGCTCTTCACTATGCTGCAATAGAATCATTAATTTTTTTTCTGATCTCAACATTCTTAACTTTTTATCTTAATATTTTTTAAAGTGCTGTTACCATTAACAGCAGTATGAATCCTAAACCATGTAATTTACAGACTTGATAGCTTAGGTCATAGGTACAGAAGAAGATTTTAGCTTAGAACAAAGCAGCCAGTGCCTTGCTCAAAAGGAAATGCCAAACAAATAATGACTTTATATATATACATGCAAAATTAATTGGATTATAATTTCCAGCTCACTTAGACAATTTATAATGGTTGGTCTCTAGAGATTAGGTGGGCTAAAGTTACTAAGAAGTAGGGATACGCATTGCCACATTTCCTCGCCATGTTGTAAGGAGTTATTGGTAGGCAAACTGCATCCCACCCCTGCATCTCTCTTTCCTCTTGCTGCCTTTTTTTCTTTTTCCATTTACTGCTAGTTTGACAGCAGTCCTAGTCACTGATCTTCATCCATTTATCTTCTTCTAAAATATTCAGTGCTGGTAAAAGTACAGGATTGGTGACCTAGCTATCTTGATATTGCACCTCTGTGTATCCTTCAATCCTAAAACATAATTCTCAGACAATGTTTTTTATCAACACACCATGCGAACTTTTTGTTGACCCCTTCAACAGTCTTTGCTTCTGTGTCTATTGAGTGTCTTAGTAAGCTTTCACTTATCATGGTAGTGTATTACAAGAGTACACAGTATACTGTAGGTGAAAGTTTTCAACTTGTTAGAATAAGAAAGGCATTGATAATGAAATAAAAAATAAATTAAATTAGGCCCAAATGTTAGGAAATATCCAAGAGTCCTGCTGGTACACAGATTTTTCTGACAAGTAATTAAGACCAACGAAGTCAGATAGTGTATCATGACAGTCTGGTATTACCCAATTGTGTCACACTTAGTAAGCATGAGAAAAGTCTATTCCCTTTAATTCAACACATGAATATGTGAGGAAAAAAACCCCAAAAAGCCAAATAACAAACCAAACTCAAACAACCAACAGCAACGCAAAAGAGAAACAGAAGTAAATTATTCTGGTTCATATATACTCATATATAAATACGCTGAATTGTTTGCTCAATTCCTAAGATAACCAGAAGACTTAAGAACGTTTTAAGAGATTTCATTTCTTGTCCTACAACCAGACTCGCTGAAGTAATATAGTTTCATAGTATTACAAGAAAAGAGTGTTGATTGTAACTGCAGGTATTCCTGCTGCTGTAGATGTTTGAATATCTCCGTCTTGAAAATCAAGATTAATTTAGTAAACACATTTGGAGTTAAACTAAAGTATGCTGTTTGTGCTGGATATCTAGTGATCTATACCAGATGAATATATCTCTGTTGTGGATTGATGTAATTTAACTGGAATGTGTCACTGAAGCCTGACTGACAATTTATTTCAAGCTAAGCAGAAAGCCTGAAGAGAAAGCTGACCGACTCTGTTCTTACCTTATGTTGAGTATTTTGTATCTGTTGTGAGAAGAGATGACTTAGCTTTAATGACTCTGAATCTTGAATAGCAAGAATAAGACCTTTAACTGACTAATGTTCAATAGTGACTCAGAGTACCTCTTGACAGAGGAAGCTGTGTAAATGCAATTAATCATTGAGATGAGTACCTTATTAGGGAAACACTGTATGTAGATGAGCATCAAAATCTTGAATAGACCATTAATTTTAATATTTTAAAAAATATCCTAGGCAGAACTATTTAGGTTTCATTGTCCACCATAGTGTATCTTGCTAGACACAGAATGTTAAAGATAATTTTAAGTAGCCTGGCTTTAGTTGATTTACGACAGCTCCTAAATATTGTTTAAACACCATTTCACACATAATAAGAAACACATTCTACTTCGTTATGACACAAAAAGAATAAAAAATTAGAAGTCTTAAGTAGAACAGCAGAATCTCTCCATTTTACCTACATACAGTGTGCTAAAAAGAGAGCTGAAAATAGGTAGAGCTGAGAGGGAAGAAAACTGAAGAGTATTTTAACAGTGAAGTAAAACCACAACTAATGACTTCAGGAGACAGGAGCTAGGTGGACAAGTAAAGAACTACAGTTTTAAATATATGATATTTGGCTTCACCTCCCAAGGAAGAGGACTGGCACTGATTCAAAAAGTTTCGTCTGGCATGCTCGTGCCTCTAAGAGGGACCACACTGCCTGATGGAAACAACCACAAAAGCCGCAGTGAGAGCACAGCCTTCCAAAGGCAACAAGAAAGCAACCAGACAGGCAATTAGACCATGCCAGTGCTTGGCCTTGGCAAGGAGAAGGCAGGCATCTGAAACGGATCATCTGTCCACAGGAGAGATGGGCCCAGCAACCAGCAGATGGTATAAAGTAAAGTAGACATCAGATAACAGAGGGAAGCATTTTGAGCATGGATGACCTCCTCCCCTAGCACCACTACAATAAATATGATAGAGGGTTTGCACATACTTCCGCATCTTGAAAATAACATTTTTACAGTGGTCATTGAAAACTAAGACAGCAATGAAAAACATTGTTGCATGAGAAATGTAAGACAGATCATGGATTTTTATGTCTGTTCAGTCTGCATCCTGAAAGCTATTTTGTCATACATGGAATCCTCTTTTCATCTCACCGTTTGCCAAACAACTCCTATTTAAGCATTTTCCCTTGTTCCACGTGATAAACTGCGCTGTAGGTTGCATTTCTTTGTTGCAGGTATCTCTGGAACCTACAGACACTGTAGCTTCTATAAGCAAGTTTTAAAATACTGCTTTCCCTATTTCTGTGTGAGTTTTCTTACCTGTCTGTTGGCTTGCTGTTTCAATCCAATAATTTAAGAAAAGAAAATGAACAACTGCTGATAAAACGAATAGTTAAGAACTAAGAGCTTCTGTATCTTAACTTCATTGGAAACTGAAAATTTATCCAAACTTAACTGGTCTTCCTTTATGTATTTTCTATACCAAAGTACATAGGAATGCCAATTTCTTGGATAGTACAGGAATGAATTGCTGTATTAGCAGATTTGAGTTTAAATAACAAAGTAATCGTTCCTAATCTCTGTGTTTCAGAAGATGGTTCTAAGAGGTGATGTATAGCACAGTCTTATCAAGCCTAAAGTAAAACACATCACTGCCAGCAACAAGAAACTTCCGCTTAATTAAATTACATGTTTTTCCTGGAAAGTTCTCATAAAAAAACCCTGATGAGCTGTGGTCTGGATAAATGGACAGTGAGGTGAACTGAAAACTACTAAACTGGTGAGTACATAGAATTGTTATCAGCACCACCAGGTCCAGCTGGAGGCCAGTGTGCAGTGCAGTATCCCAGGTGTGGATACTGGTGCCAACAGTATTCAGCATCTTCCTGAATGACCTGGATGGTGGGCTAGGGTGCACTCTCAGCAGCTTTGCAGGTGATACAGACTTGGGAAAAGTGGTTGGTAGACCAGATAGATTTGCTGGAATCCAGAGAGACATGAGATGCCGGAGTGATCAGCCAACAGGAACTTTTAGAAGTTCAACAAAAGGTTAAATGGCAAGTCATTCTCCTGTTTCAAGAATAAGCACACGCACCAGCACAGCCTTGAGACTGATTGGCCGGAAAGCACTTTGTCAGAAAATGTTGTGGGCATTCAAACTGTTCATGAACAAGCAAAGTGCTCCAGTGGAAAAGAATGCCAACAGCCTCCTGGGCTGCATTAGGCACTGCGCTGCCAGGAAGCCAAGTGAAGTGATCCTTGCGTTCCACTCGGCACTGATGAGACCCATCTGGCTCCTGTTTCACTACTGTGCTCCCCAGCGCAGAAGAAACATGAACACAATGGACAGGACAACTGGGCAAAAGGCAAAGAGCCATGAAGATGACAAAGGGCTGGACCATCTGTCATAAAAGGAGAGGGTGAAACTTCTAGGAATCTTGGCCTCAAGAAGAGCAGGCTCAAGGGACTTCACCAGTGTTTGTTAATATCATGCAGGTGTGAAAAGAAGACAAAGTCAGATTCCTCTTGCTGGTGACCAGCTGCAGAACAGTGGGCAATATACACAAAAGGAAACACTGGAAATTCCTTTTAAACACAAGGGAGAAAAATCCTGAAACATTTCTACAGTGAATGTGATCAAGCACTGGCACAGGTTGCCTGTGGAAGCAGCGGGCAAACTCTCCTTGGAGATACTAAACCAGCTGCTTGAGCAGATGTAATCAGGGTGACCTCCAGAGGTGCCTGCCAAATTCAGCCACTGTGTGGCTCTGTCACTGCATGAACATGGTGGAAACCCATCAGTAAAGATACTGCTGACATTTTTTCTGAGTGACGCTGAATGATAGAACTGTGCAATATGTGTTTGCTACTAGATCCAACTTTTCCAGATACCACCATTTATCACCATGGCATGCGCCATCTAAATGGATCCAGGTACAGATCTGTTAATACAGGTTCAATGTAGTGTTCATCTTTCCTTAAATAAGCGTGAAATTCTGGTGAATGTGATATGTTGCCCCATGATGATGACTGCAGAATAAAGCATTCGCAATGTTTTCTAAAAGAAAGCTTAAACATCAGTATAAACAGGGCTGCAGAAGAAAGTTACAGTGTGTTCCATAGGCAGGCAAATAAACTCTAGAAGTCTGCAAGCTGTACAGTTTATTTACTTATTTCTGCCCTATGGCAGTAGTATTTATATAAATATTTCTAGTCTGTACTTTACTGGGTAAATCTTTAACCATGTGATATCTTTGTGAACAACCCTTATCCTAAATTATAATGCTTACTAACTTATTTTTCCATTTCATGTTTCAGAGTGGCATTTTTGTCTTTCAAATATCCTGTTAATTTATTCAAAGGTGAATCTTTCGTTGGCCTTAAAAGATGAACAGAACTGGAATACACATTTTTCTGCTAAAGTTTTTCTAATTTCACATATTTTTTCCATGTCACTACTTAAAAAGCCTTGAAGAAATTCAATTTTCAGATAGTAAATCTAGACTCCTTGGGGAGAAAACTAAACATGAGACCAAAACAAAAAGCTGAGCAACCAAAACCTGAACATCTAGTTAGACACTAATCACCTCTGAAGCTGCCAATGAATCATTCTTCCCTCTGGCCACAGTTATTGGCTGATAAGGCCTACTTTCTTCTTTATGGTCCAGCTTGTCATAAGTGGCAATTGGACGAGCATACCTGCAATATGGAATGCCTTCAAAAGCTTAGTTTCCTTTGGGTGGAAGTCCCATGCTCATCACTGCAAAACTTCGTGGGAGAGATAAAATGCAAGAACAGGATAAGGCTGGAGTTGTGAGGTCAGAGCGGACCTCAGTACCTTACTAAATTACTCCTTGGTGCAAACGCACAGTTTTTCCTTTCTAAAACTGGCACAGAACATAGATGTCAGTTTGAAATTCTGAGTTAATCACATTAATGGTTACTTACAAATTCAAAGTGGCAAGATATATTTATTTTAGTTAGAGAATTCCAAGTCACATGCAAGCTGGAAAAGCTATATGTAATGTGTAATTCATCATCAGTTTTAGAATCAGGGCCAGGATTTCCTGAAGGGGTAGAAATGCAGGAGACAGTAAGAATGTTCAGTGATAATTCCTACATATATGTACAACACCATTCCCTTTACAGACAGGTGGTAAGTTCAAAACAAAGAATGGTTCTGTAGAAGAAATTCTCACTGAGTCTGGATGAAGCCAAAACTCCATGATGTATAGTTAAGGAACGTGATTAAGGTAAAGAACATCCAAATAGGGAAAACATGTGCCTTTTTGAGGTTTAGCAGATAAACAGGAAACACAAAATTTGTGCTGTTTCTACAAAAAAATGTATACCACACCTAAGTTTCATATTCTATTCCTGTAATGTAGTTTATCTCACCTGACTAATCCTGTTAGTCATAGGTTTATGCATTTATTTCAGTGGCTTTTGGAGATGTGCAAAACAAAACAACAACCTGGCCTTGCTATTTTTCAAGTAATACCTATAGTCATATTACTTCTGACAATATTTCTCACACAATGTAACAGAAATACTTAATGCATATGATGGATAATATCTTTTCAGTTAGCTGAAGATTTTTAAGACAGCTACAACCACTCCAATCACTTGCTCCCCCAGAAGCTGGCACATATTTTCACAGACCTGATTCAACATAGGTTTATAGATGATAAAAGCTTTCTTCCATGGCCTGTTTAATTGTTTATTTTAATGTGAATTTAGATTGGTGATTCCCACTTCAAATACATCCCCTGTCATTATATACAGGCATTTTTGGATTTCTAGTGTAAGCCCACTCCCTTCATCATATTATATGGGACCTCTATTTTGCCCTTTTTTTATATGCTGAATATCTTTGTCACTACCATGACTCTGTAGCACAGCTGAAAGCAATGATGACTGGCCTCACACTGTGCTAGTCAGGTGTTATTTATAAGACCAAAAAAGCTTACATGACTGTACTTCATGTTGTCTTTTTTAACTTGGTAATAAACTCGTAGAGGTGCTGTGCGAGTGTAAGAGCAGCAAGCAGCATGTGTATGCACGTATGTGTGTGCAGCCAAGAGAGAGAATGCACACAAAGAATAAGAAACAGCACCCCTTAGTGGCCAGTTCGATCAGTTACCATTAAAAAACCCAGAAACATATAAAAAATAGCAGATTCAAAGCCTTGGACAACAAATTTCCTTTAAAATCAATGATAGAGAAAATAGCAGAAAAGCACAAGAATTTTGTAACACACAAAGGTTGCCACTATACCTACAAGACTGATGTAACACACAAAGAATACTGTAATTGTCCATAAAATGTTAAGAAAAATATAATTGGATTGTATCAAACAAAAAATTAAAGGTTCTGAAAGAGATAGATCATATTGAGGGTTCTTTTCTTACAATTTAGGCTAACATCAATATATATGTATACACAAGTCATATGCTAACATTAACTGTTAATCTAAATCTTAAAAAGATAAAACTTTAAACTTAATTCTTCAGCATCTTTAGGCCACTGAAGACAAATTTACACAGCAAAAAACAGAAACAGAAATAGGAGGAAATGAAGGGACATGAATAGGTACTATGAAAGAAGTCCCGATTTTTCCATCACGACCTTCAGATTGGTCCTGGTCTGAAGAGCAGAAAGCTGTTGTAACCCAAGCATGACATTAGCCTTCAGATGTGCATAAAAGTGTCTGTCTCTTTGTCCAAGCTGAACAAAATGTGTCAGCTAGGTAGAGCAACAGGCGGGCTAGAAAAGCACATTAGAGAGAAAATATACCATCCCATTAAACACTTTCCCGTATGATTATGTTCAGGAGGCATTGTTGGTGCCTTGCTATGTAGGAAATGGTTTCAGAAGTTTCCAATTCTAAGAACTAACTTTTGTTCTACTGTAGATTTCATCTAAAATGGATAATAGCCAAGCTCAGAAACAGTCCCTCTTGGCTGATATTTCTTGTGATTGTTTAGGTTTCACTGTTTGGGGTTTTTTTCATAGAAAATACTACATTTAGCGTTCTCAGAAGAACCAAATCAAGACCAAGGAAAATTACATTCTCTTACTACACTTAGGATTTCACCCCTACTATTTGTCATGATTATCTGTGACTTCTGAAAAACGTTCCTTTTGCTTAACCCCAGGTAGCACAATGCAGTTCTGCAATGTGCACTGCCTTTGGAAGTTAATGGAATGCCAACGTGTAGCACAGGTAAGCCTGTGTATATCAAAAGATGCTGAGAATAGTCTTTCCATATTTCAGATGACCTAAAACCATAAAGAATTCAGAATTTTAATATCCCTCAAAATATAATTGCTGAGATTGCTAAACTACTGAACTAATCCTTTTCATCAAATTCTGTAAGGTTTTATTTTTGAGAAAGGTTGAAGTATTTCTTTATAAAATAAAGAAAATAAAATAAAGCCTAACGATTTTAGGCTTTATTTCCTAAGAATATTTATCAGGATGCAAAATCAAACATACAGACAAACAAACATAAAAGATTTCAATTCTGACAAGAAATGGGGTCAGGTTCAAGCTTTCATATTTCTGGGAACTCTGTGGTATGTGTGACCATTCCCATCTCTGTGACCATTCCCATCTCTACACTCTATGTGTTGAAATGTAAGCTCAAACAAAAAAATCAACAATACTGCACTTAGACAGATCAAATTTTGTTCTATTTCTTTATGAATTTAAACTTGACAAATAAAAACATGAAATGAAGGATTCGACTGCCTAAATTACAAGAACTAATTAAGGTGCAGTTTACTCTATGAACTGTGATTTTTTTTTTTCCTGGCCTAGATAAAAACCCAGATCATTTACTCTCAAAATCAAAATGAGATACTGCAAAACAAAGGACATACTCAAGCAGTGGGTACATAGCAGCTCTGCTTTAAAAAAAATGTTCTACTGTACTTAGATAATTTTTTTTTTTATCCTAAATATCGATAATCTTGTAACTGGCCTCTAGGCAGGTTAAAGAACTCCCTCTAAAAATGTATCATGAGAGATATTATACAGTCTCATACAGGCATATATTGTGATCAGATCTGAACCTAACTGTTATGATACAGGCTCTAAAATTCAAGTTCGGCAAATTATCTCAATAATTCAATCAGACATGCAAACATGATTTCTCTCCAGAATCTACAACTCAGTGTGATCTGGTTACACCTCTCATGGAGAAAAGTTGTGTTATGCCTCCAACTATTACAGAAAATAAAGTGGTTTTGTAAAAAATATTTTTATTTTCAAGTATTTGGTTAGATGTTGCATCTCAGAAAGGGATGACAGTTTGAAAAATATGCAGAATTATTTTTCCTATTTCAAGGCAGCAAAGATCCTTCTCCTAGATTTAAAGATTCATTTGATGAGAATCAAAGACAGCATTCGTTGGCAACAGAGTTCACAACTTCACTAATGCTAGACTTTGTCAAATGTGTTTTGGCTTTTTGATCCTCCCCCCTTACTTGGCAAACTATTAGATAAAAAGAAATTGTTCTAAACCTCCAGATTAAAGCTTTTTAATTCAATTTATTTCATTCCCTACAAATGAGTTCATTTTGATGAAGAAAAACTAGAGCAAATATGATGAAAGCTGTGATAACCAAACAGCTGAAAGACCTCTCCACATTTCCCATGAAGACTAATGAGGAGGAGCCCAAGTTACAGCAGATAGCTAAAGTCCTCAAGTATGAACTTGTACCTGCACACTAAGGTTTTCAAAGACCAATACATAAAATTATACCTGTAAATATATCTCATGTGGCCAAATTTTCAGAAGGGCTGACTATGTTATCCTCCAGTGTCTTCACTTTGCTCTTCTGTGGGGCTTTTGTAACCTTCCATGGGCAAAACTCTCAACCTATTTGCTATACTTCCATTTGAAACCATAAATAATTATGGTGGACATAATTTGCTGCCTCAAAATTCAGGTAGGTAACATTTCTAAAATGAGGCAGCTCAATATACCTCCTGCTTTAATACCTCTGTAGTTAAATGACATACTCTAAACATAAAGGTTTATAAATGCAGTATGCTGTCATCTGTGCATTTATGTTTTTATATGAAAATATACAGGCTGGGAAACTTTGTCATCTGGAACCCTCTGAGCCCTCTATGATCTTATTTAATTATTTTTTTTTAAGTGTGACATATAGTGCAATAGTAATTTTAGAAGCTTCAGTTACTAGTATTTCAAGGTATTAACATCTGGCCAGTACTAGTATAAAGAATAACAAATGCTACAGAAGCTTTAGGGAAGAAAAACTGTATATTTCATATTTTTATTTCCAAAACTTGGAAAATAACAGAAAAAAACAGAGTTGTATGCATAGTCTGAAATCGGACAGCTGAAGACAAAGAAAGGTGATGAAAGAATAATGAAAATTGAACTAGATAATGTAAGTCTGTCCTTATCACATGTAGACTGCAGTATGTCTAATAGTATGTTTATACTCCTGGGCAGACAAAGTTTATGGAGTTCATCTTACCAGAGAGAAGTTATATCCCCAAATTTGATGCTTTGAGGCTTTGAAGTTCTACTGCTAAGGTTTTGTCATGTGAAAATTAGATTTAGGGTAAAATGTTAGGGTTCTTATTTATTCTGAAAAACTTTCTCACTCTTCAGACCATTCTACCATAGAAGCCTCAGTAAAAGTCTTCCAGTAGGAATACTGTATACTGACCAGTCAAAATTTCAAGTTAAAGATAATAATTTCCTCCTTTTCCCCCAAGAAATTAAGTTTCTAAATCTTGCAGACTTTACAGTACCGTCTTTCGCACTCCAGTGCCTGAAAGTTTTGGCAAGTAAATTATAAATGCTTACTCTACAAGAATTAAATTCAGAAAACAAACCAAAAAGTTGCTTTTTTCCTCTGATCAGTATTCAGCTATGGCATAATAGAAGGCTGGGAAAATTGAGCAAGTGTAAGTCCTAAAGTTTCATTATAAACCATAAAAGTACTTAAAGTGGAATTTTGCCTTTCCATGGGAAAAATGATGTAATGCTCTAGCTATCTTAAGAATGACAGGGGTTGGAAAAAAGCTTATTGCTGTTAGCTAGCAGAATCCTATTCATAGCTGTCTTTGGATCAAGATAAAAGAAAACATAATTTTCAAATCCTCATACTATTTTCAAGGCACCTTCCAGATAAAAGTTGTAATCGACGAAGACTTACGGATAAAGTATTTATCCTGATTGAATCCTCCCTGCTGAAGCATAGACGTTTCAGTCATTAGAGTGCAACTCCTAGAAATGTGTTTTGTTTTACTAATACTATGAAAAATCATTATTTAGTTACAATACAAGTTACAAGAACAATTATTTTGTGTTGAACCTCTCACGAGTCTTATAATTCTTCCAAACACAGAGAAGATAACTAATTTGAATACTACAAATTGCTGGACAATGGTTTACTTTTTAGTTAAACTGTGGCACAAATTCAAAATGTACCTATAGCACATAAATTTACCTGGTATTGTGTGAATTCTGCTGTGCTTAGTTTGTTAAAATGAAATCAAGCTTTAAGTCACTTACAGAAAAACATTATTATAATACCACATTCGCATTCTCAAAGGAAACAAATTAGTTATAAAGAATGAGAGATGACTTGGTACGTAAAAAGTGCTGGTTTCCCAAATCTCAAGATTTTATTACACAATGAGAACGAGAGCATTCCCGGCCCTGAAATAAATGTGGAACAGATAATAAGACTCGAAGAAAAGATAAAGATATGACAGTAATATCAAGAGTGTTAGGAAGTCAACAGTGTCCAACACATGCTGAACAATAACTTATGCTAGAAGGAAGTAAACAACTACTCTAAAACAAAGGAAAGATTTCATAATTAATGATTACATCTACATCGTGTCACTCCACTACATTGTTTTCTAATGTGTGTGTGTGTCTTCACTTCTGCTCTTATATATTACAACCGAAATTCCAGTGTTCATCCCAGTACTTAACTTGCACTTAAACAGTAATTTTAACAATTTTACCAATGGTACCTTATTCTGCTTAAGCCAGTGTTATGGGACCCTCTAATGGAGGACCTTGTGATGTGCAGCATCATAGCTAAGAATTTGACAGAGTAAAAATTCTTTTGGCAGAATTTCTCAGCACACAAATTCATGAGAAAAAATCATAAATAGCTGAACCTTAAAAGAATATTTCATGAGGTTTTCAAAACAAATATAAATTTAGCACCGTTTTTAGGGGATCTTCTGTAACATAAATCTTATATGTTGATGAATGAAATCTAGAAAATACTTGAGGAAGCAGATAAAGCATCTACAGCAAACCACTGTCTGACTCATTAGCAAGTTCACACAATTTTTAGTGGGAATAAGCACCTGAAGTTGAAAGCAAGCACCTAATAACTAGGTGACACAAAATCCACTTAGGTCTTGCCAAACTGAGATCTGCTGAGAGATGGGATGATGATGCCAAATTTGTATCTGGAGTCAAGCCTCCTTTAGGTGTGGGGGATCAATACCATTTATTGTGTGCCTCAGCTTATTGGATCTCTCAGCATTTTGGAATAGAGGTCTGAATTGGTTTAAGAGAACGAGCATGAGCATATCTTGAGAGGTTAAGAAGTGATTGATATGTTCTTTTCACCATTATTTCAAAAAACATGTCATTTTTGCAATATGTGTAGAAAACCATCACAACAGAATGTGTGACTTGGATCACATTCCTGTTTTTACAAAAGGATAACTTAACAATTTTTAAAAATGTATTCTTCACTAAGTGTTTTCCACATCCTAAAAAAAGGTATTGTTTTGCTAATAGGTCTCACTATGGAAATTAAAAACAGATTGAAAGATTGTCAAAAAAATGGAAGTGACATTTGATAGATTGGGAAGATGTGAAATCGCCTTTTTGTGCCTGAATGTTTTTACAGTCTCACATAATCACTGCTTTTACAGTGTATCCATTATCTGGAGCAGTTTTTTCTTCAAATGCCCTGGAAATTTTTCCTTCAGAAATTGCTCTATTTTATAACTGAGAACCAAACAGGGCCCTCTCCAGGTTGGAGAATATATACATTTGGATGATAAACCTGCAACAAAAATGAAGCTTTTCTCTAATCCTACACTTATTCCCTCAATAAGATAAAAAGATAAAGTAGCATTTGTCTTCTGCAAGGTCTCCTTCTCTTCCCTGCTTTTTCTATCAGGTCTTTACTACTCCAGGTGCTTTTTGACAGCTTGAAAAACCTGTTCAAATTTCCAAAATGAATTATTTGAGTAATATTTTCTAGCAACATGAATCTTCATCAAGCAAGATGAAGAAATAAAACGTGAAGAATTTGTAATTTCTCTGAAGGAGTTGCCAAGGAGTTGTCATGATAAAAAAACATTCAGTGCTTCTCCCTATGGTGTTCAGTTGGTTTTTTTCTACTGAAAGAAGATGCTTTTTCCTTTAGCAGTGCTGTGACGCCAAGTATGGTTTTTCACATCCGACCTGAAAGCAGAAGGTTGGTACTTTATCTGCTACATTGCCAATCCACATAGAGAAGAGTCTTATTTAATTGATTAGAATTCAATTCCAAAGAGGTGTGAAGTACGGAAAGTGGAAAGTGGAAAGTAACAGACCAATGCAGAATTCATCTGACTTTTTCAGTCAAAAATTGAGTAAATCTACTTAATCCAAACTCAGAAAAAAGAGAAAAAAGAAAAACTAAGAGGAAAAAGAAAAGAGAGAATAGAAAATATAGAAAAGAGAGAGAGGAGAAAAAAGCAGGGCAGGACAGGGCAAAAGGAAGGCAAAGGGAAGGGAAAGGGGAAGGGAAAAGGAAAGGGAAAGGGAAAGGGAAAGGGAAAGGGAAAGAGAAAGAAAAAGGAAAAAACCTTATCCCAAAATAATTTTGGATAAGGATGGACAAGTAGAAGAGCCAAATTAATTAGTTAAGGTCTCTACTTAAACGAGGTGGGAACAAGCTTTCTAGTTCAGTAGCTCAGCATCAAGATTTCATATCTTAAACTTTCCTTCTGTATTTATGCTTCTTCTCCCCGAGGGATTAATCTACAAAAAGTTACAACATACCTCTAGTTAATCATTCTGTTAACACTCAAATAGCTCATTTAAAAGGGGGGGAAAAAAGGAAGCCCATCTGGCAATGTACATGAATACTCTCTTTACTTGCATACACCTTAAGATTAGTTAGCCTTTCTTCAGGAGGCTGATAATTAAAATTTAGTCCAGCATGGCAGTGATCAAAATTATCTCATGTCAATAAGCAAAATTATTATAGAATTTTCAGTTCTCAATATCAAAATGATTTATTGGTATTGCTCTCGTCTTCCTGTCCTTTGCAAAGACTGAATAAAGCCAGTGCAAAATGTATGCTTATATGAAGCTGGGCAGGTGTCCTAACTATGCTTCTCTGGATTTTTGCTACTCATCTGCTTGCTCCTTTTCAGAATGCAAAGAGAACTAGGTATGAGGAATAGCATTCCACAGCTGTCACTTAGCCAGTAAGATGGCACTACCACAGGGGATTTTACAGCTCACATGAATGGCCCATGTCATAAGTGACCATAAATTAATTGGTCACCTGTCCTCCCCTCCTGGCAGGGGCCCAGCTCAGCACTGAGGGGCACTGGCAGGTGGCTGTGAAGATGCTTTCTCTGCTGCTGTTCACACTGCATCAGTTTCATGGATAATAAGACTACTTCACATTTTATGTTTGCTAATCTGACACAAATAATAAACTTGTTTAAAAAATAAATGCCAACATAAATCATGCTGAACCTTACCCATGTGTTGCTATAACCTCTTCTGCAGTATTACAGGTTCTTCAGTGTCTTTTAATTCATGAGCATTTAAGCTATATGAAAATTTTCAAAGGGGAAAAATGGTAAAACAAGAAAATAATAATAGCAGCAGCAATAATAATCACAGAATCACAGAATGAGTAAGGTTTGAATGGACCTGTGGCAATCATCTAGTCCAACATCCCAGCCCAAGCAGGGTCCCCTCCGGCAAGGTACTCAGAAATGTGTCTACATGGCTTTTGAATATTTCCAGTGAGGGAGACTTCTCAAACTCTCTGGGCATTTGTTCCTGTGCTCAGTCATCCACAGAATAAAGAAGTTCTTCCTCATGCTAAGGTGGAACTTCCTGTGTATCAGTTTCTGCCTGCTGCCTCTTGTCCTATTCCTGGGCACCACCATGAAGAGCCTGGAAACACCCTCTTGACACTCTCCCTTCAGATGCTGATAGGTATAGATGAGGTTCTTTTTCAGTGTTCCCATCTCCAGGCTAGATAGGCCCAGCTCTCTCAGCCTTTCCTCATATGACAAATGCTCCAGTTCCTAATCATTTTTGTAGCCCTCTGCTCAACCTGCTCCAGGGGGTCAATGTCTCTCTCTCTGGTACTGAGGAGGAATAACAAAAACAACAGTTATGGCACTTAAATAGAAAAGTAATTTAAAGCTGGAAGTAAAAAAAAACTCCACTTTTATAGTTATGTAACTTATGTAACTATTACCAACTCTGAAAAGCAATTTAGGAGGTACAGCCTTTTAGCTATACACCTTTAGCTCCAGTAGTGTCGCACACAAACCTTTAGCTCCAGTAGTGAATTCTTCTACCTAAAGTGCCTGGAGTAATTTTGAAATGAGAGTTAAGTTCCCAGATCACTTAGAGCCTTCTGATTATTTCAAGCTACTATGCTTCAAGAGAGTTTTCTATTCAATAAACTGGATTTTCAAAAGCAATGACTGACTGGCTAATTTAGTGAGATGGGCTTTAAACTGAAGGACTCGGTGAATGGAGTCCAAAGTGGCAATGCTCATGCCATTGCTTCCTCCTGGGGAGTGGGCCATGCCAACCAGGACAATGTTGGCTGCCTCAAAGTGAGAGTCCTAGGGCTAACCACATCAAGGGTGTGTATGGTCTCTTACACCCCTTCTAGGGACCCTGGATGCTCGACTGCCTCCCTGAAGTGCCTGTACACAAATGCACAGAGCATGCAGAATAAACAAGAACTGGAAATCTCTGTGCAGTCACAGATCCACAATCCCACTGCAATTACAGAGACATGGTGGGATAGCTCACCAGTGGAATGTTGTCATGGATTCCTGTGTACTTTTTAGAAAGGCCAGGTCAGCAAGGTGAGGTGGTGGAGTTGGTCTTTATGTGAAAGAGCATCAAGCTCTGCCCAGTGACAGACAGTGAATTGAGAGCTTATCGGTAAGAATTTAGGGACAGGCTAAAATGGGTGACACCATTGTGGGTATCTACTACAGGCCACCTGATCAGGACAAGGAAGCTGATGAGGTTTTCTATGGGCAGCTGGAAGTAGCCTTGAGGTCACAGGCCCTGGTTCTGGGGTACTCCAATCACTCTGATATTTGTTGTTGGGACAACACAGCTCGGCAGACACAGTCCAGG
>VWZT01008548.1:0-60582 GCA_013397055.1 Pachycephala philippinensis | reverse complement strand
TTAAATAGGGTCCCAGTGCAACTACTGTTTTAGCAAGGAGAACTTCACTCATAGTAGAAGGCAGCAGAAAGCAGAAGCCCGCAGTGGTAATGAATTCTCCCCACAGCGTTCGCAGCTTCTCTCTCCTCCGAACGCCGAGAGAACAAGAGAGCTAGGGCTTCCACCCAACTCCTTTTTCCCAGTCCAGATCTCGCGGCATCTGTGCCCTACACGAGAAAACCCCAGGTAAAAGAGGATAGCCAGCTGGACCCCTCCCCTTGTGGCCAGGTCTTTTGTCTCTCTTAAGTATCCAGTCATTTTTGTCTCCTAGCAATACGTACGGGGTAAATTCTTTAAGAGAAAAAGAAAAACGAAAGGAGAACTCCTAAAACCGCAACACCAAGTCATCATAGTCTTGTTTTCTTGTAGGAGCCACGAAAGCTAATAAATTCACTACTATAAATATAAAACAATATAAAATAAAAATAATATGAAATTTAATATAAAAAAAACTAAGCTGAAGTAGAACATTTGCATGTTATGTAAAGATTTCTCCTAGAGGAAACACGCAAATACACGTAGCCTTTAGGATATATTTGACCTTTTTTTTCAGGTTTTGACGAGTTAACTTGTTATTGTGGTGAATCTGTGATTTACCCCCCTGTTCCCTGTGGCACTCAGCCACCAGAGTGTAAAAAAGCATGCACCAGGCCACATGACTGTGATCATCCAGGTAAGTCAAGCCATTCAGTTTTGAGTGGGGTTTTTTGGAGTTTTGTTGTTGTTGGTTTTTTGTGTTTTTTGGTTGGTTGGTTTTGTTGTGTGGTTATTTTTGTTGGTTTTATTTAATATGGGGTTCTTTTAATCAAAATGTAGAAAAGCATACATAGGTCTATTTGAAAATATATTTCCAAGGGTCTATACTAAAAAGCCAACCAGCTAAAAACTTGCAGTGGGTACTACTAGTGGTACTTCTCACTGGTAAAAGCACTGGCGTGTTTTCTTATTGTTGTTAATAGTGACAGCACATTAAATGCTGTATTCCAAAGATCAAGTGCTCTATTGAAACAGTAGGATAAACTAGTGAACAGTCAGTTTCTATGTTCCTTGGAATTACATTGGCTGATCACAAAATAAATAGCATGGGTCCAACAGTTTCTGACAAATTTTGCCTGCAAGTATAACCCTACCCACAAGTTAGAAAATTGCGCGCTATTTAATTTAGAAATTATAGAGAATATTCACCTAAACACTTGGCATCATAATTTTTAAAGAATACATTATTCTTGTATGAAGCATCATCCTTCCCATAAATTGTGTAGTTTTGAAATGCAAACTCATGTTTAATAGTCTTTACTGTCTCCTTTAAGGCATTCAACTGAAGTACGCTAATAAAACTGTTACGACTTTCATATTTTTGTGACTGCAGTGTACCATTCATGTCATAGTGAGGAGAAATGTCCCCCCTGTACCTATCTTACTCAGAAATGGTGTATGGGCAAGCATGAAGTAAGTCTGGACAATTAATGTTTTTGAGTACTAAATAATTTTTTAGGACTGTAGGCTTAGATTTTTGTGGCTTCTTTGGAATGGAATATTTTACTGGAGTTGGAGTTTAATGTGATTAAATTGGAGAAGTAAATCTTTTATTCCATATGCAAACAAACCAACTGCTGTATTGGACTATAGTAGAAAGCAAAACTCATTCTTTGACCTAAGATCTTTTAGTATTAAGATTCTTATGTGGACAGTGCCAAATGAAGGTGTGAACAGTAAAAGCACTTTGAGACTTCCATTGATAATTTTTACTGTTAGTTGTCATCTTTTTCCTTTCCTCTTTCAGCTGCGAAGTAATATTCCATGTCATCTCACTGACATTTCCTGTGGACTTCGCTGCAATCAGATGTTAAAATGTGGAATGCACAAATGTAAAAGAATCTGTCATAAAGGAGAATGTCTTATAGATGAAGAGTGTAAACAGCCCTGTATTATTCCAAGGCTGTATTGTAATCATCCGTGTATGGCTCCATGTCATCCTTCTTCACCCTGCCCGACAACATCCTGCTGTGCAAAGGTTAGATACCCAAAGAAAATTCACTGCAAAGTCACGGGTGAATTGTATTGTTTAATTATCAGCCAGTAACAGTTGTGACATGTTTGTATATTGATAGCATGACATTTTTTCTGTAAACTTAAAATACTGATTTTTTAAAAATAAAACTATTCATCGCTTTTAGTTAGCCATTATTCCACTAAAATGGAACTTCTAAAATGAGTAAATTTATATCCTTCACACCACTCCATGGCCATAAAAAGACAAAACTTTAAAAAAGCTGTTGACTTGTGTGATACGGCAGGTTGATCTTCAATGTGAATGTGGAAGAAGAAAGGAGAGTATGATTTGCTCAGAAGCATCCAGTACATATCAAAGGTTGGTACAGTAATAGTTCTTTCAATTCCTTACTAGACTTACTGCTTCACAGTTTGATTAAATTGCAGACTTGACTAAACATATTTAGTTCACAAGCTTTTTCACGTTTTTTCGTACTTTGACATATAGTGGTTTTGGGGAGTTTCTGGTATTTCCTTGAGCTTTCATACCAGCCATGCTGCATTAGGACACGTTTCTTTTTTTTCTGTTGTTAGTCTAACTATGGTGATGTGTCAAAGCTTGACTCTCCCAAATGTGGAACTCTATCTACACACACAGCAATTAGGCACAGATGAATTTGTCAAGTCCTGATTCAGGCTCCTGAATATAGGTGATTGCAGTCCATGTGTGACTTGCTGTCTAAGTGTCCAATAATGTGTGATGGAACCTAGTCAATAGAGATGGTGGATGCTAAAGAGTGATTTAAAGTAATTCTGAAATAGCTAAATTTAGGTAGGAGAGCTTTGGCATCTAAATCTTGGGGTTTAGTATGCAAACTGAGCCCTACCCAACTCCATTTATCGCAATAGTCTCCAGATCCTGTTTCTAAACTTATTTCTCTTTCTCATATGCAAAAGAGCAAGGAATGGACAAGGAAAAGAAGAAAAGTGGGGCTTTGGAACTTTTGAAATGAATATAGCAAAACAGTAATAATAATAATAACCTAAAAAATCTTGTTCTGAGGCTGTGATTGAAAGGGAGTAAAAAAAGTTTAACTAGAGAGTTGGTATGTGATCAGAGTTCTGCTCTGTATCCTAGTTGTTAGGTGACCAAAGTCAGAGATTCTTCCTGTCTTTCAGAGAAAGCTACTTAGTGATGGTTTTATTTGGAACTGGTATCTGTGGGCCTTTTTTTAATTCTAGCCCGACTTAAGGTATGCTGTTTTGTTTCTGCTGAACACTGTCCATATTCAAGTTCTTACAGAAGATAGCTTAGCTTAGGTACATAATATTACCTAATGAAAACAAGGAGAAAAATGTGCTAATTAGAAATAATTAAGAACAGTTGTAGTCAATACTAAGTTGAATGCAAGATACATATACAGGAGTTTGGTATTTTTGGTATTTTCATCACTATGAATACAAATCAGAAGACTGTCTCAACTTTGAAATACCAGTTTAAATTGACAAATGCTTGTCATTAATTATAAGTTCAGAAGATAACATGCAGGTCCAGATTTTTGAAGGCTGTTATTTCTCTGCTGTTTTATAGCTCAGGCTCTGCAAAAATATTCATGCAAGGAAAATGGTTCTTTGAAGCCAATGAGAGTTCTTTCATGTGTAAGGTGAATACATACATATTTATTTCTCTAATCAGAACCCAGATCAAGAGGAAGGGAAAGAAACTGTTCTGGTAAAGCAAGTGTTTGTGTCAGTTAACATGTATTCATATGTGCAGACAAATTACTCTTGACTCGTGATAGTAACAGAACCAGCATTTAGTGCCAGCTAAGTTTGATAACTCCAGCAGTTCAGGTACCTGAAAGATTAACATATTCTGATTTTGTGGAGATAAGTTTGGCGCTTTTTTCCTACCTATTACCAAACCAAAACAACAGCAACAAAAACCATAAATAAAGAAAATGCAACAAAGTAAATGTCAGCGAATTAATGGAGTATCCAAGTTTTCTCAGAAATGTTAGAGAAATGATGAAACACCTTTGGGTTTTGTCAGTGAATGTTGGTGAAAGAAAGCCCAAGGGAACAGGAAATATCTGTGCTATATCTGCTGCCGTTCTGTACATACGGTACAAATGATGATGTCATATCGTCTCATGTCCCACTGCCTAGACTTTGGCATCACCTGATAAATATGAAGCTGGTGCTCACCTGATAAATATGATGGTGCCTCTCAGTGATTTTTTTGTTTTATGTAATGTGATTAGCCTTCTTCCTGATAGATGGTTGGTTCTTTGAATGTGATGCAAAACATACAGAGATAAATATATAGAAACAAACATATCCTTTTATCTGCATGTAACAGAAAAGATAGTTCAAGAGGACACAATGTTTCTTTTTAGGAGTTTGTTTGAAAATTATGTGGGATATTTCCATTAAAAATTCCTGTATGTTTTAGTTATACAAATCTTAGCAAGGAAAGGAGACCGGGAAGACTTGTTATTGAAAAGAATTAGGAAGAATCTTTATGAAGAAAATAGTAACAATCTCAGTATGCATTTTGTCCTTTCCTTGTAGATTGTGTTAATTATATTTTCTAAGCAAATTTCTAAGTACTTCATAAATTCACTTTACAGATTTTAGTTGCACACAGTTAAGGAAGAATCAGATAAAAGGATAGTTAAAGCTATATGGTCAGCTGTTTGTATATTAAGCAAGTGAGGAGAAAGAGTATTTGCTTTGCATAATTTCAGCTTGCATAAGAAGCATGTCCATTTGTTAGTGTTACTCCTAGTTGAGGGAGATGAGAATAAACTCTTGGTTTACATAACTAGATTAGACTCTTAAAACTCAGTGATGTAGAACTAGAGTTCCATTCTGTAATCTGATGAGAAAACAATCAGTCTCTCTTCTTCCACCTAGAGGTTAAATCTGCATCCTTATATACCTTTTCAGAAGTTTATGTGTTGCCTCAAATGAAATCTAATGCTCTTCTTTTTCAGAATAGCTGCTATATCTATAGCAACTAAGCTAACAGATCTACAGCTTGGGGATTCAGTGGAAATCAGTAGGCTTATTACTAAAAAAGAACTGAAGCAGGCCAGGTAAGGAGATACATGTAGCGAAGTATTTGAAGCCCCTGTGTGTACCTGAAGCATAGGTGACATGCAAAATACATAATATGGTGATAAAAATGCAGCTGTAATAGGAAGACTTACAGTCTTCCTATGCAGCCTGACTCTACTTCAGCAATACTGCTGAAAGAGTATTTTGCATTTCCGTGGTGGTTCATGGTTTTACTTTCATGTAGAAGGAGTTCTCCGTCATTGTCTGGTTGGTTGTTATAATTAAGTGTGGAACAATACAAGTGTGGTTTCAGAGTTTTTTTCTACTCAGCCAAATCGTTGGGGTTCCTCTGGATTTTTTTTCAGATTTCTAGACAGGACAATAGCTATTATCTTCTGTTTCACGATCCAGTGTTCCTTTCTGGATTATTGATATGCCATATTTTCTCCTAGTCATCATCTTACTGTTTACAATATTTTTGTATTACTCTTTTTAGAATTTTTCATGTTTGTATTTCAGTTTGGTTGCTGCTTTGGTGTTCTGATCCTGGCTGGCACCACAAACCTGATTTTAATTTTGTGTCATAAGTTAGGGGATTTTCTCTTTTTCATGATGTTTCTCAGGATTGAAAGAGCTTGTCCTTTTACTTTTAGTGTCATTTCTTTATGGAGTTGTCAGCTTTCTCCAACATCCTTATGTCAGAAACTTGAGTTACTGAAGTCTTTGCCCTTGAAGTCCCTAATCTCTGGTTTCAGTTTATTTCTATTGGTATTATTTCTATTTAGTTCATTTCTATCCTGTCTTCTTTTTTATACTGGATTTTATTATTTCAGAGTCTGTCTATTACATGTGTTAAATCTAATGTTTCTTTATATTGTGTAAAGTCAAAATAGTGACATTTCCCATGTAGTTGCTTCATGACTTCCTGTATCAAAAGCTAGTGCCAGCATACTTAAAGAACTTTTGCTATTGTGTTGTAGTTACTAACACGTATCTTTCTGTGTGTACAGACACTGCCCTTTCCTTGAACAGTTGAAATTACCAGAGATTACTTTTCTTTGTATAAGTCTTTCCTAATCTGATATCTAAACTGTGGTAGGTAGCCTTTATTCAGGGACTGTCAGAGGAAATATTCTCCCTTTTCTCTTTTTGTCTACCAAATACTGGGGCAGGGGGAAAAGAGACAGTGGTACACAGAATATTTAGTCTAAAATTTCTAGTTTTTTGTCAAAGTCCAGTATTTTCAAAGTAATGTACAAATCTGTTTCATTCATTTACAGTAACAGAATGTTTTCTGCAAGCTGCAGGGATTTTCTTTCTTTGTTTCACTGTCTGGTCCTGTCTGTAGACATTTTATACTTTAGCTTAAATTTCTTATTAGGGCTTGGGATTTTTCTTGTGACAAATTTGATCAGACGTAGAGTAGCTTCTCTAAATTGGCTACGGTCCTCTTTTAGAGGAGGAGAAAATAATTCTTCAAGCAAATTACTTTAAACAGTACCGGGTTGATCTTAAGAATGTGAGTATGTTAGCTTTCTTCTGTCTCCTTCAAGAAAGCCATCAGAAGTTCTGAATCCTGGAACTATTTGTCTCCAAAGACAATACATGCCACTGAATAAACCAGTTTGAGCCGGTTTCCCCTGTAGAATTTTTTTTTTTTTTTAATGTAAGTAACTATTACTGAGAGAATTAATTAACTTACGCAGTCTAGGGGGAAGAAGTTTGTAACTGCCACTGAAATTCTGAGGAACTCTTGATTCTTCTCAACATTTTAATCCCTCAAAATAAAATTACGAAATACCTTTCAAAGATGAGACAGAAAACTGAAATTCATAACTCTGCTGACACTAGAAACTAGGGGTTCAGTTGAAATACTGATGTTTACGGTTCATCATAATCCTCCACATGTCTAACTTTCTTCTTTTTCCTGACGGATAATTTTTCTGATTCATAGGAGTAAGTGACATCTTCCATTGCTGATTTCCAGTCCTTCCTAGCATCCCCTCGATGCTCCTATCAACTTCATTATTCTCTCAAATGATAAAATTTACCAATATAACATCTAGTTCAGAAGCTTTTTTCCTCAGTTCCTATACAACTTCGGTAGTTGCTACTCCTGTTCAAGACCTAGAGAAGGGATTAGGTACTCAAAGATCTTTGGTTTTTGCTTGTTTATTTTTAGCTCTACTATCTGTTCTAATACAATAAACTATTCTCACACACTCTTGTTACTTCCTTAGACTTGATAATATGACACCAACAAGCTACAGCTTGAAAAGTATGAGTAGCAACAGTGATTCTAATTGTATTTTTCTTTCATAATTCAGGTTGCAATGTGATGAAGGATGCTTAGCTCTTCAGAGGAACAGGTGGGCAGTTAACTTGCTTGCTTTTTTTATTATTTTTTTTTAACAGAAGTAGTCTAGGTTTGGAAAGTTAATGCTATGTGACTAAGAAATCATTTTCTGCATGACCTAGAGAACAGATAAATGTGGAGATGATTCCTGTTATAAAGATCTATATTGAGTGATCAGAAATCTTGCTAGAATATTCTAGTTCTAAATGAGTAGTTTCAGATGTACAGACCATATCTTTTGCAAGCTATTCATTTGTATTAGTAACCTGTAACTTTATTCTTTGATGACATGTGTGGAAGGTTGGGGGGATTTATATGGGGTTGGTTTTTTTGTTGTTTGCTTAAGTTTTTGTTATATTTTTGGGGTTTTTTCCTCCTACCGTCAAATTTAGGCGCCTTGCTGAAGCTCTTGAAATAGATGATAATTCTGATCCTTTTAATATCCGTTCTTCTGGACCAAAGTACAGTGACCTTTTAAAAGAAGATGCAAGGTATGTGTTCTAATGATGGCAGGTGTCATAAGTCAACAGTGTTGAGAGCAACATGGGAAATGCAGAACAGTTCTATTTACTCTTCTAAAAATAACTGCCTGGGCAGTAGATGGCAGTTGAGGCAAAGGAGTTGATGTGCACTTCTCAAGACCTCCAAAATGAGAACCTGAAAAGTAAAAAGTGCCTGACAGGTTGCTTTTTCTGTGACAGGATCAGATTTAGAATGGGAACATCCTTTTACACCATTCTCACTATGAATCAGTACCTGTACTTCTCTCATCTCTACTGCTTTTATGCAGAATCAACTTTCATCTCAGTGCTCCTTATAAACATTTCAAAACAAAGACAAAAGTGATGGCAAAATAATGAAATATGCTCTCATAGCCTTCTGTTCTTTCCACCAGTCTCATTTACTTTTTTGCCTTACCGCTTTTATTTTAAAAAATAAAGAAATGGAATTAATAAAACATTGGATGCAGCACAAAGCCTACCCCAGTGTGACTGCATAGAGCATTGCTAGACTGAAACATCCTAAAATGAGGCAATGCGAAATCAAGGTAATACCAAAATCATCACATCAATAAATACTTTGCAATCTGGAATGACAGCGGGGGATCAGACACATTTTTTAAAAGATGTTTAGATGATGTGTCATCCAAGAGTTTTTACTCCTGTGTGAGTTTGTAGGCATTACATTAGTTTTTACCAGGTCTAAGTTTTTTAGAACAGCTTAGTATGTTTTGCTCTTGCTCCAGTACTCTAATGCTGCATAAATTTCATGGTTTTGTAAGGATGTTTTCTACTTGAAAATCCTTTATTTAATTTGCTGATATGTTGAGATAAGTAAAAATTTTACATAAGCAACCACTCAGATTTTAAGAGTAAGTTACATCTTCTTTACTTCCAACTGAAGAGCCTACTTTAAAATAGGAGCTGAATGTTTTTATTGTGGAGCTACTGCTTTTTTATTAGTATTTGCACTTAAAAGTGATATTTTATAAGGACTATTCTCTTAGTTGTGTATAGAGTATGTTTTGCTTTACCTTTTTCAGAAAGCACAGGACACGGTTTCAGTACAATAAGTGAAAATTTTGCATTGTGTGTGTAGTCTGCTGTGGTTTTTTGGAGTACAATTCTATCTCCTCTTTCTTCCAGCCACTACACATAGTGCAGTGTTCATCTTTCATGAACAGAACTGACCATGGTCATGCACTGTATTGCAGATGGTCAAACAGATACCTTGAAAAGTAGCCTTAATGCTTCCACACTCCTCCTCTTCTCAGTCTTTCAGTGATTTTACTTGTGTTTCCTTTGTAGCCACTTTACACTGGTAGTTTACAGTAGACTAATACACTAATGCTATTCTTACTGATTCATAGCTAAAGCAAAAGTTTTTGTTAGTCCTCAAGTCAATTACTTTGTACATTGAATTACTGGATTTCATTTGTCTAGTTTTAAAGATAAATGAGTTTCTCCTTATAGTAACATAGCTCTCTTTACAAGAGCAGCAATCTGCAATTTGTGAATCTATGGCTTTATGAATTTACTTCCTTGACTGCTCCTGATGATCTTTTATCTCAGTAGTCTAGCAAAAAATTTGTCTTTCCTTTAGGATGGCAGGATCCAAAAATTGTATCTGTTACAGTATGTTTTTCAGGTGGCTCAGCATTCTGAATAATTTCTGACAGATTATTTTATTCTTGCTTGAGCGCATCACTCCAGTAATGCAGGAGTTCAGGGCTTGTGGCTTTCTGCAGAGCGTAAGTTACATACAGGGTCTTAGAATGATTGAGAAACATGACAGCTGCCTCCCTGTGCATTCAGAGTCACTGCCTCAAGAAGCTGCCAAAGTCATTACTAGAATGCCATGTTATCTTCTTCAGGCAATTAATTGATCTGTGTAGCTGATACATTGTCAAGAGCTGAAAGAAATGCATACCTAAAAATGAAGATTACTTGAGAAAGCTGTAAGAACTCCTGATTTTGAGGTGTAATCTTTAATTACAGAACCCTAAAGCTCCCAAAATGCAGTACAACTCCAGGTAAAAGGAAGAAGATAAGTGAGTGTAAGCATGCCAAGATAATACATCTCCCTTGTAGGACAGTGACAGGAGAAGGGGGCACCAGCAATAGCATGATAGTGCTGCTGCATGCTGATCTTGCTGATGTGTTTGCCAGGATCTAATAAGTCAAAAGAAGTCTCTCCACCATATAGCTTTACACGAGGAGGTATTCTGCTGCCAAGGGCATCCATCTTGTAGCATGGAGGTGACTACCAACTGAGCACAGATCAGGGGATACAGATCCACTGTCTGGACACCTCAGCACTGACCTTTCTAAGAAGCTCCAGAAATATACACAGAGACTAAGCACATGCTCAGGTTGATCTGTTGGCATGAAGCTGGAGAGTAGACTGGCACAAGTATCAATGTCCAGCTGGACATGGATGATGTTGAGGCTGCTATTTGATGAATTAAGACTACTGGAGTAAGAGAGAATATCTGGAGCATCTGGCCACCTGGAGCTACACAGAAAAGAATTTTCTTATTTTGTCACTGGCTGTGCAAGACTCCACTGTATGAACTCTGAGAATCTGTGGTTTTATGTGCTCCTGAGGGGCTTTTTTTTTTTTTTTATGTATCCCCATGTGTTAGCTGGTTCCTTAGCATGCTTTTAAATATTATACATCAGATGCTTGTGGACCCTCTCATTGGATTGTTGGTACATTTTTTTTCTTAACTGCCATGATCACTTGACCTTGAAATTTGGGTGTTCGTAGCTGGCATTCTGTGTAGTACATGCTTTCTAACCCTCTGCATCCTGAAGGTGTTGGTGGTTTTGGTTGGGTTTTTGGTTATTGGATTGGGGTTTTTTTGTTTGTGGATTGGGGTTTTTTTGAACTTGAAATTATTGCTGTAATATTCTTTCCAAAGCCTCATACTACATACTGTATTTCGCACTGTAGATATCTGGAGGTCCCTTTCTTTTTTAACTCTACCAGTTCAGGTCCTTTTTCCAATTCTCCCAGTGTTAAACTTCTCTCTACTGAAGACCCAGGAATTCTCATTGCTGCATGCAGTGTCCATGTATTCTTGCTAAACCTTGAAGGTTTACCAGTGATGGGCTAAGTCCATTGTATCTGATCAAGTGATGTTGGTAGCTGAGCTATTCAATGTTGTCGTTTTGCACATTTGTTTGAGACCCCTTGGTCTTTTGATGATACATTCACTTCAGCATCCAGAACTTTGGTAGGTCATCTACCAAAGACAGTTGCGTTTGATTTGGTAGGCACTTCTTGACTGGTTAAATTCTGTCATCATTCACAAAGTGGGACTGTGTTGGTATGGAATAGTGTCTGGTTTTTGAAGAATTACTTACTACTAACCAGCTTTGAGATATTATATCTTCAGGTAGCCTTTTTTCCCCAAGGGGGTGGTGGCCTAACAAATAGCAAACTTATATTTAAAGTTAGTTTACCTGCTTATTTAAGAACAGAGCACAAAGTTTGCCCTTAAGTGAAAGACTTGAAGTACTGTGATGAAGCTAGTTGCAAAAAAATACTTCAAACAAATCCTTAGTATCTCACATGAAGAATGTTCTGTTTGCTTCCAAGTAACCTTTTGCTGCTTCTTGCAATCTTAATAATTTGTTATGCTAGGCGAGCTGAAGACCAAATTCAGTGAACTTTTCCTCTGTCTTGGAAAAGAACACCACTCCGTTTACTGTATCCCCATTTTTGTGTCTCATCATATATTGTAATTAAGAAAATTAATGAAAAATAATTTTAAAACATCAAAATGGCAACTTTAGAATCTACATTATTCATTTGAAAATGTAGAATTGTATTGTCAGACAGTAGAGCCATGTAATAGCATTTTATTCTGGGTTCCAATTGTTGAAGGGGAAATAATTATTTTTGTAATAGTGATGACACACTAACAGTCTTCTAATGTGAATGAAGCTTCTGCTTCAGTCAGTTGTGTTCTTTAATTTTGTTCTTGTTGAAAAATATTACAAAATATGAAGATATTATATCTTTGTACACTCTTTTGCCTTGTTAACCTAGAATACTGTTCTTGCAGGAAGGATATAAAATTTGTCAGTGATATTGAGAAGGAAATGAGAATGCTTGTGGACGCTGTGAATAAGGTCAGTATTCAGATACTCTGTATGGATTCTAAGAATTGGTTTTGTTTGGGGGGAGTGTGATATTACTAAACTTTATTAATACTCATAGTTATGAGTTGACACTAGGTCTGTTTGGGCTCCAATATAGTGCACAGTTTAGTTGTAAAAAGAACAAAATTCTTAGGAGACCTAGTATCACTTTGGTGCCAAACCTTGCTCAAGGATTCAAGTAGTGCTAGGCTTTAATGCATCAATGGATGATCATCAATTTTTGGATCTCCATTAATAAAATATCGTCAAAGATGATGTTTAAACATTCAGACTTTGAGGAGGAAAGCCTAGGTACTTCCTATCCCTGTAGTGGAACGTGCCCACAAATTTTTTGATACCTTCCTGTATTTGCCAGTGCATGAGGTTGTCCTCCTTCTTCTATAAGAAAACCTGAATTCAGTCACAGTGTTTGAGAGACTCCAGCAAACTTAGAGAGGTTGATACCACAGACACAATCATATGTTTTTCAGTGATACCATGTTCAGGTCTGTCAAGTTATCTTGCTGCTGCTCCATGGAAGACCCAGTATATGTGGTTCAAAGGACCACATAAACTGTACTACCCTCAGTTGCCCTTAGCTCAAGAAGGAGCTAATCTACTGTAGAAAGCATAATTTTGATCCCCCTAGGCCCTAAGGACAGTTACTTAACTTTATTCCTTAAAAAAATTATGGATGATGTTTCTTTTGGTGCTTGTCCATCTGTCTAATGTTCTTGCCCATTGTTTTCATCATTAGAATGAAAGACTAAAATGAGTCAATCTGTGTCTAGTTACCAAAGAATGGGTAAAGTTGGAAGGGACCCCAGTGGAATCATCCAGTCCAACCTCCCAGCTCAATCAGGATCATCCTGGAGTACATTGCATGGGATTGCATCCAGACAGTTCTGTAATATCCCCAGTGAGGGAGACTCTGCAACCTCTCTGGGCAATCTGTTTCAGTGCTCAGTCACCTGCACAGTAAAGAAGTTCTTTCTCATATTCACGTGGAACTTCCCATGTATCAGTTTCTGCCTGATGCCTCTTCTCCTGTTGGTTGGCACTATTAAGAAGAGCCTGGCTCCAACCTCTTGACACTCCATCTTCAGATACTTATTGACAAAAGAAATAATAAATAAAGTCCTATCTGTCATATCTTCTTGAGGCCCAACTCTCTCAGCCTATCCTCGTGAGATGGTGCAGTCCCCTGTCATCTTTTTAGGCCTCTGCTGGACTTGCTCCAGGACCTCCATTCCTCTCTTGTGCTGAGGAGCTCAGTACTGGACACAGCATTCCAGGTGAGGCTTCATGAGGGCTGAGTAGAGGGGCAGGATCACCTCTCATGACCTCCTGGTCACACTCTTCCTAGTGCACTATGTCATTGGCCTTGTGCGACAAGGGCGCAATGCTGTCTCAGGGACAGCTTGTTGCCTACCAGCATCTCCAGGTCCTTGTCTGAAGATCTGCTTTCCAGCAAGTCAGCCTATACTGGTGCATGAAGTTCTTCCTCCCCAAGTGCAGGTCTGTGTACTTGCCCTTAAAGAATTTCAGAAAATTCCTCTCTGCCCATCCCTCCAGCCTGTTGAGATCCTTCTGAAGGGCTGCACAATGCTCTGGGATGTCGGCCACTCCTCACAGCTTTGGGTCATCAGTGAACTTGCTGAAGAGGCATCTGCCCCTTCATCCAGGTCACTGATGAGTAAGTTAAAACAGTATTAGAGCCAGTACTGACCACTGGGGAACACTGCTAGTTACAGGCCTCCAACTCGGCTCTCTGCCATTGATCACAACCCTCTGAGATCTGCTGTTCAGCCAGTTCTCAATACACCTCACTGTCTACTCATCCAGGCTGCACTTCCTGAGTTAACCTATGAGGATGTCACACAACACAGTGTCAAAAATCTCCTGAAGTCCAGGTAGACAATATTCAGTGCTCTCACCTTATGTAGCTGGGGCATAGATAGTTGTTTTATTGTACAGTCAGATTGGTTAAGCATGATTTTCCTTTGGTGAATCCATACTGACTAATCCTGATCACCTTCTTGTCATCCCCCGATGACCTTGAGGATGAACCATTCCCATCATCTCTCCAGAGACTGATGTGAGACTGTGTGTTGGTTTTGCATGGCCTGGTTTTTGGTGGGGGGTGGGCCACAGAGGTGGCTTCTGTGAGAAGCTACTAGACGCTTCCACCATGTCCGGCAGAGCCAATCCCTGATGGCTCTGAAGATGGACATGCCACTGGCCAAGGCTGAGCCAATTAGAAATGATGGTAATGCCTCTGTGATAACATATTTAAAAAGAAATCAAAAGAAAGGTGGCGGCACAGTTTTAATTCCAGCCAGAGAAGAGGAGGAAGTGAGAGCATGTGAGGGAAACAACATCGAGACACCAAGGTCAGTGGAGAAGGAGGGGCAGGAGGTGCTCCAGGCACCGGAGCTTAGGTTCTTCTGCAGCCCGTCGTGATGACCATGATGAAGCAGGCAGCCCTGCAGCCCATGGAGTTCCGTGGGGGATGCAGAGATCCATCCGCAGCCCATGGGGGAGGTGCCCACACCAGAGCAGGTGGATGCCTGGAAGAGACTGTGATCCTGTGGGAGACCTGATGGAGGGAGGGGGCCCCTGCATCCAAGGTGGTGCAGCCTGTCCTTGGAGGACTACACTCTGTGGAAGAGTGACCCACACCTCAGTTTTGGAAGGACTGTTTGCCTGTGGGAGGAATTCACATTGCAGCAGTTTTGGGAGGACTGCTGCTCATGAGATTGGAACCACACTGGAGAAGTTCGTGGAGAACTGTCTCCCATGGGAAGGGACTCCACAGTCTCACAGTGAGAAGTGAATGACTTCTCTCCCTGAGCCAAGTGGAAGAAAAGCTTGGGTGATGAACTGACCAAAACCTCCACTACCTGTGCTGTCGGTGGGAAGGAGGTTGGGGAAAAAAGCCTTTTAAAACACCTGTTTTACTTCTCATTATCCTGCTGTGATTTTGTTAGTAATAAATTCACTTTCTATCTCTAAGTCGAGCCTGTTTTGCCCTTGGAGTGCTTTCTCCTGGTCCTTATCTGAACTCATGAGCCTTCATTAAATTTTCTCTCCTCTACCCAGCTGTAGCAGGGGAGGATGAGGGAGTGACTTTCATGGGTGCCTGGCATTTGGCCAGTGTCAAACTATGACAGACGAACTGGCCCATAGTTCCTCAGAGTCCTTCCCCTTTAAGAAAGACTGGGGTGATGTTTGCTTTCTTTCAGTTTTCATGCACCTCTCCTGACCACCACGACCTTTCAAAGATGATCATAACCAGCCTCACTCTAATGTTCACCAGCTCTCTCAGCACTTGTGGATGCATCCCATCAGGGCCTGTGGACTTCAGATAGCAAGTTTGCCTAGGTGTTCTCTAACCCCAGTCCTAGACCAACAGAAACTCTTCCTTCCAGCATTGTTTCACCCTGGTCTCCTGAGTCAGAGATTCTTTGAGGGCTTGTCAGTGAAGACTGATGCAAAGAAGGTGTTCACATACTCCATCTTCTCTGTGTCCTCTCTTACTAGGTTCCCTCCTCTGTTTGGTAATAGGCCCCTATTATCCTTAGTTTTCCTTCTGTTATTGATGTATTTGAAGCCCTTCTTTCTGTCCTTGACATCCTTGGCCAGGTGTAATTCCAGATGGGCCTTGGCCTTCATTGTCTCATTTCTACTTACTCTTACAACTTATGTTCATTCCAAGTGGCGTGACACTGCTTCAGTCTTCTGTGTATTTCCTGTTTCAGTATTAACAGGAGTTCCTAGTTCATTTGTCTCTTGCCCCCTGTGCTCAATTTCTTGTTCATTGGGGTGCAGATTATGCTAATTATACTCAGGTCCCTCCAACCTCAGACACTTGGAAGTAGGTGCATAGAATAATTGTTTGTTATCTGTATGTTTTACGTAAGAATAATTTGTCTAGTGTTGTGCTGCCTGTGGTTGTCCTATTTTACGTATTCCTTTATACGTTACCTTTATCATACACACATATGTACACAAGTGTGTACACAGATATCTTTCTAAATATAATTGCATATACCAGATATATGCTTACACTAATATCAAACCAAGATATGTAATTATATTAAAAAAGGGGCAACCACAGGTCTTGAATTGCAATTAGTGACATCAAATATGCCAGAACAAGAGTACCAGAGAGCTCAAGAACATCTCCAGTGCTTTAGTTCCCAGTGCAAACCAACTATTTGTTAAATAATGATCCTACAAAGTAGACAAATGGTGTCTGTTAAGGAGCATCTCCATTGCAGAACAGAAGGAAAATAAGAAAAGAAACCACATCTTAGTCTTTTCCCTGTCTGACCTAAGGGCAAAATTACCCCTTGTACCCAGCTTTTATCATTATTAGGATGAACCATTTAGGGCCACATGACAGTTCCGTATCTCAAGGATCAGTTCTGTACCATCCTACCCATCAGGCTGTAGGGAATTGCTATTCCATGAAGGTATAGGAAGCTCCCAGAAATGAAGTTAAATTTGAAAGGGAGGAGATTTCCCAGGGTTTGAGGTGAAGCTGACCAGCCTGTAGCTCCATGTGTCCTCCTAGCCTGTCCTGAAGTTAGAAGTGACAGCATGTGTGGAGGCCATGCTCCGACTCTCCTTCAAAATTGTGGTATGTGTGGTGTAAAAGGGAGTATTTCCCATGCGCTATAAAGTTAACTTGCCCTTGTACTCAGTTCTTCTTGCATAACTTTTCTTTCTATTTCTGTTAACGTCTCAGAGGCTTTCTTTTCTCTCTTGTGAGATTCATGTTTCATCTTGCAACCCACAGGTTTATGTAGCTAAAGATTGAATTAATATGTGCAACATGGCGTTATGCAGAGACTGGTTTTAGTTGTTCTTCTGCCATGATCCTCAAGTTCTCTTTATGCTTGAGTCTGTGTTTGGTTGTTTGTTTATTATGATTCCTGAATAATCTCTGACTAAATATGTGGCTTGTTTTCTTTGTTTCTAGATTTGGAACTTCACTTGTATTAAAAGTATTTTGCATGCTAGTCTATCAAGTGTTCATGTAGCTCTGCCTCTATTAGTACTATATCTTTCATACTGATTGCTGTTACTTAGGCTTACACATTTTACATCTACTTTTTTGTTTTTTTGCATTGTACCTTTGGAGATGCCCACTTCAGCTTAAGTGGATAAATGAGTAATAAAAAGGATTTTGATACTTCTAAGTTTTAGCATTAATATGATTCAACTCTGTCTATCATATATGACTTTGTTGCCTCATAAACATCTCTTGCCCAACACTCATCAGTATGTACTCTATCTAGCATAGCAGAGTTTTCATGGTTGATATATGTAACCAGAAAAGACAGAGAACATGTATGTCCAGCTCTGTCTTCATAGGGACAAGAATTGCGTTGTTTTTCAGAGCATGGAACCATCACCACTTTTTTAAAGCAAGCATACTGGTCATCATAAATAGGTACAGAATCAATAGAGTTCTTCAAATTCTTGTGTCTGTGCTGGAAGTCTTGTAATAGCTGGAGGTTTATTACTGTTAATTGCAAAGTAAAGATAATATTCTGTCAGCATGTGATTACCCTGAAGACTTACGGAAATGGTTGACCAGTTTCTGGTCCAGTTACTATTTGTAACTTAGCAATTTTATACTCTAAAAGGAGACAGATATTAACCCTTTATTTTCAGGATAGCTGCAACGTACCCCTGGTGACATGTGGTGGTTTTTACATTAATTTCGGTGGCTGAGCTTTTGTAAGTTCACACTGATTGTTCCCAGGGACTTTTCTCCTCCGTGTACCTAAAAACAGATTTGAATTTTAGCTAATCAGCCAATAGTTCTTGCATTCCTTTTGTTTGTTTGTTTGTTTGTTTGTTTGTTTGTTTGTTTGTTTGTTTGTTTGTTTGTTTGTTTGTATATAGTTGCAATAATTACCTTTCTCTAGTCATTGGGTTCCTACCCCATTCTTACAATCTTTCAGAGGTGATGGAGAAGTGGGATATCATCCTGATCTCTCAGTGACTTTAAATGCACTGCCTACAGTCCTGGGAACTTCTGTAGGTTGGGATTTCTCTAGAAGTCCCTGATTCAAGCTTATTCTACTACAGGTAGTTTGTTTTCCCATTGAATCCTTTCTGTTGACCCAGAGACCTAGAAGACTTCACTGGTGATAATGAAGGCAAAAGCTGAAGCAGTATCCTGAATCTGTGACAGCAGACCAAAGCACTGAGTGACTCATCCTTATATGCATTTGTTGTTACAAATTGATCCAACCCATTAAGGACATGGGCTCATAGGGCCCTGCTTTTTTGTTCATTCTTTTACTGTTGATTTAATAATCAGTGTAGAATCAACATTATTAGTCTTTGTTAACTGATTAGAACTTTGGGTTTTTATTTAATAAAGAATCTACTGATGCTATTACATGAGGAATTTGCAGATAAATAGCTTCTTTGGTAGAGGGAAGTGATTGATAAATTTGACATCTTTGTAGCTATCTGCAATATGTGCATTGTGAAGCCAGTCTGCAAAATAAAATTAGATGCGAACTTGGCAGATCATTTTGAAAAATACAAATTCAGATAAAAATAATTTTGTATTGTTTTTTGGGATCTAAGTAGAATGACTGTAATCAGGATTTGTATTTCAAACTTAAAAGATACCCCTGTGTGGATGAGTCTATACTTTGAGGTGGTGGAAACAAAAGAGAACATACAATTTAATTTTGGGGAATTAAATGAATATTTTCAGGTGAGCTTTCTGTCAATACTGAGGTCTTAGCAATTTGTGGTGTTGATTTTGTCATAGCAGCAAAATTTTAGAGGTAGAAACACTTGTTTTCACTGTTTTCTTCCCCTTGGCTCTCCTAAAGGAAAACCTCACCTTTTTTTCTTCTTTCTTAACCTCTTCTGTTGAATTCAGGGCAAGCATACAAAGAAGAGTCATTGTTACCCACCAATGAACAGAGATCACCGCAGAATCATCCATGAATTAGCTCAGGTTTATGGCATTGAAAGTGTGAGCTATGACAACGAACCAAAGCGCAATGTTGTTATCACTGCAGTAAAGTATGTAATTCATTGTTGTTTTCAAATCTTTACAGTATAGTTTAAAAAATTGGATGGTTATCACTTACCAGAATGAGTTTATTTACAATGCAGTTTGCAAAATGCAGTAATTTCCAGTAGAAATTTTTTAAAAAGCGGTTTTTGAATTGATAGTTTCATGGGCTCATTTCCACTACTTAAGTAAATCATCAGAGAAGAAAACACAATTAGAAATAAAAAAGCTAAGAAAATACTTTGCAAGATTGTTCGCCCTTCATCTTAGCAGTAACTTTTTGTCATCAGCTAAATTTGATAGCGGTATCTAAAATAATGTATGTAATAAAATTTTATGAAAACGAGTTACTGGGTTGAGAAATCATACTTTGAATTTACACTACCTTTGAAAAAATATGGTTATTGTAACATATTTCTCCATCTATTTGAACCTATCACAGAGTGTACTCTGTCTTTAGTTAATGGACAAAGAGGGAGCTGGAATTACTGCAAATTTAAGATATTTCGTAGCAAAAAGGAAAATTATTGGAGAACATTCACAGAAGGCAGTTCATAGTAGAGAAGAAAATGAAGGGAATATAGCTAGGGAAAAAGCAAGCTGATTGCACTAGAGACATAGTATGGGAGGGCTTCTGGTATCAGGGCTTCATTGATTGTGCTCCTTACTCAGCAGCATATTTAGTTTAGTACTGTCAAATTGTGATTATTTGACAACCAGTTGTTTTTAACTCTAAATATTGACTGCAGTCGTAAGAAATCTGTCATCTTCCATGCTATTAGAGTGCCGTGAGCTATTCCTGAACTTGTTCGTCAGTTGGTAGCTTAGCTACAATCTTGATTTCTTCCAAGAGAGATGGAACATTACTTTGATCTTACAGTGTAAGATACTTTTCATTTCACGTAAAGGAAGATGAGCAAAGAGTTCATATTTGAAAAAGCTTATTTAAAAAAAAGAAAGAAATGAGGGGGCAGGATGAGAAATTAGTGAAGAGGGTAAAAGGAGCAGGGCAGATGATTATGCTTTAAAAGCAAAGGCATGTCCTGCAACTTGAGAATGGGAGGCCTTCCTCTATGGTTTTAGGAGAGATTGCACACTTGCTTCTTCTCTTGTGTTTTTCAGGGAATAGCATACTGTGCAGAATGCACATGCTTCTATTTCATCACTGCCACTCTTAAAAGACACTTGAGTGGTCTACTGAGACTATTCTTTAGCTGCATAGCAATATTTCTTAATTTAATGGATTCATCCAGAGCTTCTTTTAATTTTCTTTTTATTTGCCACTTCTTCAAGATATAAAAAACATTGTAGCCTCAGATGAGTAATAGCTCAAGTTCCAGGATGATATTTTTGAGTATTTCACAATGGCTTCTTTCCACTCCTAGAGCTCGTAATCACCAGAAAGTCAAAATGGTTTTGTTTCATTCTGTCTCAGCAATACCTTTGGATTTCTATCATGGGCTCCTTCATGTATAAATAAATGAAAATCATTCAGGCAAAAAGACCATTCCTTCTCTTCACATTCCACCATTGTGTCATTCAAATGGTAACATCCCTCTACAGGTAGGTTAGAAGAGTGAGAAAGTCCCATTGGTGTTAAGAAAGCTTCTTCCAACCAGGCTTCCTCCACTTCCAGAGATCTAGGGGCAAACTTCATAAACCTGCTTTGCTCTCATCCTCTGCCTCCATCACCATCAGTAAAAGTTAGTCATATTAGCTGCATTAGAATCACTCATGTACAGCATTGCCCATATATAACCACAGAGAAGATCATTCCCAGTATTGACTGTTAAGCTTGATCTGAATTACAGTTCTGGTGTCATTTGAAGTGTAAAGCCCATAGTAAATCCTTGTAAGTGCCTTTCTCTCTGCTTACCTGTTGGTCATCTTTGTAGTCACCATCTTTTGAACAGTTGCAGTACCAGATTCTTTCTGAACTAGGTTCAGAGGTAACGCGTTATGTCCAGACTGTTATGATGAAAAGGGTAAAGCTTTCCTTTCCAAGTAGACACTCGTGTTTCACTGTACCTGTCAATGGTTTTTTGAAATTTTTTACTCAGATGAGTAAAAATTTCCTCCTTCTCCAAATAACTGTATTCCAGAGCCTGTTGAAGGGGTGTCTGCTTATTTTTATGTAGTGACCAGTGTTTAAGCAGCTTGTATGGACTTGAGACATCCTGGAAGTGGTTTTGAGGGCAGTCATCCCTGTAGGACCCATCCTCTTCCTGCTACTTCCAGGAAGAACATTAGGGTCAGTTTCTCCTCATGAACAATGGGACTTCTCAGGAATGTGACAAGGTCCCACATGGTTCTCACTGAGAAAGCTAGATGCTGCCACAGTCTCATTGACATGTCCTCTGTTTTTTTTTTTTTTCACTCAGGATTTTATTTCCTTTCAATGAGGTCAGTCTGGAAGTGGCTCAGAAATGGTTACCTAGATGTCGGTTATACAAGATCAGCAGGATCAAAGACCTAAAGAAATTAAAACCCTTGTAACCACATGGAACACCCTTATCATGATAGTTGCATCACAGAAAGAAAAAACTGCGCATCCCAGTGGCAGGGTTGAAAGGAAAGTGCATGTTCTGAGGAAATAACATTATCCTTTGACTTCTTTAAGTTTTTCTGGGCATGTTTCAGTACTTGAACTCTAGGTACAAATTCATTTTACTTAACTATCTCTGCAGCCTTTCTGGTATCTAAAATAAAATCACATTCAATTTGGCAGAAATTATGATGACTACCTGAAGGTACTCTTTTTTATTTAAGAGCTTTTATTCCACCCTTCACTGTCTAAGAATTTTATCTTCTGCCATGAGGCAAAAGCTAACTTTCTCTGTACCCCCTTTTGCAATCACAAAGGCCTATTGTGAGGCAATGCCTCTCAACATCTGCAACTGCTAGGAATTTTAAAGCAATTTAAGTACAAATAGTGCTATAAGGTCACCAGCCAAGGTGGTTTTAACAGCAGTCCTGCTTCAGAAAAAAGCTGCATCTTTTTCTTACTGATTTTTCCTTAAAAGTTGACATTGTTTGCCCTGAGAATAGTATGTGTTGCTTCCAGAAAGCTTATGACATAGAATATATGAAGTTCAAACAATCAGGAGATTGTTTAAGAGCCATTTGCTTCATTATTCCACCTCAACTGTTATCAGCTTTTGGACACATTTTTCACAAAAATCTGCTCTGTATGAAAGATGATGGCGCATTATTGCAAGACTACATGGAGTAAGTCTGGACAGATTAGTGGACAAAGAATTTTGTAGTAGTTCATATGAAAACAGATCAATGCTGATCCATCCTGTAGTTACAAAAATTGAGTTTGCAGTCTTGAAGAAGATAAATTGAGTCCTGATTTCCACATTTCAGTTTTATACAACAGGCCATCCTGTCAGCACTAGCACTGCCTTAAAATCAGCAGATAGTTTATGTTCATGCTTTTCCCTGTACTGCTGTTAAAAATGTGTCATCTCAACTTTGTTGCTTGAGGCAGGCGCTTGGCTTTTTTTTTCTTACTTTGAGAATGAGTTAGTGAAATGAAGAATAGCAAGTTTCATATCAAAATGTCCAAAATACTTGCAGAGCTTTTTGTGTTCATATCAACAGTTCTTTTACAACTGATGGTAGATAACCACAACTGGTTAGGTAGGGTCTGCTTGCCTTCTTGTTTCTGGTAATTAATTAATCAAAGGTTTTTTTCCCATTGTACATCTCTTTAGTTGAATTCAGTTGTTTGGAGTTTTTCTGCATGGGCTAAATGTAAGTCACTGTTTCATCTCTTTTTTTTTCTCTTTAACCAATCAATGTGCCACCAAGGTATACAGAAGCGGTGTTCATTTTGCTGTAGTGTAAGTTTATAGATTTTTGTCTCTAAATCCCTTGTGGTTTTGTGGCATGCCTGTTTGCTGTTTTATCTCTTCTGCTTTTTTTTTTGAGGGCTGCTAAATTTTGTCAAAACTAAAACAGGTCTAGGCCTTGATGTAACCAAAGCAGACTTGGTTCCAGGATCATCTCTAATTGTTCACAAGGCTTTAAGCCCTCCTAATTTTTAAAGGTTTGCTATATTAACCCTCTGCATCCTGGGAGCATTTAACTTTAGAGCAGGACTGCTGATTTGCTTTCTTGAAATGCAGGACCATTCTCTTTTTTCAGTTAGGTTTTTTTTTTTTAGCTAATTAGTAGAAATTAGTGCACATGTGTTCTTTGAAGTGTTCTGTTTCTGGCATTTCAGAGCTCTCATTTATTTTCTTTTTTTTTTTTACTATACAAGCGAGATTTAGTCTGATGTTCTAGAGTAAAGACAGACACCTTGCTTTAGTTGTTGAAGGCCTTTCTAGCCTTTCTCTTTTTTTTGCTTAATTACCTCCAGGCAATTTACTTTCCATGTTTTTGCACATCACAGTTGATAAAATGAAAGAAGACAATAGAATACCCTCCCATCTACCACTGTTGTCTTTTTCTTTTTCCAGCTAGAACTCTACAGTTGAGATGTAACTGAAATGGCAGTGTGAGCATTTGGCTTTATATGGCAGCCTTAGAGCTAAAGGAGAGAAGGACTTTTAGCCGTTTTAGACAAGAGAGGAAAATTAGCTGTTCTCAACTGACAGGACTATAATATACTTGTTGTTAGAGTGTACATGTAAATGCAATATAACCTTGAAAAAATTATGGTCAGTGGCAAGTAACTTCTTTTCCAGATAATGAAAACTTTCACTGTTGGGGAGATGGGGACGCTTTTTAAATTGGTGACCTATGTTTCTAAGATTTTGTAGTTCATTTGAATAGACTGTCAGTACTCAGTTTAAAACAATACTGAAGGGAGCTCAGGGATCACCACATAATATTTTTAGTGGACTTTTGACTTACCTTGAAAATGTTGTGGAGTTTTTCATCTCTGTTGCCACACTATCACAAAAATTGGCCCTTAAGTGCAGACTGATAGAAACAAGACATTATGAAATAAAAAAGATTAATATGTTGGAAATAAGACAAATACATAATTTTTGTAAGCTCTGAAATAGAGCTGGCGTTCATCTGTGTACTGATGTGAGATTTCAACTGCTTAGAGCGCTCAGGGAAATAGGAAAAAAGTATGAATTATCAAGTATGTGACAAAGCATGGAACTCAACATGTGCACGTTTCTGGAATTATAACAATACACAACCCATTGCTTTGCAGCATTTTTGCTATTCAGTGTGTAATTTTGAAAGAAACAAGATGCATGTTTTGGTATTCATTGAGTAGGTATTTAAGTAGCAAACACAGAGAATCTTGTGATCTGGAGGAGTTTATTTAGAAAAGAATGAATTAAGTAAATAAGGAGGAAATACTATTTAGTACTTGACATAGAATCATGTAGGTTGGGAAAAGACCCTTAAGATCATTGAGTCCAATTGTGCTATCAAGTCTGTCCTTAAACCAAGTCCCTAAACACCATATCTGCACATCTTTTAAATACCTCCAGGGATGATGACTCAACCACTTCCCTGGGCAGCCTGTTCCAATGCTTGGCAATTCTCTCAGTGAAGAATTTTTTGCTAATACCCAATAAAAACCATTCAGGAATGCAGTTTGATTTAGTGTACAAGAAGTAGTTGGGTCTGAAAATGTCGGTAGCATGGGTTTAGAAGAAAGTGCAGGAAGGGTGAGAAATTGACCTTGATGAGATTTAAGAATTGTAATTTATTTAGCTTATCTGCCCCCAGATAAGATGAAAAAGAAACTGTGAATGGGAAAGATGCTAACAGTGGGAGCTCTTTCAGTCTTGCAGTTAAATCATCCAAGTGAAATAAGACAAACTCACTCTTGAAAGTAATGCATGAATTTAGAGGAAATTTTAAGACATCTCCACAACCTATTAGAGATATAGTGTGTTTGATAATTATTTGGATTGGTTTTTTAGTTAGATGGCTTTTTGGAACAATCTTTCTAGGCCTTTTTTTTTCCTGGGTGTTGGGGGTTGTTTGCTTTCAGATTTTTTTTATATATCCTTCCTCTTTCTCCAGCCATTGCAGCCTTTGGGCACAGACTGCCAACTGAAGTTGAGTATGATGCACAGCCTAAAACATATAAGTATACATGCTAAAGTACACTGAAGTACAGTATGGAGAACATACTACCCTATAACCACAGCCATGGGGTGACCCTTACACTGCAGATCGGACAGGCACAGAAGGAATGCTTCATTGTGTGGTGGCAATCACATAATAGATTGTAATTAGTGTGGAGGATAGAAGCTGATTTTTTAATTCCCCTACTCTAATGCATAATTTTTTTTTCTGATCTGATTCACCTGGAATTGCTTACAAAGAAAAGGCAGTGTGGTTTGGGAGAGCGCTGCTTAGCAGAGTGGTGTGATCAAGTTTAACATGATTTACTGCCAGAGTTTGAGAAGGTGCTTCCAAAACTTTAGATAATATGTTGTAAAGATTTGGTGAACTGTGTTCTTGTTGTGCCGAGTTAAGCTATTAAGTTGTTCTTTCTGATGTATATCTTGCTCTTTGGAAGAACAGATATGTTGCCCTGGAGTATTAAGTATTCTGGTTTTGGTATTTTAACAGTTGATCATTTAATGCACTTCATAGTAGAAAGGAGTTGTGGACCTCACATGCAGAAAAGGAGTCTGGGTACCAATGCTCAAATCTAGTAAGCTGATTCTGCATCTTTTATAGACAGCAATGAAGAGACATGTAGAATACTGGATATCTTCTTGGTAATGAAAATGTATTTTTTGCAGTGTTGGTCTCCATGGTTGGAAAATTAAATATTTGAATAGATGATTTAAGAATACAGGTATGAACTCTGACACTAAAACTGCTACTTACAAATATTACTCATTCCCAATGTCTTAATGAATATTATTTCCTATTGAATTAAATAACCTTTCTTTTATTTCTTTAGAGGGAAATCCGTTTGTCCAAGCAATACCTTAACTTCTGTGCTAGATAAAGAAATGCAGAGCAGGCCTGCACCTCCTCTTCCTCATTACAAACAAACAGATAAGTAAGGAGTTTGGATTTAAAATCGTATTCTTCCGTTTTGTGCCGAGTTCCCCAAGGAACATGTTCCTGAGCTTCAACTTTATACACCCTGTTTCTTCTTTTTTCCTAACCCACACACAGCTTTGGAGCTTGCAGCATGCACTAAGATGTTCTTTCCACACAAGTAAGCCTGAAATGAAGTGATATGAAAACATAGGATTGGCTATGTGGTATAGGGGTAGTAGTATAACAAATATTATGGGGTTTTAAAATTATTTTTTAATAAATATTACGTAGTTGGGAAGAGAGTGCTGTTTTGGAGGTTTGGGGATTCCTTTTTTTTTTACCTTTAACCAAGAATAATGTCTTACTGGCATAAAATTATTTATTTGGACAGATACTAAATGTATTTTTTTTGTGTAGATATGACTACACAGTTGATTAAAGGTGAACTACAATTTTTATCAGATAGTGAGAATTACTGAAGATGGAATATATAAGACATCTTGGTCAATAGTCCTTAAAGGACAGTCTTTATGTTTTATGACCTGCCAGCTTCAGATACCTGTAGTTATTTCATAGTTATGATTTTTTTTTTTTGTTGGCTGGCTTATTATTTGTTCAGGTTTGCCTTTCAGAAGTGTTTTGCTCCCGAATTTTTCCCAGAAATAGCATCTGAAGTCATGTTAAAGTACCTTTTTCAGAAACAGACTGCTTAATGTTGCAGTAACTACTGTTGGTAGGTGCTGCTAGAATACAAAGTGGGCTGTTCTGAGAAAATTTAAATTGTTTCAGAGCTAAGCATCTAGAGCAAAACACATTTCTAAAAGGATTGCTTAAGGTGTAATTCAATCTCAGTTTTAAACAGGTTGTTACTCTTTATTTCCACTTCTATGGGATTGCTGTCTTCAGTGACCCTAACTAATGACAAGGAGTTATGTAGCAAAATTAAATAAAGGGCTTTAGCCATTTATTTTTCATTACTAGAAGTAAAGTTTCTTTAGAAGTTCTTAATTCTACAAAATGTTGTGGAAGATCTCATGCTGTCTTATTGAAAAAAATCTTTACAGTGGTTAGATTTGCTATTACCGTATTTTTTTTGTTACTCTTGCTTTTGAAATCAAGCAGATTTGATCATCAGCTCACTTTAACAGTATTTCTTTTGCTGTTTCTTTTAAAAAGGCATTTTGAACATTTAATATTCGAAATATTCAGTACAGTATCATTTTTGTAATAAATATTACCAATAAATTACATTTTCTGGTAAAACCCCAAAACAAATTTTATCGATTCAGACATATGCTGATGTACCTTAATTTAATCAAGCATATATTTCTGTCAAAATTCAGTTAACAAAGGCTTTCTGGAGCATTAAGGTACTTCAAATAAAACTTAATTTAGAAGTGCATGCTATTGACCAATGCAGTGTGTATGTACACACTGAGACATTACGGGAGTTTGTGATTCAGTTTACTTTGTATCTTGTTTTTCATGCATGTGAGTAATATCTAATATTTTTATAATTTCAGGAGTAGTGGAAACAGTGGTTTATCCAAACCATTAAAGGAAGAGCCAGTAATTGACTACTTTGATGTCCAGGACTGAAGTGATTGATGTAGAATCATTCAGATGAATCAGAATCACATAGATTAGGATACAGAAGCTTAGAGGTGAAAATACTAAGTTATTGTGTGAGGTGCTTTATGTCAAATGATCAGTTGTTCAACATATTCATAATTTAACATCTAAAGTTAGATTGATATGCTAATTTAAAAAGTTAAGCATTTCAACAGTTTATGTAACTGCATAATACCTAATAGTAGTATAGCTTTTTAAATCTGGGTTTGGTGCAATTTTGTATTAATGTGCTGTCAGAATAATGTAGATTTTCATTGATGACTTTGAAGCAAGAGAACTGGTGGTAAGCAAATATATTTTTGGAATATTAAGAACAACAGTAAATCTCCAATATTTATTTTGACATTCTCACACAAGTTAAAATGGACTAGAAATAATATGTGATAAAAACACTGGTTGGGATATTCTTAAATATTTTCATGTTTTATTAATTCACTTTTGGGTTAATGTGGTAAATTTGAGTTATTCTTCTATATGGAAAGAAATACAAAATTTAAGTATGAATATATACATAAATGCCAATTAAGAGCATGGACTTGCTTTGGAATCTGAAGAATCAGTATTTGGGGAAGGCAGGGAATTGAGACTTACTCTAAATTATCTCAAATTTGATATGTTAAAAAAAGAAAAACAAGCAAAAACAAAAATACCAAAACAAGCAACAACAAAACCAAACGCACAACATGACATTACTACTACTACTGTGTTTTTATTCAAGACCTTGAACAAAATCAGACATTACATACTATTTTGGTGTTCTGTGCATGGTTTTATTGCGGTTTATATTTTTTTCTGTACTGTGCAAGCTTAAGATGAATGTGTAAAATTCGGTTTAAGTATGTTATGGATTTGGAATAATACTTGTAAAATTTATAAGACCATCTGCCTGAACTATTTGGCAATGAAAGATCTGTGTTTTATGGGAAATACCATTAACAAAATGGGGTGACAGTTTAAACACTGAAAGACACTGGAGTAGTCTCCTGATGGTGAATTGTTTCCAGATCTTGATTTAAGATAGGTGAGTAGCTCTCTGGGAGAGGAGATTGTAGGTCTGATCAGAAGAGGTGGTATAGCTCTGAATTTGAGTAATATCTGTTCTCCTGAGGAGAAGGTTTTCTGTATTAATAGCTTTAGGAACTCTGACACTGATGTACTCTGTTTCTTGTTGCTTGTGGCTGCTACGTGTAGCACTAAAGGTGAGTCCCCTGTACAGCATCAGAGGCTGATGCTAAAAAGGGGCTCACTATGTTGTAGTGTGAGATTCGTTGCCAAAAAATGGAAGGCATTTACTCATGCTTAGATTCACTTAGAGTTATCATATGACCCTAAGCCTTAACTATGAAGCATTCCATGGCTACATTTCAGTTGAACAGCTCATGAAACATGGAACAAGTAGAAAACTCACAGACCATATCTGTCCCCCACAAATGTTTTTAAAATAAAATGCATGCTATTATTGTATATTTTTGTAGGAGTTTATTATTTCACATTTTAAAAAATGCAGTCTTAAATGTTACTAAACATTTGAAGTGTTTCAGGTAAAACAGGTACCTTCAAGAGTGTTCAGGCTTTTAACTTGTATGTAGTGATTTAAATTTGTTTTCCTTTTTTGTCTAATACTTTGTGAACAAAAATGAAAAATAAATCAGTATGTCTTACATTGCCCTTAATTTCTTAAGCAAATTATCGTTTGATTCTACAAGGTGTATTGCTAAGTTCAGCTGAAGAAATAAGTTACTTAGCATCTTTCCAGGAATGCATTTCTTCAATCCCTTCCTTTAGAGGACTGTATCTGTACCAGTGCTTGCAGACAAGTGCTGACTCAATGTGGCCAAACAAAGGCTATTTCTGGTTTTGAAACTCAGAGCTATGTTAATATAGCACTGGTTTCAAGCTAGTAAGATCTCTAGGAAGAATATATATAGTTATGCTGCAAAGGTAGGTTCTAGACAAGAGCTGGCACACATGTCCAGTGAGCTGTGTCAGATGCATCTATACTGGAGCACACACAGTTGTTTTACTATAGGTAGATCTAACATTACAGAAAACCAAACTGGTTTAGTTGATAATAAGTAGAATAAAGCTGCAGCCTTCTAACTTTTCACAGTTTCACATGAATATAGCCCAAACCATCACATTTACGCCTCTGGTTTGAAATATAAAACCTAAAAGGTTTTCACAGCATTATTTTCAGCTCTGTTTAGTGGAATTTTTATCAGATTATGGCATTAACATAAAATGAGAACTTTGGTGAGACGCACTTCAGCAGTCAAGTTGCTACTGCTTGTAATAAGAAAATTGAGGTAATCTCAGTTTCTCAAGCTAAGATTAATAATTATTACTGAATCTGTTCATACTGAGAAGTCATACTTCTTATCACTTGCCTCTTAACTACATGAACATTAAAACATTTTTATAGATCTGTATGTTACACATCTCTAAGTCATGGCTATTGGAGCATACCTGTAGTTAGGAAGCAAGTCACAAGTACCGAATCTTTTTTTAAAATACATTTTAATAACTTGGTTAAAAATATGATACCATATGTTTGCCCATGAAAGTAATTTTCCCCTGGAACTGAGCTACATAGCCTTAAGAAGGAATTCAGCGAAGGCTAACAGTGGTGCTGTTCTATCTGTTTTTGTTTGCTTTTGCTGCAGTCTTTGGCTTTCATATGGAATAGTAATAAAGGCTGGAGTTTTGATATATGTGATAACTTAGCTTCACATTGCACGTGTGCCTCTTGGAAATACTTTTCAAATAGCTATTTTTAAAATCTGAGCTGGCCTTTACACCTTCTATCTAACAGAAAAATAAATAGATAAACCTTTGCATCAGTGAAGTCTGACAAAAATCATGTTGACATCACTGTAACTTATGACTTCAGCTTCAATATGCTAGCAATTTTCCATAGCCCTAAGAATAATACTGTTTCCTGTAACTATATTTGAAGAAAGTACTTCTCAGTAAGCATCTTTTGAAATAAGTTATGTGATACCAGTTGGAATTCATGCAACTTCTTGAAGTGCTTTTAAAACTGTGTTTAAAATAGGCAGATAGTTTGACATTTGGGCTGTGCTGTTGCCTGTCTGTATAGTTTAACATATTTACCGTGCTCTGAATATTCAGTATTGGGGTTTAACCTAAAATTGTATAAGATGCATAAGTAGACTTCAATATCACTGTTTCTGTGGATTTTTTACAGTATCTGCCTCATAATGAAATGAGCAAAGTAAAATTTTTCTACAACACTTGTTATTTGTTGAAAGATTTATATTTCACTTGATTTTTTTCAAGTTACTGATGTAAAATTACTTTCTTAACCCAAAATAAACTTAAATTTAAAGTTCAGTGCTTTGGAATTGTTTGCAAACTTCATCTTGGTATTCAAGAGTTGGAAGACTGAGACATCACGGAGAAACAAGAGTAAAGATTTAAATGGACATTTGGAAAGTCCTTTTCCTCAAATTTTTATATAAAAGGTGTGATTTCCTGGATTTGAAGTGATTTTTAAATGAATGCTTTGTGGAGAATGAAGCAAGTAAAGAGGGCTCCCCAGGAAATGGAGAGTATGCTGCCTTCTTGGAATTCAGAACTACAGGAGAGATGATTCTGGATAGAAATGCACATTTTGGTTATATGAAAAAACCTTTATTATGTCAGCCTAAATGCTACTTGGCAATAAAATGTATGATTTTAACTTACGGTCCTTCCATTGTTGTTTGTTCACTATTCAGTTGTAATGGTGACTGTAAGGCAGGTGGGGGGAGGGGAAGTGAGGACTAATGTAATTTTAAAGTCCCTATGGGCATTAGATATAAAAAATTCAGGATGATAAATGGGGGTGAAGGGAGGATGTAAAAACTTTGCCATCACAGTTCAGTAAATGACGGCAAAATTCAAAAAACGAGCAGTCTGAAAATCAGAAGTTTGAAATAATTTGAACTGGCTCCTCCCAAAACTTTTAAACCTGGTCATGCATTTTCAGCAAAAGCCTGACCTAATACTACAGATGAAGTGCGAGATGACTCATAGAAATTCAGGAAGTGATCTGAGATTGAAGAATCTTGAAAGGCAGATGAAAACCTTTTATCTTGCTACATCAACTGTCTATAAGTTTGGACTTCCATTTCAGGGTATTTTTGGAAGATAAGGATGGCATGTTGCAGGTATACAAGCATTGGAAAGCATGTTAACTGGAAATCTTTGCCTGAAAAAAACACTTGCACTTCAGTTAGGTCTGTCATGGACTAGAGGGAGACCAAATACATCTTCCTTATCAGTGTGTGCAAATGGCAGCAGAAGAGACAATCAGTTTTGCTTTCTGATCACTTTTCCATGTTTGGAAATAGGCTTAGATAGATACTATTGTTCAATTGTTGGGTGTCAAGTATTTTAGCCTTTGTAGAGATACTGAATTCCCAGCAGAAGCCTTCATATTTAACAAAAGTTGTTCTCATCCTTTACTAAAATGCTGAATTCCTAAGATGGTTGATGTGCAAATTTTTATCTCTAGATACTTGTTACTTAACCATAAACCAGAATATTAGAGCCATTAGAAAGGGTATATGTAGAGAGGCTGTATTTTGGACACTCCTGAACTTTAGACCAGGTTTCTTAGTCTTTGTCATCCCAAGATATTTGAAGGAAGTAGTGTAGTGTCTTGAGCAGATGGAGAGACCATGTTGATACTGTCCTGCGAGAAGCAATGTCCCAGAAGGATCCTGGGAATTTTTTGGTATTATCCATTGAGCTGCTGGTTCAAGCACTGTATTTTTATTATGTTTTTAAGTCACGGTGTCTAATTTAAAGCTTCTATGTAAAAGACATGTCTGTTCCACAACAGAAAATTATTCTTACCACTGAAAGAACCTTTTTAAGAGCACAGATCAAGGCATATCACCTTTCTGGTATTTCAGGCAATCCTGTTATCAGTTTAGGTGCCATTTTGAGCTACTGTTGCCTTCTTTGGAGCTCTTTTCAGTGAAAGGAAGTAGGGGCAAAATACGGCTGTTGTGTCGAGTTCTGCTATGCTTGCCCTTCCCAGCTTTACTTTCTGTGGAATGTTCAGGAACTGTCCCCTAGTAAATGGTTCGGTTTTCTAATGGATCTAATGTGTACTTACTCCACCATCCAATCATCTTGCTACATTCACATTTATTCCCTTAAAGTAGAAAATGTATTCTAGTCAGAGAACTAGAGGGCTTAATTTGTAAGGAGATGTAAGAAACTAACCTAAAAACGTCAGCATAAAGAAAAATTTTATCTTAATAGAACACTTTTTATATGCTAGTCAAAAGGCTGTCTTTCAAAATGTATGTGTAGAGTAAGTTAACATGTTTTACTAGGGAGCGTTGTCAGAGACTGAAATAGTTCATGCCTCAAACATTGATATAAAAGAGTTTTGCCCACTATAGCAAAAACTGTATAAAGAAGACCACCCCTCCCTAAATGATGCCTGACTGGAACTTTGGACTGCAAGTCAAACTGCTGAGATTGGATAAAGGGAAAACCATTCTTCAGTCACCTGAAACAAACAAGGAAACAAGGAAAAGAATGTGAGTCAAACCCAGCAGCCGTGCTAAGAATCATCTCTGGCTTGCTTCGGAGTGGGGGAGGCTGTAGCCCAGTCTCGTTTGCTGGGAGCTGGTTTGCACAGATTTCCCCCCGAACCGGGGCGGGGGGAGGAAGTTTTGGTGTGTCGTAACCTCTGCTCAGGGGCAATGGGCCCATCCTCCCTTACACAAACTGGCTATGGAACCCCCAACCCTGGGAAGGCCACATCCATAGGACATTCATATGAGGAGCAGCTGAGGGGGTGCCTTAATCCATCAAAGACCCGCCCCCCCTCAAGTCATTCCTGAAGCCTTGCACCACAGGACTGCACGTGGTGCAACAAACCCAGAGTCTGTTGTAAGAAACAATGACAAACTCCACCCTTCCAGGATGGTGCCTGGGTTTTCCTACCTGGCTTGAGCATATATTAACCCATCGGATTCTATGCTTTTCAGGGGGACCTTCACCACCAAGAAGACCAGCTGGAGAGGACCAACAGAGCATCGTTGGGATCCATGGAGTGGTGATATCTTCCTTATTCTGTCCCTGTCACTCTCTTTCTGTCGCCTCCACCTATTTTTTATTTCTTTATTTCTCTCTCTCTCTCTCTCTCTCTCTTATTTGCTATCAAATAAAACCCATACTATTGTCACTGGCATATGGTCTCGGCAGCTTAATTCGAGTGGAGGCATTTCTAAGAACTTTAATAACCGGATCTTGACAAGCGTTACTTATAATCTAAGTTTTAGGAAGTAAAAGCTGTGGTGAAAACTATTGGATGTTGGATAGTCACCTATCAAACAGTACAGTCAGGAAAGTACATTCTCTCCATTCAAGGCACCTAGACAGCCTATCTTATTTTTAACAAGCAATTCAAGGAATTCTCAGAATTTACTGTTTACCCAGTAAGTTAGATACCTCTTATTAAGAAATGCTGTTTCAGGAAGTGTTAATTAAAATCTTCAGTCAGTGCAGTAACTCTTGTGGTAAGTACTGACTCAGGCTGGTGTTTAAATTCAGTATGTTGGCATCAAATAAGTAGGTGCCAGAGTTTCTAGTTAAGTGTGATTGCTTAGGAAGGACAGTTCAGCAGCCTCAATCAAAGTCTTTTGCAATTTTAATTATATTCTGTTGAAGTAGGCAGTGATTAAACAGGTATTGAATTGAAATATCAATTAAATAATTCATTAATTTTTATATAAGGTGTATTTTTGATAACTTTATCAGACATTTAAGTAGTGTATGTCTTGGCTGTCAGCTGATAGTCAATTACTTACTAAATGAGTAATGTACTTACTAAGAACTGATAAAGCCCCATACAAAGTTAATTTTTTAGTCCATGGTTTTCCTGTTTTTTCCAGTCCTGGCCATGAGAAATTATTTTAATCTTCTGCCTAAATGTGTACAAAGCCATGCACCTGGAATGGAATAACCTGATGCAATTGTGCAAGCTAGAGCTTGTTGTCTAGATAGCAGCTTTATGTAAGAAGACCTGGGTGCCTGGGGATCCTGGTGGACAGCGAGTTAACCATGAGTTAGCAGTGTACCCTTGTGGCAAAACCAGCCATGTTCTCTGCCCTGGATTAGTAAGCACAAACACAGCAGGTCGAAGGAAGTCATTATTCTCTGTTCAGCACTTGCGAGATGACTTGTGTAATACTGGGTCCAGCTGTGGGCTCCCCAGTACAAGAAAGACCTTGACTGAAACAAGTCAAACAGAAGACCACCAAGTTGGTCAGGAGGCAGGAGTACATGATGTGACATAATGGAGAGGTTGAAGGCACTGGATTTGTTCAGCCTCAGAAGGTAGAATACTGAAATCTTATTGCTGTCCACAAATTCCTAATGGGATGTATAGAGAAGACAGAGCCAGAGTGTACACTAAAAGGGTGAGAGGAAATAGAAGTTGAAACATGAGAAATTATGACTTGATACACACTTTTACAAGGAAGGTGGTAAAATACAGGATGAGTTTACTCAGAAATGTTACAGAATTGTCTTCTGTGAAGACGTTAAGAACTCAACTATATGAGATCCTGAACAACCTTCTTTAACTGGACATGCTTGGAGCAGGAAATTGGACTACATCACCTCCATGAAGTCTCTGCCAACCAATATGATCCTGCAATTCATGACCAGCTTAAACAAGCTATGCTTTTAACTCAGTTTTGTCCTTGAGCTTTAGCAGTTCTTTTTCTACATACAGTGTTAGCTGCCAAAGGTGTGTGTAGAGATGCATTAATAAAGTTCACTCCATGGGTTGTCTTGACCTCCCTCAGTTCCCTTTTGAACAGGCTGTTGATTCTCTTTATCATCTTAGTCTTTTTATTCACCTTTTTGATTGTAGCATACAGTCTTCAGAAATTATTAGCTATTCTATTAATATGTTAATATCTGTGCTGCATTTTGTCTTTTTCAAAAAGATCATGATTGGTTAATTGATAAAAGAGGTAATTCTGCAGTCACATTGAAGTGTTCAATGCTAATAGCTCCTTGATGGTTGTTTTGTTCCAAATTTGATAGCTCCTAATCTTCTGTTGTTGTTTATTGTGATACAGCTTTTGTACTCTTCTGATATTTACCATTCAGTAGTTTTTACACGTTTATGGGTAAAATATCTTCTGGTAGAACAGAAAGGAGTGAATGAAGGGAAATCAAATGTTCATGTTTTCCTAGGACCTTATAAGCTGTATATGCAGTGTTGTAACTCAGTTATGATAAGTCTGTCATTTTTCAGTTACTACAGTGTTTGCAAATTCAGACTGTTATAGTTAAATTCAAGTGTTAATTTTGGGGATAACAATAAGAGCAGCAAATTTTATCATTTATTCATTCTAAGTGAATGAAAAAATTATTTTAGTGCTTCATAGCATTTCTTTTGCATCAAAGAATGTATAAAATTTAAATAATCTAGAAACACATTGGCTTGAAGAGAGAGCTCTTGGTATTCTGAGATTAATAAAGCATTCTTTAAGTGTTACCTGATATTTAATTCCTTAGTGAGGACATACTTTTAATGGCCAAACAGTTTCTGTCATCAAAAACTTACTGAAGCAAGGTCAGTTTATTCTGTGGAATGGACATAATATCTATATCAAGAAGCTATAAAAAAGTTGTTTCCAGAAGCAAAAGGATTTGCAAAATAGTGTAGTGATGGATGTGTTCCTCTTCACGTGAATATAAACTAAAAACTGCTACCCTGTAAAATACTTTTCAAAACATTATCCAGGTCTATAAATTGAAAATATAATTATGTGAAAAACATTACTATCAATAAAAACTTTACAACTATGCACTTTTAGAGGTAAGACTTTCCCTTTTTTCTACTAATGTCATAGCTGAAGAGTGCAATTTTGAAATTACTCCATAGCACACTGGCTCTAATGAGTTACTGATTCCTCTTTGGTTATTCAGTTCAAATTCAGTCTACCAGTAAAGTCAGTAATGTTCTTTACTTGCTCTAGGTATTAGACTCCCTGATTGTTACTAGGTGGGAAGTTTAGCCATTGCAGGTGCAGAGTGGGAGTATGGGCCTATATGAATCTGTGCCAGGAGTAGTTTTAGGAAAACAGAATGATCAGGAGAGAGAAAAATACATGGACTCAGGTAATGACTGGTGGTTTTAATTCCAGAGTTCCTGGAAGATTGTATTATATCTGACAGTCTTTTGTCGTACAGATTACCAAAAAAGATGGAGAACACTGGAAGGGTATGGGCATGACTGATTTCTTTATGCTTGTAGATATGAAGGTAGTAAGGAAAGCAGCATACCTCTCTACCACTGTTTATGAATGACACTGAAAACTGGTCTGGAGTCATACGCATGGTACTGTTGAGCTTGGCTTCCTCAGGATAGGTCTAAGGGTATAAGATGGCCAGGAAAAAGCAGTTTTGACTGAGATGAGGGAGAAGGAAAGCAGCAGGGGTAGCATATGTTCTCAGGAACAAAGGCGTTGTCATTCCTGCAGCCCAGGAGTTCATGAGGTATTCAGAGAAGGTAATGACATGGAATGCAGAAAATGTTGCTCTGGTATTTTCTGCTAAAAGGGCAGAAAATCAGGCTTTGCTCTGTTTCTGTGAGGAAATAGTCTCTCAGGGATGAGAAAAGAGCAGGACAAAGTGAGGAAAGGGATGCATAGGCAATAGTATTCCTGAGCATATTGCAGCCAGGACAGCAACCAACAATGCATTTCAAAAACAAATTAAGCTGGCCCAGGCATTTGGGAAGTGTGGGTAGACATTCTGGTGGCACACTGGGGGACAAAATTGCTTGAAATAAGAATAGGAGATTTAGGCAAGCGTGAGCTAATGACTGAAGACTTCGACGAATGGAGAAATATAGGTGAGTTATACTTGAAGTTCATGATTGCACCAAAGTTGAAGAAGTTTTGCATGGTAGGCAATGGCGAGAGGGGAGAGATTGGGATGATCTATTCGTCCAAACTCTTTACATGATGTTTGTTACACTTTGATGAGGCACAATTGGTGAAACCTCCCTCCCTTGCCAAATGTAAGGTGGACACTCAACCAGAGTTTGGCCTGCTTTAAAATGTAAGCTAAGTCACAGAGGAGTGGATGGTAATGCAATATGCTGACAATTCAGGAGGTTTTAGAAGTTCATTTCACAGTGGGCTCTGAATTCTGACAGATTAGCCCCGGAGAAACACAAAGTGTTTCTTAGGTCAAGTACCAGAAGACTTCCTGCATTTAGGGTGGACAGTGTGTCAGGTAATAGCATGGAGTTACAACCTATCAAGAAACAGAAAAAAAAATCGTCATTTAGAGGGAAAATTTTGTTCATCCTTAGGACCAATGAGTATTAGGGGGACCGGTGAATTCTGATTGATTATCACTTGTCCTCTCACTGTAGATATAAATTCCATTCTATTCTTGTAGAGCAGCAGAGATGACAGAATGGATCCTCTGTCATGCTCTGTAAGATACTGTTCCTTTCACTAAACATCTTCATTCATATGTTCCGTGGTTATAGAACATTGCTTACAAAAGAGAGTAACTTAGTATTTTGACTACTGTTGATAAACCCCATGTGATTTTAATCTATTGAGATTTAAGTTCTAAGGCCAGGCACAGTGGTTGCTCAACAGCTTGTGCAGTTTTCAATGCAAATGACTCCAATGCTAGAATTAACAAATTCAAAAGGCTGCTTGTGTTGTGGATTCTCCTAATGTCTTTCTATTTGTTGTGCAGCACAGTAGAATTGTTGCTGGACTTCTGGTATTTACAGGGCAAAAGAAAGGAAGACAAGTAGTATTGTTTGAATACACAGGGAGGGCAACCCCAGGACAAATTCCTCACTCATTACTGGAATGACATTTGCACTCAATTAGCCATCCTACAAAATTCTTTAGTTTTGCTGCCATGGGTAGTAACCCTATGTGTAGTATATGCTACAATGGTGGTCCGGGCCATCTTGATACTGAAAAGCCAGACTGTCACAGAAGGAGAGCTGTATGTTTTACAGAAGTCCTTATGAGACATGAGTGAGCAGTCTGAGCCTGAAGGGCTTTTCATAAAAGATCACATGAGCTGGGGCCATGAACTGAATTTCAAGTCTCATTCTGAGAATGTTGGTTGTGGGGAAGTACCCTTTACACACAGCTGTGGGGGAGGTGACAACTTGTAGGACTAATAATAGTTGTGCTGGAAGCTTGTGATTTTGTTTGATGTTTCAAATGAAAAACAGAAGACTAAGAATGAAATAAATACTGTACTATTAGACCATAATTACCAATTATCACAGCATAATCACTGTGGAAGCAGCAAGACCAAGGCTCTGGGTTGCAGTCTACAGACACATGGTCTTGAGACCACAGTTACAGCTGAAAAACCAAGAGTGCCAAAAAAATAGTGGGTTTTTTGCGGAGCTGAAGACCATGGTTGTTATTGGGTATGGAGGACTAGCAGGCAAGGTAGAAGGCGTAAAAATGCTAGTGTTGCAAATACTCTTGGCCCAGCAAAATATATAACGCTGTTACAATGACTGCTCATTAGTTAAGGCTAAAAAAATCTGCATCTTTAGAGAGAGTGTTTATGACAACTGTAAGTCCCACAAGTGTAAACTGCTTTTCTGCATCTGCTGGGCAGTGGACATGTGTCCTTATAGGAAAGGAGTTCCTGGAAGGAACGGCCTGGATACTGTGCTCACCCTATAGAACAGGGGGCTATACCCATTGTGAACAAGTTCACAATGACTGTGTCTATCAGGAGAGGCCACTGGTAGCATACACTAATTCTGAGGGGGTATTTAAAAGCTCAGTGTTACTTTTACACCCAAATGTAGCACAGGAGGTAGAGTAGGAGGCATCCATGAAGGATGTGCAGCAATGTTAATGGCACATCCAGATGTTTGGAGCTAGGCAATCTGTAAAAGAATACAGATTTGTAAATTTAGGTTATCATTTAGGTATCATTATTGGAATTATATGAAATGTTTTAACCACTCATGCCAATTGTTCAAACCTGGTGATTATGTTCAGCTTCATCTTGAAGCTGTCAACATGCACAATCCTCCATATTCTTCCGCTACTAATTTAAGCAATATGAAAGCAGAGACAATTTTAGACTGCATCAGTACCTCTCCTAACAGAGTAAATGAGTTGTGGTTTTGATCAGGTTTTCCTCTTGGCTATCATTACTATAAAAGCAGTTGGAAGTATAGGATGCAGAACTGTAGTTCATCTTAGTTCATCTCTTTATTTTAACCATAGACAAAAAGAGGTACTGTTTAATTGAGATAAATAATGGTAACAATAACCTTTGTTTTGCTGAGAGTCTCACAGGACTTACAGAAGTGAGGGATCAGATGTACATATATTAATTGGTGCAAAAGAACTGCCTCACAAATTGGGGTGGTCTGTGCATAGGAAGGTCATATTGATTGAGATCTCCTTGCCTGAAGACCCTCTGCATGTTATATGATAAGGGAAAAAAGTGTTGGGGTATTTTTAAGCCAAACAATCACCATAGATATCCCAAGACCTCCTTCCTTCTTTCACATGAACAAAATTATCACAGGGTTAGGGATATCAGAAAGTTACTTCAAGCAGAAAATGTTTGTGCTGTATTTGTATTAGAGGTGGTAACTGTCTATAAAGACATATTGCCAGCTCTGCTTATCACATGACACTGCAGTTAATGTGAATGTGAAAGCAACTTGCCCAAGCTGCAGACTGATGTCTGGGAATGTTTGCAGAAGCACCAGGCCCTGGCTATTAAAAAACAAACTGTTAATTTGGCTATGATTTTTCCATGAGAAATGCAAAGTTTGCATAGAAAACATCAAAGATAAAAAGGCTAAAAAAGTGAAACATGTTATGGATAGAACTGTAATCTAAACAAAACCTGTGCTTCACCCCCGTGTTAAAAGAAACAAGAGGCAGGGAAATGCTATGTTTTTGATGACACAGAATATATGCAGAAAAGTGGGACTTCCACCCTGTATTTAGTACCATCTACATCATACTCAGGTCCCACACTATTCCATAGAACCTCATTAACCACCTTCCCCTTCTCATTGTTTGATATAATACACAGATATTGTTCCCTTAGTCTATAGACTATCCCTGCAAAATGTCTATAAAATGTGTTAAAAATGTCTGTTGAATTCATTTAGTCCATTATGTTGGGGTCTATTTCTTGCTGCTTGTTACTGGGCACCAAAGCCAGCTCAGGTCAAGTCACTATTTCCTGTAAGGCTTCTCCTCCATTGCCTCAGGTGGTTTCTGCTGTACTAATTCCTGTACCACACAATTCAAATCATAGTTTATAACAATTTAAAGGTATATCCATTACAATCTCCATTCCTAGTCCTTTTGGGCGAGGTTATAGTGTTTAACATTGCAATTAACTCCTTCCCTTGTCCCCAGCCTGGCTAACAACAAAGGGTTCCCGCCAGAGTCTGCTGTTAGTGTAGTCCACATCACAGTCCTGCATGGGCTGCAGGAGACAGCTGCTTCACTATGGTCTCCATCATGGGCTGTGAGGGAATCTCTTCTACCCCTGCTCCAATGTGGGGCTCCACCCATGGGAGACAGTCCTCAAACTTCTCCAGTGTGGGTCCTTTCCATGGGCTCCAGTTCTTCGCTAACTGCTGAAGCAGGGCCCCCCATAAGGTCACAAGTCCTGCCAGCAAACCTGCTCCAATCACAGCATCTCATGGGGTACAGCCTTCTTCAGGCATTCACCTGCTCTGGCACAGGGTCCTCCATGGGGCTGCAGGTGGGTCTCTGCTCTATCATGGACTCATTCATGTCATAGTCCGTTCAGCTCAAGTTCACACTGGAATTCCAACCTGTCTAGTACAGCAGCACAGAAACAGCAGCAACACGCTGGCCATTTGCCAGCCCAGGCACATCACCAGGGCTGTTATCAAAATGTTCCTAGGCACAGTACAGGGAGGTGATAAGCAGTACAGCAATACAGCAAGCAGCAAAAGCAAAAAACAACCACTAATGAGCACTAGACTAAGATACAGCCATGCAAGAGAACCCCATGGCAAGCACAGGAGCCTGCTGATTGCTAGCTAAACGGCTCTAATAGCTATAAATTCAATTTAGCACACCCCAATCAAATCTGTCATTATCTTTAACACTTTGTGCCATACATTGGGTGCCCAAAAGGACTGTCATGGTTTAACCCCAGCGAGCAACCAAGCCCCACGCAGCCGCTCACTCACTCCCCTACCAGTGGGATCAGGGAGAGAATGGGACAGGTAAAAGCTGGAAAACTCATGGGTTGAGATAAAGACAGTTTAATAGAGAAAGCAAAAGCCACGCATGCAAGCAAAACAAAACAAGGAATTAATTCACTGTTTCCCAACAGCAGGCAGGTGTTCAGCCATCTCCAGGAGAGCAGGGCCCCATCATGCATAATAGTTACTTGGGAAGACAAATATCATCACTCTAAACATCCCCCTCTCCTCCTTCTCCCCCTGCTTTATATAATGAGCATGATGTGATATGGTCTGGAATATCCCTTTGGTCAGTTTGGGTCGCCTGTCCTGGCTGTGTCTCCTCCCCATTTCCCATGCACTTCCAACTTACTTGCCAGCATGGCAGTCTGAAAAGCAGAAAAGGCCTTGGCTCTGTGTAAGCACTGCTGAGCAATAACAAAAACATCTCTATTATCATCACTGTATTCAGTATAAATCTAAAACATAGTCCCATACCAGACACTGTGAAAAAAGTTGTCTATCCCAGCTAAAGCAGCTCACAAGACACGTGCTTTCATACCCACGTTAAAAGAAACTAGAGGCAGGAAAGCGCTATGGTTTTGATGATATAAAGTGTGTGCAGAGAAGTGGCATATATGTTCCAAATTATACTTTTGCAATGGAGTTAGCAGCAGGACTACAGTAGGATGCTGTCTGCCCTGCCCCTGCCCCTCTCTACCCCAGCTTCTAGTCTGCTAAGAAACCTGCAAACTTCTTAGGCATCACCAAAGTGCCCATGGTCTCCATCTATACATACTCCCAATGTAGGCATTTTTGTTCTGTTTTTCCATTTTAATTTGCAATGTGGCCTGTATCTTGCTGCCCCAGGAACTGCCATGGTCATCCTGGCAGCTTGCGTCAGGGTACACAGGGTCTCCTGATCAGACTCACAGGACTAGCCTCTTTGCATGGGGCAAAGCTTGCTTGGGGATTTCTTGGTGGCCTTCTAAGAATGGGGCACAGTTCTCTTGCATGTTCTAACTTGCTAATGTTTTTAAGGTTGGGGGAACTACCCTCCTAGACTTCTATTATTACTGCTAATACTACACTAACTGAACAGTGTAAAACATCTAGACAGTAGTCTTGCAACAGTGTCACCAAAAAAATGATGGAATCTGCACATTTCAGGAATACCAGAGGAAAGGCATAGATCTAACCCTGCAACTTTTCTCCATTTACTTCCCTGCCCTCACTTGGATCAACGCTGCATCCATTTCCTGGGTTTTCCAGGTTTGCCAGTCTCTCAGCTAGAGAGAAAGTCAATCATTTCTGTCAATTCAAGCCTAAATACATGCTATATAATTATGACAATTGGTTCCTCCCAGTCTAATTCGATGTAATCTTTCTTGTGGACAGTTTATTTCACCTATGCTCTTTTATCCCATTGTGAGACTATGTCTTCTTCACAAAGTTTGTGTTTAAAGGAAATCTTGCAGTGGTTTCTGAGCTAATTGTGCAATTTCTGACTCCTTTCTCTGATATGACTTGCTGTTGCCTGTTTCCCTGGGTTTGACAGGATGAACAATCAACTCTGACTAAAGAGGTATTCCAGTCTCCTTATTAATTCCTACAGGAATCATAACTAGATTCATATATCAGGGTGTGTATATACACATTTTACACAGTATACACACAGTTTATAAATTATATACATATATATCAGGTAATGAAGTCTACAGTAATGGTAATTTTATATATTAAAGCCCTTAATATTTAAAGGAAAAACGTATTCTTACAGGCAACAGAATGTCTAGCATGGGAGTGACTTAAGAGATTTTTCTCTCCAGATATATGTATTTTTATGTAGCAGAGTGATGAGCTGAAAGTTAGCATGTCCTAGTTCAAAATTATGCATAATTTCCTTGACTGGGGCCATTTTCTTGGCTCCAAACCAGGTCATATTTCATTAGGAGTTACAAGGCTTTTCTCAGTCCACAGCCTTTTCATACAGTTTCCCAAATTTCCATTTAGAAGACAGCTCAAAGTGTGATGCTTTAAAGGACACTACAATTCAAATTAGGACTTTCCTTTGCATTAGAGCATAGGTTTTATTCCTATAAGGAATAAACTGGCTGATGTTGAGAGCTTATCTCTAAAGAAGAGCTGTGAGAACAGGTTGTTGTAGAGGTGTAGACAGTTTTTCTAAAATCAATTAGCATTTCTAAGTCAGTTAGCATGCAGCACACAGTTTCTAGATAAGTGTGATCAAAGTCCATATAGCAGGCATTACCTAACGTGTTCCTGGGATCCACCACAGTAGTGTGTGTCACTGAACTACAGTTAAATTAAAAAAAAAAAATCTTTTCTAAAGCCTGGCTCTTGTTCCTATGCTCTTTGGTCACCAAAAGATGCCATTTCAGCACCAGTTGCTTCTCTGCTTCAAACCTGGGTGAAAAATTTCCCTTGGTTCTTAGTTGGAAAGATGCTATTTAAGCAGGCTTTACTTCCTCAGGCTATTCTGAGAGGTACTGTCCAACTATATTCCGCTGGGTGATAGTATACAAGAGTATGGAGACACTGAGGTATGATTGAAAAAAAAATCACAGAGATTACGTATTCCCAAATATTGTGAAAATTATGATTTTTAATGAATAGTAAATCTAATACAGATACAAGTTTTTACACTTATTTAGTTGAACACAGTTCTACAAAGACAATAAAGTTATGCTAGTTAGTATTTCAGCATGACAAGGCGTATCATAATTTTAGTCAATATTCAAATTTGAAACTGTAGCTGTATCTATTATTGTTTACAGAAAGATTAGCAGTTTTCTGTTGGTTTGCAAGATCATTATGTTGGCTAGCTTCCCTGATACATAAAAGATATTTGCTCTCTTTATTGAGAAATAATTGGTCAGAATCAGCTTGTTTGTGTAGACTCACTTCACTTCAGACAAAGCAAAGAAGGTCCTAATTTTGCCCATGTCCTCTGAGGGTCCTCATTCAGCAGACATATTAAAGAATATGCCATTTAACAGTCACTAGTTAGTTAATTAAAAACAGAAGGTGAAGCGCCTAGTTTTAGCATAATAACATGTTATTTGGAGTACTCCAGGAAGATTCTAAGTATTTATCGCCTAAAGGGATTCAACTGTGCTATTTGCCGTGTCCCAAAATAATATCCTTAATGAGTATGCAAGAAACTACTCCCCACACTCTCTGCTGAAAATGTAGTACTGTCCAGCAGAGAACTCACTCTTCCAAGGAGTGAATATCAGGGAACCATACAGTGTTGCTGCTCGGTGATGAGGGCTCTCACTGGGCAGCAGGACTCCTAGCATTGAATTGAGCATAATTTTCCTTCGGAAGAAAAGAAATATAACTGGATTATGTAGGGGTTTTTTCTGCCAAGTGCTCTATGTCAGCAGAATAATAAAACACAGTTAAAGCAAAGTCATATTAAAGCAAAAATAGTATTAACTTCTATTGTATCGTCTTAGTGTTTCTACCTGCCACTCATTTGACGAAGTATTGTTCTTTAAGGAACTCTTTATGTTCTCCTATTATGATTCTATGTTCTCCTCACTTATTTGGCATTATGAAACTAGTTTCACAATTCATTTAAATCTTGGCAATGATTAACCTACAGTGCTTATGTTGCAAGTCAGCTCAACTGTGTCTGCTAGCAGATGCCATTGAGAGGACGGAGAGGGTATTCATTTTGTCAGAGAACAGCTTCAAGAGATACAATTGTTTTAAATACTTTCATGATATTTTCCCTCCCTCAGAGTTGTGGTTCCGCAACGACAAAGAGGAATGCGTGTATGTGAAAGTCACGCTGGTGTAAGCAAATATATTTATTTCCTACTTCAGCCTGTAGAGAGGTTTGCACTGCAGTCTTTTTAGTCAGTAAAAGTGGTTTATTTCACCACTTCTGTAACTAATAAAACTTACTCCAGCTGGCACAGACTGTGCAAGTCAGAAAAATCGACTATGTGTACTCTAAGGGTGCATCTCCACAGTTCTGGGATCTTTTCCACACAACAACCTCTCAGTTCAAGGAGTAAGTGAAACAGTAAGTCAAGTGGACAGAGAGGGAAAGGATGGAAAAGTTAATTCTGCAAGTGATATTGAACAATGCAACAAGAATAAACAGAAATTAGAGCTCACAGAGTTCTAAGACAGCAGTGCTGTTATAGGCACCATAACACAGGCTTAGCCTATTTAATAATGAGAGATGACTCTCATTCTGTTTTATCACCAGGAAAGATGGAACCTGCTTTTATTAATATTCTATTAGTATTTCCTATATCGCATGGCAAACTACAGGAGCTAGGTTTCATGATGTCCCCATAGCACACAATACTGACACAGTGAGGCAAAAGTAGAAAGGAGAGAGCAGAAGTAGAGACTGGAGGCAACAGGTTTTCTACCAAGCTTTCTAGTTTCCTTCTATTTTTCTGCTGTGTTGAAAAGCAAATTCTGTTGTACCTAGTTGATGTGGGATAGTAGTTGCATTTTTATAAAATCGGTAAGTAGTGTGTGAAGAACCTTTGGAGGTCATTTAGTGCAGCCTCTTACACTAAGGGTGAACTTCAAGGGTAGAGCAAGTTATTCAGGGCCTCATTCAGAAGGAACACTCAGGCCTGTCTGCTCCCTTTGGGAGAGAAGCCAAACCACAATAACAAAAGCTAGTACAGTAGGAGATTCTTCAGCCACTGGTTCCACAGTGCCCAAGTGAGACAAGCAGGCCAGGCTCTGGATAACAAAGCTCATGGTGAAGCAGAGCTGTGATGGAACTTAAGCCAAGTACATCTATGCTATAGATCACACAGGGACAGAAGGCCCAGGCCTGAATTTAACGGGAGTCCCTTGATCCAGAGACAGAGAATGTGAAGTTAGAAGTGTCTCAGGTGAGCACAACTTTGGCCTACTAGTACATTTAGGGTCTTTGAGAACAAGTTTTAGATATCACTAAGACAGAAAAGGAGAAAACCAATAGCTTTCTTTGCTATGTTTCTTCATAAATGAGGATACTAAATCACATAAGATCACTCTCAAAATAGAGGAAATTCAGCTCTGCTGGTTGGAACAAATCAGTCTGAAGTTGCAAAAGAAATTTGCGTACTGTGGTCCTTCCAACAATCCTGCTGGACAATTAAGCAACATCATATGGCATTCCTGGAGTTAAAATACGTAATACGGTTTCTTTGCATCTATTTTTTCTGTAACTTCTAATCATTGATGTTTGGTACTGGTCCTTGGGACAACCTTTATCCCTTACCTTTTGGGGAGTTTGTCAGCTTGTCTGCCTCCTATCTTGCACTTTGGAAACTTCCTCTGTTGACCACTGTAAGTTACTGTCTAGAAAGGCAGAATGCCTATTCCAGGTGCCAGTGTCAGAGAGGTCCATGTACACACCTCTTTGCTTTGTTGTTTATCCATCTCATCTTTACAACAAAATAGACAATATTTTGTTGTAAGGTTTTCACAGAGTCAACTGAAGTCACAAATTTAAGAAATGCAGCTGTCACAGCACCTCAGGAATCTGCCCAACCTCATGGACTAAAAAGCACCATAAACTATCACCATGTAAACTTACGACAGGCCCAAATCAGTCTGAGGATTTCTACAAAGCTCAGCCATGAGCTTTTTTGCTTTAGCAAACCAATACAACTCTTGAGTTTCACTCTTTTTACAGAAACCACAGGAGTTTACTGAAAGATAAAATGGTCATGCAAAGCCTGCGCATGACCCAACAGCATTGCTCTGCTAGCAACTCAAGTACAATCAAGTACGTGCATTTAATGAAAAGTGACTCATTAAAGGATTACAAAGCAAATCTCAATCTCATTAGAAACCTGTGTTGTGATATCGGCACACGCTCTGGTGTATCATTACTCAGTAAACATGCTGGCCTTGTAAATATATGTAACATCCCTAGTTCCTCAGCCTTTGGTTAGCAAAGATTCATATATCTGCTGAATGGAGAAATAGTTTTTGAATCCAGTTGTGTTCCAAGCCTTTTATAAGTAAAAATACTTGCCACTAGTTTTGCAAATATTGTTCAATAATTATACATATACAGATGGTTTTGTGATGATATCCTAACATGCTTAATACTGTAGTGGATACAACTTTCTAAATAACCCAGCAAAGGACCCTCCAGAGTGTTCTCTTATCAATGTGTTTATTATTTATATGAGGAGTCAACCACGCCGCTTGATGTTGTATTTCAGTAGCATTCCACCTTCATACCAGTTTGTGCTCTTCTATCTGCATGCTCTAACTCTGGAAGACTGAACCAATTTCTTTCATAATGGAGAGGTTATACAGTGTTTCTGGAGCTGCTGCTGTGTATTCCACATTCACAAAACAATGTGAATACACTACTATGGTCTTGTTCAACCTGCCTAAAAAGTAACAGTTCACTACTTGAACTGTGTTGGCAATGACTAATTTCATCGAGTTTTCATAGAATTTTATTTCCATGTGCTCTGAATGCAAGACAGACATGCAATCTGATACTTTGCTTCAGGTGTGTCTTGATCACCACAGATGTGAAAAGGCACTGCAGCATCTCTGCAGAAAGGCCCTAGGCATGAACACTTGGGCAATTGACACTCTCTAGCTCTCACAAAGTTAGTCCATTGCAATGTGCTAAGATGAACTGTGTTCTAGATGACAGAAATAACAGACTGTAAGGAATCAGGTAATGGGAGGTTATGATGCTTCTCTTCTCTCATTGAGAAGGCACAAGAAGGTAATAAACTAAGTCTTAGAACAGTACCACTTGGTATGGTGCAAGGGACTCTGAAAAACGCTTGTTAGACAGGAAGTAAAAAGCACAGTGCAGATGGCTTGCATTTTAGTCACAGTAAAATACACAAATTCCTGAAGAGTCAGGAAGATCTGGCAAAAGTCAAACTGAAAAGGCATCAGGCTCAATTTAGGTTACACTGTAGCCTTTTTGGAGTTACTGCTTCTCAAGACAAATTTTCACTTCTTGTCCTGATCCTCAGATGTATTTATGACTGCCTTATAAAGCCTTTATCTTTTCAATTCAGATTACAAATGTTTTCTGCCATTACTTAGTGCAATCTTTGTGACCCACAGACTTTACTAGAAAATCTAAATAGCTGATGAAAAAAGTGTCTAAGAAAATTCCTAGTCTTCCCTGTCTTACGCTTTATTTTCTTTCTGCTTCTGCTAACAGCTTGAGATCTTTCAAAAAACAGTTTTGAAATATATGGGAAGCCTATGCAGTTAATTCCATAGAAATTTCCAACCAGTTTTCCATTGGTACCAAACCAAATGCCTTGGCTATTTTTCATGTGGGCTGTAACTGTTCAGACACATTATCTTGTCCCCCAAAATATACAGATCATGATAATCTTTCCTCAAAACAAAATTATTATTAAGCCAGTTAGGTCAACTTTCCTGAGCCACTCCTTCTTCTTTTTAATTATTGATAACTCAATATTGACAAAGACAGTCATTCCCTTCCTTGGAATTTTCCCTATTTTTCAAGATTTCTACAGATTTTGAGGTTTCTAAAAATGCAACATTCCTGAGTCCAAGAAGTCAGTGGCTAGTTTATTTTCAGTTTCACATGCATAAACTGCATTAGTCCTGATGACTCGAAAATGTGTAATGTTAGTGATTTTCATCAGTCACATAGATTGTTAAGCGTTCTTCTTTCCTTCTTTGCTATTTCTCACTTTACTTTTTTCTGTGACAATAAATGTATTTTTTTTCTTTCTAGTGATTTACTTCTAATATGTTAATAACATCAAAGATGGTACTAGTTTTTAAGGTATTGGTGTCTTAGAGACAACATTAACTGCCTTAGATGTTTTGTTTTGAATCACAACCTTATTGTTAGCATTAATTTTATCCTTTTACTATTCTTGGTATACAAACTAGTTTCTTACACAGATCTTCATGTGTTCCAGTTTTTAGTTTATTTTTAGGGGGGTATTATAGAATATTCATCAAAATCCATTTTTGTTATCAAGAGGAATGACTTCTAAAGGTCCATCTGGATATACCTGTTTGAATTGGTGCTGTCCTGCTGCATTCCTGCCTTTCCAAACAGAAAGATGGTGATGGTGCAGAGCTCTGTGTTTTCAGGGAATGCTACAAACTGAAAGCTTTTCCCTTTTTTTTTTTAACAAAACACTCATGTAATGTTATGATTCCATCATTGTGCTTTTTAGACACAGATCTATATAGTGTCTTAATCTTATTCCACTTTGCTCTTTTTTATTTCTTATTCCAAGAAGCATACCATCAGAGTAGTCTGTTGTTAGATCTTGCATGTATCACAACACTACTTATCTCATGCTATTTCAAAGGAAATGACAAATAAATGTAAGAAGTGAGTTACTTTTCCCGGTCAAAGGTCCTCATTGTGCAACAACTTTTAAAGAGGTTCAAAACCCACAGCTCTCACATTACAGGATGTCCCTGTAATGGGGGACAACCCAAAAGGCCATATGAATTTATTGTATTTGCTCCACTGAACTGTGCCTATTTTTCACCAGATGGTTCTCCATAATCATGACAGAGGAAACAGAAGAGAGTTGGAAGAGGAAGTGCTGCCTCGGATCATTAAAAAGTGGTTTGGCCCAAAACCCTTTCTTCGGCTCTTAGCTATTTTAAACAAAAAATAATTGTATCAGGTTGGAGCAAAATGAAGGCTGCAGTCTTAATTTCTCTCCACTCAGCCTTTTGTGCATGCAGTATGATACAGTTTTCATCTTTATGGTACATGAGTTTCCTTCAATATACTTCTCAAGGCACCAGATGGATGTTCCTTTAAAAATTATCAGCTATTGAAAATTTTCTTCTCAATGCTTGTACATGATCCCATACCTAATACACTGCATGCTGTTGTCATGGTTTAGGAATGGTATTCCCGATTCAGTAGTCCCACTAAAAAGAAAACCACAAGCTGCTCCCCTCCCTCTTCCATGGGAGATAAAAAAGGCAGAGATTACATGTTGAGGTAAGAACAATTTACTGGAAACAGCAAGGAGATAAGAAAATGAAGAGTAACAGGAACAATACTAATAACAAAAATGTACAAAGAAAGAGTGATTTACATGCAAATATGCTCACCAAACCTGGGACAATGAAAACCAATGGTGGACAGAGCCTCCAGCCATCACACACACCTTCTTAGAAGCAAGAATCCCTGGCTTCTGCCCCTGGTGATAACAGTGAAGGGATAGAATAACAACCTAGAGAGGTACACATAGCTCCAGGATCCGCTCCCTCACAGTCACCGTAAAAAAATTAGCTCTGTCCTGGACAAAAATCAGTCCTTGTTTTGAAGAAGAAAGTATTATTTTGTGTGTATGTTTCAAAATTACATTTACTATTCTAATTTACCATTGTATCTGATTCCTTCACACTATTAATTTTGGTAATAGTCTGTACCATAACAAAATGAACTTCAACATTAAAAGTGCCCCAAAACATCCTTACTTCTGCAGATAACATCATTAACATCGGAGATCTGCTATCATTAGCAATGAAACCATTCCAGTTGCTTTCTTAAGTTTGGAAAAAGGCTGAGGGAGGATGAAGAAACTCCTTTTTCATGCAGCCACTATTCTTGTTACTGTAGTGACACCATGGTTTGAATGGGAAGCCCATTACCAAGTATCAAAATGTTACCATGCATCTCTCCCTGTCCTTTTCTTGCTGGCCCACCATCTCCACATCTGCCACCTCACTGCCATTTTTGGTGGCCAGAATCACTTTCCCTATCCCCTTCTCTGAAGGCCTCTATGCTATGGGACAGACTGCAGTGTTACATAGACATCTTTCATCTCAATGAGGTATGGGACCCACAAAACCACCAGAGTCCTCTTCCAAAAGACACAGTTACAGACGGAAATGAATATTCTTTCTGCTTCATTCTAGCACTTTGCTCGAGAAGGTAGAAGAACAGGAGACAAGAAAAATGCTCTTGGCTTCTAAATCTGTTTTCTCTCCTTTTCCTACTGTAGGAGTGGAGACACTACAACCTCCTTTGAGATGGAAGTTGGAAGTAAACAAGAGCTGTATCTCATCACTAGTGCTACATCATTAATATTTAATTCGATACACTACTCATCCACTGACTCTTTGAATCTGCTTCACTTCCGGTCAGTTTAAATGCTGACTCCAGCCTGAATCACAGGACCTTCACCTGTACACTGCAAACCGTGTCTGCTGCGTAGGAGAGCAGATTTCTGGGAGCCATCTTTATCTCCTGGTACTCCAAAGGCACAGAGTGGTCTTTCTCTTCCACTTGTCCAAAAGGTGATCATAAATCTCCTGCTTGGGCCTTCTGAATGCTGTCATCCCTTCAGTGGTCTGGAGGATTAAGGTCCTACAGCCTGGCTCTGGTTTCCTTTGGAAGGCAGTTTCTGTCTGGCGGGATCAGAGGAGCAGCAGCCTGGTGCTCTTAGGGTAAGGATAACTGTAAGGCAAGGTTTGAGAAAGAGGATGCCCCAGGGCCCGTGCCCGTGCCCCTCCCTTCGGAGTTGAGGCCGCAGCGCCACCAGCCAAGCGGTGAGGGGGAGGTGGCGCGGTGCCGGCCACCGCCCCCCCGCTGCGTGAGGAAATGGCTCTCACGTGAGGGAGGCGGCAGCGCCCGGCTCACCCTGCCCGCTGCCCTAGGAGGAGGCGCCAGCGGGTCTGGGGCCGTCTGCAGCATGCCGACGAGCTTCACGGTGGTGCCGGTGGAGGCGCAGGGTGAGGAGCGGGAGCGGGATGGGCAGCAGCGAGAGGAGGAAGATGAAGGCGACGAGAGGGACCGCGGCACTGGTGAGAGAGTGGGAAAGCGCCGGAGGTCAACGCCTGAAGACAGCGTCGGCTCTTTGTATGCGGAGGAGCGGGTCTGCCGCATGTGGCGGGCCAGCCGGCCGGCCGCCGAAGAGCCGCTGAATCCTGTAGAGGGGCCGTATCGCCTCTCTGCAGCGGGCGATGCCGGGGCTACCTGTCTAGGTGGAGAAGTGCGCTTCGGGAGAGGGCGAAAGTCTGGCGCCTGGGGTGGCTGAGAACTTGTTTCTCTTTGTTTCCATTAGCCAGCGCCGCTGGCCGAAAGGAGGAAGTACTCATGGGCGGCTCCGGCCGGGGGAGCGGAGCAGCCCGCGGTCGGGCGCGGCGCCTGCCTGGGGCGGTGTGGGACGGTCACTCCGCCTCCCGCCTGCAACGGGGAGCGGACGGGAGCAGCGCCGCCCACGGCGGTTTAACAGACGGGGGAAAGACGTAGAATCAATCGTTTAGGTTGGAAGAGACCTTTAAGATCAGATCATCAAGTCCAACCATTAGGCTCTCTTAAAAGCTAACTGCTGTTGGAGCTTACTAGAGAGAGGGCTAAGAGGAAAGATTCAGACTGTAGGGAAGAGTACAGTTTTACCGACCTTGCTCTAGGTGTTTGTCCAGCCATGTGCTTTTGCATCAGAGACCGTGTCTAGGGTTAAGTAGGTGTTTGCTACGAGATGCCGCGTTCGGAGCCTTGCTTCTTGGTAGGCCTCTCTCCTGAAGCCTCCTGGGGGAGTAGCATCAAACCGGAGGTGGAGCTCGGGCATCGGGAGTGAGGGTCTGCTCAGGACAGCCCCTTCTGCAAGGGCACTAGTATTTCTCTACCAGCGTTGCTGAGGAAATGAGTGATTTTTCTCTTGGATGACAAGGCACTGCTAGGAAAGCAGTAATTCTTGCGGCTCTTAACACTTCCTTTTTCTGAAGCGTGTTGTAGCAGTAATACCAAGTATGGTGTGTGAATCACTGCTAGCACTACGAGAGCTAGTTCATATCTTGCACATTTGGACACTGTGTTACAATCGATACTTCTGTAAAGGCGTGGGGGTGGGGTTAACTTTGTTAGATGATCACAGGTGAATAAATGGGGGTTTGTAAAAGGCAATTCTTAATGGCATCTTATTTTTGTGGCACAGATGACAGATAAATAAGGCTAATACCGTGTGATGTGGGATGTGAATGTACAGAGATAAAAACAGATATTTGACAAACTTAATATGTTTACATTATTTTTGGAAACTAATATAGTAAAACACCAAGCTGACCAAGTTTGGTCATTTTCTTCCAAAGCTTTCTCCTCTTAAATCTTACTTACCCATAAAAGATATATACTACATATAGTTGCCTTTCCCTTAGTATATTCAAATGATGAGTAAGTGCTCTAATAACTGCCTCTTCTTTTTCTAAACTAAATGAAATAGAAAAACCAAAACAATATAAACTGGGGCAACAGTTCGTTTCTTGTACTAGGTGGGTGACTGTACTACAGCAATTATCTGGACAAATTTTCTTTTGGTAGAAGAGCTAGTCAGAGAGGCATGGTGTATGGTGTTTACTCAGATGGAATCTCAAAATACTGAATATACATACAGGCGTAGTTAGACAGGATTTGTTAGACTATATGTATATATGAAGCATCTGAACGGCTTGGAACATTTTTAAATCCTGGGAAGATGAGATGAAGAGTGGAACTTCTATTTTCATAGTGGTTTATCACAACCCTAAAGACCAGAGATAAAAAAAAGTTCTTGATGTGATTGGATGGTGTTTTGGGGACTAGTAGTTACAGTTGCAAGATATGTTTAAATACTGTTGTAGATCTACATCAATCAACTGGATGAATTTATGTATGACTCTTCCCGTGTGTCTGTAAAATTGGAAGTAGAGAGGAAAACACTGAAAAGGGAAGGCATTAATTTGTATGTAAATTATAGGTGAAGAGCTGTGACTTCATGAAGAGATTAACTGCTACACTCTGACAGGGAGTTTTGAGAAGTGAAAGATGTTCTACTTACTGTTGCTTTGGGTATTGTATGGAATTGTTAAGTTAATGCCGTGTAATCAAATAATTGTTCTTGACTTATTCTTCTGAAAACTAAAGAATTCTGAAATGTTAGTACAGCCAAAAGCTGCTGTAGTTAAGCCCATCTAAAAGCCTGCTGCTCAGAGAAGGACTGTTTGCCTTTCTCACTGCTCCAGCCTTGAGAAAAAGGCTAAGAAGTAAATAATTTCTTTCCCTGTCCTCCTCTGCGTCATTGGGTTTCCTTCCTTTTTCCTGCACTTGACCATCAGACACTTCCCTGGCCTGGTTCAGCATGCTAAACTGTGAGTAAACTAAACTGCTGCAGAGGTAAAAATCATGCTTCCCTTGTTTTTGAGTTGAGGTAAGTGAGCACTGCAAAAAGTGAGAATGGCTAGGGTTATGTCAAAGTGAGAGGTGGGTAAAGCTGAGAGCGAAGATGAAAATGAAAGAGAGGAGAATGGGAATTCCCCATTTGACTCAGCCTATATAGCTCAGCATGTTATTTTGTTCCAGTTGTTTAGAAATCTAGCATGTTATCAGTTTTGATTGAATTATCTGTCTTAAAAACCAAGTAGTTTTTCCTTGACTGCACTAGTACCTTTTTTAAAAAAAACCCCAACCCACCAAGCACACAAAAACCTGATAAACCTGCCCTATCAAACTCAATGTTGATTTTTTGGAGGGAATCAGCTGTATGCTGTCTAGTCATTAGATCAACAGTAAAGTAATTTTGATTCTTATTTGCAAAGCATTTATTAATTAAGGCATAATTTTGTGCATTTATCCCCTTTCACACATTCTTACTTGATAGTCATCTGTGTGGTAAAGGAGTAATCTGGGATGTTCTTACTCTATGATCTGCACTCTCTCACAATAATCTGAAATTCCACAGCTTCGTATTTTCTGATTATATGATACTTTCACATATGTGAAGAAGTGGAAGACATTTGCAAGTGGCTATGGGGCTGGACTTACAGCACTAGTCACAGTAGTACTTCGGAAGAGTAAGAAGGCAGAATGGAAACTAGTACTTCAAGTGAACAACATAGTTAAGGGTGCAGCCTGCTGACTCAAATATTCACAAAGTAGCAGAAAGCATATGCCTGTGTCTTTCAATGTGTTTATAATGTACTACAAAGAAAGGGTAGTCAGTAAATGGTTGAAGAAGAGAAGGAAATATGAGTCTGTAGGCAGCAATGTATGAAGTTTTATAAGAAATTCTGGGTTTGATTTGTGTTGGGTATTTTGTTTGTTTTCTCGACACATATTTGTAGTGACTGTCTGGATAGACCTGTCAAAACTTTGTAAAGCTGATCAGCTTTCTGTTCCTTAGCAGCTCTGTGTATCAGGTGTTTCAAGGCATAGCTAGTATTTTTAGCATCCCATAGTATTATTTATCTTACCACAGCAGTTTCTTATTTAGAAACTAATGTGAGAACTAACTCCTGCAAAATCTTTTAAAATTGAAGATGCTCAAATACAAGGAATAGCAATGACAAACCTGATCATCTATGAAGAAGTCATCATATAACTAATGAAGCATGGATGCTGTGAATTTCTGTAAAATGGTATTTGTTGGAAAACCAGGGAATAGTTGACACAGATATGTGTGTGTGTGTGTACATGTATGTGTAATGGAGGAAGATAGGTTAATCTCACTGAGACGTCTAGTATATTTTCAGTCAACCCTTTAACCTTCACAGCCTTTCCACAGTTGACCGTGCTTGCGACATAGATGTTATGATCAGAGAAAAGTAGATTTTGGATGTTATTCAAAGATTTTGTGACAGGAACTAGTCTGTTCCTATCTCTAACATCCACTTAACAGAATTGAAACACTGTATGAAGTCGTTTAAGGCTGGTATACAATGCGTAATACATGAATGCATAAACTAGAAGAGAGTGAAATAGTTAATTTGAAAGAGAATGAACAAATGGTGCTGCCAATCTTAAAGAGAACCCTTTATAATTTAAAAATATTTGTTTTTAAAAGGAGCTTACAAAATTACTAGGATTATATTTTAAAGTGTTTATCTGTTATATCTTAAGTAGAATAAATGGCAACTATTTCTACACAAAATCGATGTTTAAAAACTAACTTCCTTAAGGCCTGCTAATATGTACTTGGTGCATAAAAGAGGGTTTTTTAGTAGTAGATAGGTCTTCGGAATAGGTTAATACTAGTTATTGCTAATCTCTGCTGATCTGTTTAGTGGAGGTATTTTAAAGTTAATTCATTTGATAGAAATAAAATTTTAAATGTACTTATTATTAGATGAAGATGTGGGATGTTTCAGTGACTTGATCCTTCCGATTTCACTAAGCAGGGTGTTTATTGCTGATGAAAATCCTTCAGCTTAATTCTCTTTAGAAAGTTCTGTGACTGTCATGTAGTTTGTGTCATTTGCATACTTTATGGTGCCTGAAGCCTTAATGACTTGTTTCAGGATTAATCCAATGCTAGTAAGAAATAGGATTTGAGGTCTTACACTAAGCTGAGAGGAAGGAACTGTCAAGTTTCCTGTTTCAATTCTTGATACCTGAAGAATCAGCAGAGGAGACTGACTTAATTTTCCTTAACCATGAGTGAACAAGATTATGAAGAAAATGGGCCAAATCCAAGTGAGTCTCATCAAAAGACAATACCGTCATTCTAATATTTTCTTACTGAAATAGCAGGTTCCTGTGCTTTCAGCCATATTATAAAGAATTTATAAAAAGCTTTTGCAGTGTTTTCATTAGAAGTTGTGCTTGATTATAATAGTAGCCTAAGTAAAGAAAACCTAAAATTTAGCAATGTTGATAACATAGGTGATGTATGTAATATTAGAATTATCCATTATGTAAAGGAGTTTTATTTACTTTGTTCTGCATATCAAGATAACATATAAATTGTGCTAATCATTATTAAAAATACTGCAAGAAATTTGTGATATAGTAAATATATTTAGACGTTTAATTACTAAGAAGAACCCAATAACATAAAACCTTGAGTTAGGTTGCGCTGAATTCTTAAATCCATGTGGCACAAAAAATGAGGCAAGATGTGTTCAAACAAGTTTATTGATGCCTTTTCCATATTTGAATTATAGCAAGTTAGTGGTTTTTAAAAACCTGACTATATTTTAGAGCTCTAAGGAGTGCTTCAATATGTGGATTTAGATTAGAATTGTTAAGACATTTAATTTTTAAGATTCTATGACTTCTCTTTAGTTGCCTGCCAGTCAAAAACTTGAACATACAGGACGTAAATATGCGGGATAGAGAAGATAAAAGGTTTTGCCACAGGCAGCTTTCTTGGATGTGACGCTCATATACATCAGTTTTACTGACTTTTAGACTTTATGTATTTTTACCTTAAAAAGTTTTGTTACATTAAGTGTTTGCTGTCTCTTGAACAAACAGGATCTCATTTTCATATTCTCAGTTTGCAGTGGTTTGTTCTTAATGTGACCAAATACTATCTGAATGAAAATGTTACCACAGTTTTTATTTAAAACTGTTATGTTATGTATGTGGCTAACCAGAATCAACTTCAAGGTACATTCACTGTGATTAAGAGTTGCCCTTTGCAAACTATTAGAAGTTAGGACTTTTCTGTGAAGGATTATTCTCCAACTGCAAGTTCTGCTTTAGATAACAGCATACAAAATTAACATTTTCTAGTGGGAATCAAAGCTTTTCTAGTTTTCCACGTGTACTTGTTTGGAGAACAGTTATACATTATCATAGCTGAGCTATCTTATTTGAGGTCATGTGGTTCAAAAGTTTTAGAATACAACACCTGTATTCTTTTGTCATAAGAAAGCGATCTACATTTATTTTTCAGATAGATGTTAAATTCTTACAGCATGTCAGGAGAAAAAGGTGATTGCTTTTTTGGACAAAATGTGTTTGAATACGAAAGTAAATAGGAGCATTAGGAGCATTATTGAATATGAATAATGATGGCAGGCATAGTGTGGGACAGTGAGGAAGCAGTGAATCTGGAAAGGATTTAGGGGTCAGACTGGAATAGAACAGCATGAGCTTGGTTTAATGCTGTGGTAAAGAGGGCTAGCCTGATCCTTGGAGTAGAGAGGTGACGATTATACTTCTGTAAATAGCATTGACTGAGACTGGTGTTAGAAGGCTGTATTTGATTTTTAAAGTTTGAATTTTTTTGGTTTTGTGTAACTTAAAACCTGTACAGAATGTTTCCACAAAAATCATTTAAAAGTTAGAAAAATGTTTTAGGAACTGAACTTTTTTGGTTTTTCAAGAGAAAGGTTGAGATTACTTGAATAAGTATAGTTACCTTCACAGAGAGAAAATACTATGAGTGGTTAAATTTGGAAGCTGTTACTAGGATGTTATAGCTAGAACTTTGAAAGAGCCAAATTTAAATTGAAATACAGAAAAATTTGAGATTTTTTTCAGTATTAAAAAACATTAATCTTTATATAAATTAATAGGTTCTTTTTCTTATTTCAGTTCTGAAAACATCAAGAGATACACTGCTTAAATTTCAATATTCTTTTTTCAAAGTTATAGAGCTTAATGCTCAAATGAAATTCTGCAGCCTGTGGAAAGATGGGAAATCAGATTAGATAGTCAAATATTTTTGTCCTTAATCTCTTGAACAGGCATCATAGTGTGAATTTAGGATCACTTAAATGATCATTTCCTTGTCTACCTCTAGCCTTTCTCTGCCACTTTCTCTATGACAAGACACCTATAACATTTTTTTCATACTCTACTACTTGTGATTCAGGGGTGGGGAAGGAAGCAGTGGTGGGAATTTAGTGCTATTGTCATGAATGCTAAGGAAGTTGTTTCTCTGAGTAATTGCTCATTCCAATGCTGATTGTCTCTGGTGACAGCATAAGCATTTATAATAAATAGTTCAATTCCTGTGAGGAACAGTGTGATATGAAGATGCAGGTGGGTGAGTAATAAGCATGAGAGGGGAATCGCAAAATTGCTAGGGTTTGAAGGGGCATCTGGAGATCATCTAGTCCAACCCCCAAATGAGAGGGCCACCTCTTTGGCAAAGGTGGCTTCTGCATGTTTAAGCTATACTGTTGGGTTCTGTTTTACACTATATAAAATGGGCCAGTTTGGATCAGCTTAGAAATTTTTAACTGTTAACATACTGTAAAAGTAATCTACCTGTCAATGTTTGTGAGGATCACTACTCCGGCACTTCTGAAGAATATGAATTTGGACACAGTGCTGTCTTTTGCCTCTGTGACCAACACTGAATTGCGACACGCAAAAATTTTTACCTAAGTTTTGTTTGTTGTATGGAAGTGTTAATAAGAAATCATCTGATGACATTGTCAGCAAATTCAATGCCGGCACAGCTCTAGGATAGTTTGTGGTAATTTGTGTGGGTTACATTGCATTGGCGTTTGGGGGACTGGAGTGTATGGGAATGTGCACATTGTGATGATCTGCACGAACACACTATCTATTACCTTGAGACAGATCTCCTACCTTCTCTTCCTGCAGCTATATGTCTTGTCTACAAAAGAAAATGTAATTGTTGCAGCTAATTGCCATGCAGACATAACCACCCATCACAGCGCTTGAGTATCTGTAGAAATTAAGAGTAGGGCTTTTTGCATGTCCCATCAACACAGCAAATACCCCACAGGCTTTTAGGAAAGGTGTATTAGTTATGGTTTTAGTTTGTCTACTGGTCCAGCAATAAGCACAGAGTTGTGCTAGGTTGTCAGTGATTGTGGCACGGAC
>VWZT01008547.1:1203626-1218546 GCA_013397055.1 Pachycephala philippinensis | reverse complement strand
AATAATAATAATAATAACAACTAGTGTTGAGCAGAATACAATCATCTAGGCTTTGGACTGTTTTTGTGTTTTGTTTTTTTCCTGGTCTGTACACTACTTTTTAAAAAGGTCCTCTGAAAAGTAGGAGAGAAAACTTTTCAAAGCTGCTACTTGGAAAATTGCCAAGAAGAGCAGAAACCAACCCAAAAATAGCTACCATGCTGGGAATAAGGAAGTTCTTCTTAGGAAGGAAAGTCCACAAGTTCTTGCTTCACAGTTCATTGAAAGCCACTACTGCTCTGGACTCACCTGGAGACAAGATTTGGGGCCTGAGGTTCACAGCCACCCAGGCAGGACAAGGCCAATCTGCACAAATTTTATGGTTTAGGTGGCCTGGGGGGCCACCATGGATCCTTTAACTCTCAGTTAACAAAGCTATGGCCCCAGGCCAGCTCCCTTTACTTTCCATCAAGGCTTTCCTTGATGGCCAGGAGATGCTGTGCTCAGTCATGGGAAGCACAGAGCAGCCAATGCACCTTCTTTACAGAAATCAATGACAATGTGAAGCACCACAGCTGCAATTAGAAGAGCTTTAACTAATTCAAACTGCTAGTAAGTGAAATGAAAAAAACCCATACATTTAGGACTGGGAGGGGAGCATCTTTTTTTAAAGTATTCCAGCCAAATATTTTGTCATGGGAATGGAGCAAGTGGAGAGTTGAATATATTTGTGATATTTAAGTGCCACCATTGGCAATCCTGCATGCTCATTCCACATTTTATCTGAAGCTTGCCTGTTACATCGTATTTGGCTTGGATTCATGTAATCGATTTTGAATTGATCTGACGGAGGGGAGTTCTGCAGTGCTACAAGTAGCAGACATCTTACTGTGGCCAGAGTCAGGAAAAAAATCAAGAGATCTACAGACTTTCACTGGAAGGCATTGGTATATTTAGTATCTATACTAAATTTAGCACTGTATTTAGCAAAATCCATTCCATCACATTAAATTTTCTTCAGTTTTTTACAAGAGAGATGCAACAGATTGGGAGGAGTAATTAAGAAAGAATAAGAGGGGGAAAAATCAGATAATTTGGGGTTAACTTTTGGGATTTTTTTGTTTTGTTGATTTTTCCAAAGGGAAGACCATACACCACATAAAAGATGATTAACAATGGGGAATCTTCTTCCTGGTTGCACAGAGTTGCATGAAGCTACCATGAATACAGGTTAGTAACCTGCATTCCTGCAAAAAGGGAGGATTTATCCATTTTGTTTCTTAAAGCAGGATAAACTCCACTTTATGGAGAAGCTTACAAACAGCTGGATTAGCCAGCCAGCCAGGGAGATATGAGCAGACAAGAAGCAGATTTTATAAACAACGAAAGAAGTTTGCCATCTGGCAATGCAGGGCATAAGAGATGAGGGCAAACACCATTCAGTTTAGGGAAATGAAGACGAAGGCCATGCCAGACAGGGAAGGATGCAGGCAAGATAACCACTGGCAAGAACACTTTCCACAGAGGAGTTGTCTTCTCCACTGCAAAATCAGTTTATAACTGAATAAATAAAAATTGCTGAAAGAGAATATGCAAGGTATTTCCCCAGAAGCTTTGTGTTTCCAAAAAGCACGGGGCATGAGGGGAAATCTTTGGAAGAAAACATAGTTTATCTTGATTAATAATGGTTGTCCAACAGCTAAAATTTGTGCTCAAGCTCAGATATTTTCCTGAAGAGGACTGCAGAATATGTAGAAAAACTTTGCGAAAATAAACCACCACATGCATCAAATTGGCTCATGTCTGTGGCTGGAACAAACACTAGTCAGCATAGGAAGCTTGGATTATGAATAGAAAATACCATTAGCTGTAAATTTATCTCCTTTCTCTCAGTTACCATTGGAAATCAGAATATATTTTCAAGCCCAATTCCATGCCTGCTTGTCAGATGGCTATAAGGAAGATTTTTCACACAATGCAGAATTTGAGACATTTTCAAAGTAGTCATTTGTTACTCACAATGTGTTACATCGAAGTTGCATCTGTCTTACATATCTGTATCTCTCCTCTCCTACTGGAACACTGAAATTTTCTCCACAGAGAAATAGTAAGAAATGAATAAACAACATGTTCCCATGACAGTGACTCCTCCTTATCAAGTACTAGTATTCCTACAGTTGCAATGGTAGTTTACTATTATAAATTCTAGGCTCTTGCAGAGACTTGGCACAAAGAGCCACTAAGATTTGAATCTGCCTCATCTCACACTTGACTTACTGCCAAAAGCAAAATTTTTACCTGTGGCAAATAAAAAGCAGCCTCAGGTTTAGGCAAAAGGAGCTGCAACAGAACTGCAGTGAGAATATGCAAATGCCATTTTGCAGCATTTTACCCACTCCAGTGAGAATACTTCAGTGCCTTGTGCAAGACAAACAGACCAACCCACTCAAAGAAAAGAGTTCCTTTGCCAATTTGAAAGGTGCTCTAGTTATATACAAAAATTGCAGGATTGAGTGAAGAAAAAAAATTGAAAGAGGGCATGTCCATAATTCTGTTAAATCCATTTAATGGCCTGGTCTTAACTCTGATTCATCCTGCCCAGGGACAAGTGTGTCTACAGCAATGAGTGCTTTTAGCCAAGTGTATCATCACTGCCTGCAATCCTTTTCTTTACACACATTAAAAGCAGGCTTTTACATAAGTAACTAACACACAGCCCTTTCCTCAGATACAAAGTTATAAGGCAGATGGATGGACATATGTACAACCGCCACTAACTGCTAATGGAGCCATTTGCACTCAACAACATGACACCAGCTTGGGATATTTTCTGGAAGAATTTATTTTTATAAATAAAACCTTGGCATCCTGAGACTGATATAATCCTGCTTTCATGCAACCTGTGTGAGACATTTAAAGGGATACCGGCATTCTCCTTCCATTCCTTTCTGCTGAAGTTTCAGTAATACCCTTTCATCAAAAACCCCACTATATTGACATGGAAATCAACTACATGATTCTGAACCTCAAAACCCACTTTTCTTTAACTTCCTTTTTTTTTTTTTTTTTAAACAGGAAAACAGATTCCTGAAGGAGGTATTTAGGTTTTACTCAAGAAAATCCCTACACTGGCCAAAATCAAATTGAAATCAAACAAGAGTAAATGAGCAAATACAATGAAAGACTACAGCATTAGAAGTCTTCTTCCAAAATATGAGTCCCCGTATCAGCAATGGAAATGAGTACATACCCATTCATGTATTTTTTCAAGGTCCATGGCTATGGGTATCAGAGTTTTTCATATGTGGAAGGACTATAGTTTCAGAGCTTCAGTAACAGGATCTGAGTCTCTTTTGTGGAATGAAAGCCAGTTTGATGTTGGGGTCCTTCTAGAACTAAACTAGGCAGGTGGTGAAGTGATGCTGCAAGAAAGCAAACAGGGTGATCTCTCATTTGGAGCATTCAATTGGCACACAGTTTCTGATTTTAGGTGATGTTGATGGGCTCTTTCCCAAGGGGATACCTGTAACAAACAGCTCTGTTAAGGCTGTCAATGCATTAACAATCTTAGGAGTTGTCTTTGCCTTTTGCATGTAAAGCCCTCCCTTTAACAGGATTATTATATCATTGCATACTGTTCATACATTCATTCAAAAGCTAAGAGCTCTTTTCCAGGCTCCCATGTAAACATTTACAGCTAGGTTTAAAGAGAGTTTATTTTTAAAAATCATTCTGTCATAAATATTTAGAATTTTTTCAACATTTACCTAGCAGTATTAATAAATAAGTAAAATTACCTTCCCCCACATAAAGAGTTGATACACCAAATTTACAGTAGAGCTTTAGCTTATTTTTTCCATCCTTGGCTTTTTTAACAGATTGTTTACTTCTCCCAGGTGAAGCCAATATATAACTATAGGGGGAAAAAAGTGCACAAGGAAAGAACTCTTTCAGCCATTAGGACTTTTTCACTGGCAACTCTCCCTGTGTTTTCTTCTGTGAATTGTCTAAAGTAATGGCCAATCTCAAACCAGGGGCTGAAGTAACAATTTCATGATAAAACTAATCTTTCCAATAAACATCTCTCTGAAACACTCTACTTTTCATTCTCAAAGAGCCAGAAGGATTATGATAGTGATTTGGATATCTATTTTTCTAAAATTGCCCTCCAAGTTTTCCTTATTCTAATGTAATGCCCAGAGTCCTTAGCAAATACGAATTCCATCTAGAAGGGGAGAAAGAAAACCACGGCAAAAACAAATGTAACCTTAGAAATCACTGATGTAAGTAGTTTCATTTCTTGTATGAAAACCATTTGAAAACTAATCTACTGCATGTTCCTTCCTTTCAGAAAACGTAAATTGATCTTTCAATTTGAATACCTGTCAAAGTACAGCCACTATAACGTTGATAAGTCATTTTGTCCATCTGATAATGTCTGATATACTGCAAAATCACATGTAGCTCCACAAGAACTGCTGGACCAGTTTACTCCAAACCAGTGTGTGGGGGGAGTTCCCTCTTGGAGAATTTGGCAACAACGTGAGTGAGGAGTGCCTTTCTCCTGCCAGCACCTCCCAAAGTGTTATGTGAATACCTCACAAGTAAAGGTGATTAAATCCGGTGATGGTAATTCCCAGCATGGTGTTTATTCCTTCATTCCACAAACTGTCACCATGCTCCTTCCATACAGGGAGGATATTACCAGCACCTCTGAACATAAGGATGGGTAAATTTGCTAAAAAGCGTTTAAGAAGTCACAGTCAGTGTTACTGGGCCATTCTGGATAAGGTCACAATGGTGCTGCTATGCAGAGACCCACCTAAAATACAATAATATTTAATATCTACTCCGAAAAAACTGGATGACACAAAGGCTCACTTTACTAAAAAGGACTATTCAAAAAAACCCCCTAGATATCCTTTTATTTCAACTACTTCACATAAAAAGTCCACTCAAGGTTGTGGTTTATGACAGTTTCAATAAAACACACACTATTGGGAAAAAAGGCTTTTGGGAAGGCACGGAGGTATTGGCTATCTGCTGCCCCTTTTGCTTCTTTCTAAACTTAAGGTTTAGCACTCAACCTACCCTATAATTTTGTACATTTAATGCAAGTTTCTGGGGGATGTTGCTTCCTGAATGGACTCTTTTTCAGAAAATACTGAACAAAAGCAAAATTGCCTTGGATTTTAATGGAGCTGGGAATTCACTCTGTGAGCAGTACTTTTCCCTTGACTTTACTTTTTGAAGTAATATGTCTTGAATAACCCTGGGGTATGTGCTCCTTCCAGGAGTACTGGGAAAGGACAGCATCTAAAAAGCGAGAGCAACTCATTTAGTAAGTGTACAGATCTCTGCTGAATACTCAAGAGTGACTACAGGTCTAGTGAAACTTTCAGACCATCACAGCAAGGTGAGAAAAGTCCCAAAAATTCATTTTCCAGATTTGATGCCCTATTTCTCCTTTTCCTTTTATTCAGGAGCCACCCTTTCCCTCACAAGTGCATAATTTTTCCACAAGCACTCACTACCGATGGAAATTACTTTTAGACTATTAACTGTCACTAAACACTTAATCTCAATTATTTGTTATTTGAGTGCAACTGGTCTGCTTAATTACTTGCTTCTGTCTTTTTGTGCCCTCAACAGATGGCTGAGCATACTCAAATCAAGAGAATAACCAAGTTGAAAAATAACAAAACCTTTCTTCCTATTTTTTTAACCAAAGAAAGAGTGATGACACACTTAAAATCAGCACTATTTAAATATTTGGGAGCAGTAAGTTACACACTTATAAGACAGAGTTTTGCATGAGCTCATCCTGTTCACAAAAGCAGCTGCTCTGCATGCAAATCCTTTCTGCTGTGCCGAGGTTTTTCCTATTTCCCAATACTACTTGTGAATCCTGAACAGAAAGAGATGCCCAGCAGGAAGCAAAGGGCAAGTTTTGGGGGTGTCATTTCTCAGAGGGAGCTAGGCAAGTGTACAAAGCAACAGGTGGGTTCTTTTAGCCTTGAGGATGATAGAAGGAACAAAGGAGCAGGTCACAGCCTTGAAGATTAAGCTTTCAGCCCTAAAACTCAAATCTCACAGGTGCTGTTTGGGCCTGAGCAGATGCTGCAGCTCTGGCTACAGCTCAGGCATGACCAGCTCTGCCTGCACAGACTCGTGTTACCACACAGACTTCAGTGCAGCAGAGCTGTTTGAAAGGCATAACATTACTCACTTCGCACAAAAAAATACCTAATTTTTCCATCTCTTTCTATGAATTTTTTCTTGAGTGGTATTTAGGGGTCTAAAAGTTACCTGCACACCAAATCCATGCCCCTTTGATGAGGGAATAGAGCAGAGCTTCATAAGAGGTGGCTTTTCTTCTCCCAGAAATTGCAAAGACCTTCTAAAAAGTATGCACAGTTTTGCTCAGACTGACAAATATCCCACTGTACAGGAAAAGGAAACATGCGAATTTTGTTCTGGCTTTTAAAAAGAAACAAACAAAAATAAAAACCCGTCCAAACCCAGGAGATAAAAAACAGACTCATAAATGTCAGTGCTGTTGCAATGAAAACTTGTGTGTGGACAGGGTACCATTGCCATGCAAGGCAGTTTTGGAAATTAAAACTTTAGCTCTCTTGAGATATCCTGTCTCAAGTCAGTGAGGAATTTGGCTATTCAGCCAGACAGTTATTTCATGAGGGTTTTGTTCAGCCCGTGGGACTTTCCTCCCACTGCTCCCATTGCTCTGCTCAAGCTCCCTGTCCTCATGCACTCACTCATAGAAGTGATGCAAAGTGGGTGTCACATGCTCTGTTTAACGATATTCAGCAACTTTTTGTTATTTGGCACAAAAGTCTAGCTTTTGGCCTGGTATTCTTTAGACTTTCTCAGGTGCTCACTGCTTTTGCCAAATGCAGACCTAATTCCTTCAAGGAACAACCTTCTCCACCCTCTTGCTCCCTTCTCCCTTCTCAATCACACCGAAACTAACATTGTCTCTAAGCTTCTCTCTGCTTTCAAACACAGTTTCACACTTTCTGTCTCAATTCTTTTACATGCTTGTCAATCCCATTTGCTCCTCAGCGTGGATAAGACCAAACTGGCTTTGCTTAGAAACAACAGGCTTTTCTGGGAGTTATACTATTTCCTGAACATTGTTCAGATTTCCTGCAGAGTGAATTGACTGCAAAAGGCACACAGCTATTTTTGAATCTTCTTTTTTTTTTCTCCCACATTCTCATCTGCCCCAGATTAAAACTCAAAGGGATTTAGAATAGATGCTCGTCATCACAGCCCCTCATACACTAATACCTCAGGTCATCTTTATCAGGAGTTTGAAATGTTCCATGTTATGTGAACAAGTTTAACTTCAATCTCTCAAAAACTTCTCTTCCTGAAATTCTAAATATATTATCTCTGTTTCTCTAAATCTCAAATTTCTCAGATGCAGAGCCTGAAACCTCCCACTGGGAGCAGAACTCCCAAAGTTTCCTGAAAGAAAGCAGGTCCTTAGAGAGTGGGACTCATCAAGCAGATCATTAGTGAGGGAGTCTGTAAGGTATTTGGTTCCTCTAGCCTTGTGAGAGCACGGGTGCAATGCAGGACTGGATGACATGGTTAGCATCCCTTTCAGTGAAGAAAACGTGTTACTTCTTCAGTACCTTAACAGGCTCCAAGTCACACCCAGAGATAAATCTCTAAATAACCCCAAAGTCCAGAAAAACAGCCTCAACACAGAATTCCCACCAGGTGTGAACATGAGACAGAACGTGTGTGCGGGTCTGTGTGTGTGTACAGTACACACGAGGATGGCTTTGCATGACAGGCTGTGCACAGGAGTCAGAGAGCAGTCCAGTGAGTCAGCCCAGCAAGATGTACTGAAACGGATGAAGGAGTGGAAGGAAATATCTGTGCAATGAGTAGAAAAATGTCAGAACTGATTTCTCCACACTTTTCCTATGTGTAAGTACTCGAAAATGGTGCCAGCACCTGCCTGTGCTTACAGGCTTTTTCTCTCCATTCTTTCAAAAGAACTAAACAAATTGTCTGCAACAACCCTGTTGACTGCTGAACCAAAATTCCATTTTGCCAACTGCTCTTCACTGACTGTTAGTCCATTAACACTTTCCAGGTATTACAAGAGCTAACAAAACTTGGCCAGAGTTGAGTTAGAGGGACCAGAGTAATGGACTGAGACAATGCTGCCTCTCATTTGTCTTTAAGCATCGTTAGCCAAGTTTGAGAGAGTGTAGACTTTGAGAGCAATACTGAATGCAGACTATTCTTTCTGATACCAGAAGAAAAAAAAAATCTAATTTACATGGGCAAAGGTAAAGGGATTCTGAGCAAGGTGTACTTACAGCACCTTGTGTAAAAGTCAAGGAGAAAAGGCACAGCTGGCAGAGAAAAGGAGATGTGCTGCTGCTTTAACCTAAAAGAGACCAGAAGTTGTTGGTGTTGGCCCTTTTCCTGTATGACTTTTCTCACACTAACAGGATGCTCAGGTCACTCTGCAAGCAGTGTCTACTGCCCTGTGAAGGCAATGGTCCCCTCTTGATCCTTTCCAGCTGCCCAGCACTGGCCAGCAGCTCTACAGCAGTGCCCTGGCACTACCTTCTCTCCCTGAGGAATAAGAGCTTACTTGATAGCATCTCTCAAGCAGCAAATTAAAAGTGACCTGAACAATGGCCTATGTTATCAGGAAAATGACATTTGTGGCCCTTTTTCCTGCATGTATAAAGAAGATATTCCTAAGAACAGGGCAGGGACTGATGTAATGCAGCACAGATCCACTAAAATCAGTGAAATGAAGCCAAATGGGATGGACTGAGGATATGGCCCTTTTCCAGTGACTTTTCTTTTTGTTCATTTGCTTGTAAAACAACTGCAACAAAAGTAAAATATAACCTGAATACAGGTCAGCTGCCAAACTAATACAGACTTCCCATAAATGACTGGAAGGATTTACAGACATAACCCGTGTACAGCAGAACTCAGCATTGCCATGGAAACAACTACATTCAAGGAACAAAATGCAATTGATACCATCCATTCGGAAAGCAGTTAAAACTTGTTATGCACTTAAAGTACAAGGAAATTAGTTTGCTAATTAACACACTGTTCCCAGCCATTGTGATTTCTTTCTTTAGCAGAGAGAGTGGTATTTGCTGCTTTGCTTTCCCTCCTAATTCTACCTCCAACAAACACATTTAGCTTAAATACAATATTTCAACATTTGTTTCAAGTCACGTAATAAAAGCTCAAACTGCAACTAGTCTTTATCCTTTCTGTTTCAGCCAATGCCTCCAATAGATCCTTTTTAATCTCCCCTAATGTTTCTAATGTAATGAATCCCATATATAATGACACTATAATGGTTAGAAAGTGCTTATGCAAGCCTTCCCAAAAGAAATAGACTTCAGACTCTTTAAACAAAAAGCTAAAACAACAATAACAAACCCCTTCCAATAAAAACACCTTTTAATTAACTGCAGTTCTCAGGGCACTGCTTAATTACGAATTATGATTTCTAATATCCCAGTTCTGGTTTTGCATGAGGTCAGTCACTAATATCCCCACATTTGCAGCAGAAGAGCAGTTTAATGACCCCAAATGACACCTAGCACTTGGAAATGCAATGCTGCTTGCATGCTAACAGAAAAAATTCTCTTCCTTATGACAATTTTAGCATAAGCTTCCAGAAATGACAGACTACTAGGAGAGATTAACCATGTGGATGGGGCTCTCTCTTCGTGCCTCCAAGAAAAGGGTCTTTGGTGTATTACACTTGCAATATTCCTGCACAGCCAGACAAAATACTTCAGGCCATGTAAATTCAGTACCATCTGTAGCTCAGGAGATCTTGCTTCATTCCACTGTCCTGCAGGCATTTAATCAAGCCCCCTAAAAGTAATGTGCTTTTGCTTAAATGTGTCCTTTAGCTACTTGACAGAGATGAAACTCCAGAGAGCAATTCAGATCTCAGCTGGGCTCGCTGACTCTCTGGAGGTTCTTCTGTCTCTATTACCTACAGAGAGACTGCCACATGATTAACTCCTGCAGCGGGGTGTAAGTCCAACCCTAAAGACCACATTAATGGAATAAATAATCTTGCTTCCCCTTTATTTTGTGAGAAACTGAGGCTCTGAGCACTGCTGTGACCTGAGTTTTTATTAAGCAAAGCAAAAGGAGCACATGTTTCCAAATCTCTCATCCCAATGAGTTCTGCAGGAATATTAGACCTGCTATCACTCATTCAGATACAAATACTGATTTTGGCACCAGCTGAAATGAAACCAAGTCCCAAACTACTTTTATTTCTTCTTTTTCAGACTGCCACATCCTGTCCTGGGCAGAACAGTCTGCAGTAGCTTTTTTATCTCTGTGTAAAGCAACAGCATGTTTCATTTCTTTCTTTCTCTCTTGTCTCAGAGCTGCTGTCTGGGTAAGCATAAACCACTTCCAAGCTTCTCTCATTCATACACTGGTGAGCTGAAGACAACTGCATTAGCCACACTGCCAACAAAGAGCACACTTAGGGACAAAAGCAGCCTTCAATCCTAAATACTGGAGACATCCTGTTAGAACAACACACCTCCTAGCTAAAATTGTGTCCCACTCCTCATCTTCAGGGAATGAAGCATTGCCATGTGTCACTAAATACACCACTTCCAGGGGTACTACTGCCCCTTAAATGTGGCTGGAGTTGAATAAAATCCTCAGGTGTTCCCAAAAGTCCATTTTGCATGATGGAATCTAAAACCCATGTCTGAAGCTAAACCTACATCTAAGAGTTTTGCTGGACTGAGATTTTGGTGCTTAGAACACTAAGGCAGTCTTTTAGCAATTCCCAAACCAATTTGAGCTACTAGCTTCTAGGAAATGAGCCAAACTAAAATCCAAAGCAACAACCAACATAAAAAAGAAAAGTTTGCTTGCTGCACTTTGCTGTATCACAAGGCCATAATCATGAAGGCAGCTTTCAGGGTTATACTAAAAGACAGAAAAGCAAATCAAGTTCCTGACCTGCACAAAATCCCCTTTTGATAAGAACTGTTTGCAGAGCAGGACTCAAGGCTAAAGCAATTCAGGTATTCAGTCTTAAAACTGTAAACTTTTGAATAGCAAATGGAGCTACAAGTAATCCTGCTATGTCTAATCATAAGATTACAGGTTGGAAGCTCAGCACCATACATGTGATTCTGCTTTGAAGAGTCAGAAAAGGTGGATTCAAAATTGCCTAATAATTCTCCTTTTACCCTGGCTGGACTGCAGGAAAAGACAAGGATGACAATTTCAGAGAACAGAAGAAAACATATCAACACCGTAAAAAAATCCTCATTTCCTGATTCATTTAGAATGTTACAGAAAATTAAGCCATCCTCACAGAGGGACTTGCTGGCCATACATGGTTAATGACCATACCCTGACTGTCCGTTCCTCACTACATCTTGGCTGTGCTGGGTGGTCCCAAATTTACTCCTAGATCCCAATAGCATCATCTCCCGCATGGGACATTAAATGCAGTTTTCCATCCATCATGTCCCTAAAATATCCCAAAACTAAACCAAATCAAGCAACCAACCAACACACACACAAAACGCCCCCAAAAAAAACAAACAAAAAAAAAAAAGGGAGGGGGGAAAAGTCCCAAACAAACCACCACCACTCCAACACCTCCCCGCCCCGCCATGCACAGGAATTTTACTGCCAGCCATATTACCCTTCTGCTTAGATCCTGTTTTTTGAGAGACAAATTTTTAGCTAATCATAAGGCATTAATTATGATCCTATAACTCTCCCCTTACACGAAAAATCCTTGAAGAAGACTAGAGCATATTTGCAATATATTGTGTCTCTCTTTGGGAGTCAAACGCTTCTCAGAGGTAACTTAATCACCAATTGTCCCTAAACTTGGTGTCAAGCATTGCCACTCAATTTAATTTACTTGCTTACAAAGACTGCCTTCCTGGTTATATCAATATGCAAGATTGGAAACTGTTGGTGAAACCAGAGGAAGAAAATAGACAGAATGAGAGTCCATTCAAGTGTTTAGCTTGCTTGTGAAGTAGATTCATTGTAACCACACAGGGAAGGCACAAACCCCAAACGTGGAAGCAGACCTAAAAGAGAAAACAGCAAATGCAGGAAAAGGAGGGATGCATTTAATGCCTCAGCAGCTTGACCTTTACAGTAGAATAACCACAAAGCACAATATCTCGCCTAAGGGAAGAAATAACGTGAGCTCTAAGCACAACCCAATACTCTGACCAGAAGCCCAATGACTCTTATTTGCTAGGAGGCTGAAAAGGCCATTACAGGTTAACCAAAAAGTCACTGAAATGTTTACATTTGACCTTGCCCTTGGGCTTACTTGCAGCTACAGAGCCTGAATATTTATTTCTCTGTATCCTGTAGTTTAGGGGGGGAAAAAAAAAAAAAAAAATCCTTGCTTCCATCAGATTTATAATTGGCTGCAGCATTTCCCAGAAAGATTGCACTATGGGCTGCTGGCTCCACACATCCCTGCGAGTGACAGCTGCATGAACAACTCAGAGGGAAGCAGCCATCCAAACTCAGTGCCCTGGTCAGGGAATTTGCAACTCACCAGCTCTGTGGATTTCAGTAATGCGTTTACATCATAGGACAGAGGCAGTGAAAGGGTTCAGGAGCACAGGTTTTTAATAATTTCTTCTCTCCCAAGGCAGAATTATTAGAGACTTAGAGCAGGGGCAGCTCCAGCAAGTGTTTTTTGCACATCTGTCAAGGGTGTTCTGTGTTCCTCTGTGAAGACTAAATTAATGCCAAAGTGCCAAGTCTGCAGCAGCTCTTATGGAAAAGCTACAAGGAAGCAGTCCTAAACTTCAAGGACAGAGAAATCATCAGTAGCACCTAGAGAAGCTCAATCAGTCATTTCAACTCCCCCTCCCCAGTTGCAATATGGTGCAAAACACACGCATGTTGTGCTTCTTACCAGTGTAAGGAAGAAGAATTTTCTCTTCTACCACACTGGGCATGGCAGCACCAGTTTGTCATTGAATGACAATGGAATTTGACAGGAATGCTGAGCAGCACTCATGGAGCCTGGCACAGAACCAGGGTGGGCCCGCTGTGCAAAAGGCATGTGGCAACAGACGTAAGGAGAAGCTAGAAAAAGTTGAAGCACAATACTAAAAACATGTAACCTGTCACCTGTGTTTTTGGGGATAAGACTCACATTGGTGGGTGGTGACTTCCATTCTCTTCTCAGCAACTTAGAAGAGTTGAAATTTTTAGTACAAAAAACATCTGGGAGAGGTGTTACTCAATTCCAAGAGGTGAAGAGATTGAGCTGACACTTGGGGAGAGCACGTTCAGGTCTTCACAGCCTCCTTGAGCTGCAGGAAGCAGTCCACCCAAGGTCTAGTTTTCAGTGGTGTAACTAGACACACACAACTGAGTTTTCAAAATTATCCAGGTTCTTTTATCTAAAAATCAGATGCTGAGCCTCAGGTATCTGCTTAGGCTCCCTCTAAGGTCGATGAAGACACAAGGCAGGGGCATCCCCCATCCTCAGATTGTTGTTACACATATATTATGACGAATCAGCACAATTTTCAAGGCACCAAATTCACTTGCAAGCCTCAGTGTCAGGGGAAGGCACATCCTACATCTTACAAGGTGCTTCAGAAAACAGCTCTCAAAGTAACAATTTTTGTCCTAGCTGGAGTCTGGCCAGCTTGATGTCCTCCATATGGCAGGAAGTCCAAGGGTAAAGCGTCCTCTCCCAGGTAGTTGGTGAATTAATTGCTCTACAGAGAGAAAGTAGCATTTATTTCCTGAGAGATCCTGGGCTTTCATTCCCTTCCCATAATGCCAGCATTCATACAATCACAGAGCTTCGCACAAAAGTGACAACAGTGGTTTAAACACAGGTCAGTCACCTGAATGCTTTGCCTGCCACCAAGCACTGCTCTTTGTTTCACTGAAGAAAGAAGACATCTTTACAATGAGACTTCTGGAATAAATAGAAAAGTCTCACAATAATATTTTTTATTAACAGTTTCAAGACATGATAGGAGTAAAATTTCTTCAGCATTGAAGGTGCAGAATACTCCATCCAGGAGTGGGCTGAATGGCAGGAAATACATGATGAGATAAGTCTGAGGATATTTAAAGTTAGAAGGTGTCTAATTACCACAATTATCAAGTCGGAGACAGCAGGATTGGAATGGGCAACTCAGCTTAACTGGACACCATCTGTTACCATCCATATTCTGTCAGTTAAAAAAGTCAACCTGGTCTGCCAGGGTATGTGGTGGTTTAGTTCGACGTCTTTTACTTTTTGTGAGATAAGAATTAGAAGAAGGGCAAAGCAGGCTTAAAACTTTAAAGAATACAAAGAAGTTTATTACTAATAGAATTAAAGGTAATAAAAGAATAATAATAATAAAATTAAAGCAAGCTCCCCCTTTCCCTCCGGCACTTCCCCCTTTCTTTCCAGCACCTCCCCCCTTTATCTCCCAACTCGCACAAAGGATAACACACGTGATTTTAGGTCAGAATTGCAGTTCTCAAAAGTCTCTTCCATATTTGAAGAAAAAGAGGTTTCTTCTGCTCAAGCACGGTTTTTCCAAAACTGCCACTAGCAAACAGACCCACCCGGAAATCTGCTGCCATGAAATATATTTCTCTCATGAATTTTGCAGTCTTCCCACAACTGCTATCATGAGCCACGCATGGGGTATTCTTTTTAAGGATAAACAAACTCCAGCCTGAAAAGCAACAACTCTCTTAAAAGTCTCTTACAGCTCTTAAGTGACCTGGCGTGGCCACGTTTCTTCTTCTGCAGGCTGCACACGGAATTCCCTTCCCCCCATGTCTTTGACAGAGAAATAAAACAGTTTGTGACATTATAGTCTCTTACCACAGCATGCTAGAAGCCTTTTTAAGCTACGCGCGA
>VWZT01008547.1:989059-1203499 GCA_013397055.1 Pachycephala philippinensis | reverse complement strand
CTGCTCACAGGCTCCGAGGGGCCTTCTAGCAGCACCCCGGGGGCGCAGTGTCTTGGCCCCGAAGAGGGAAGGGGAGAGGGCAGGGGGCTCAGCCCGGCCCGGCCCCCGCCACCCCTCCCGGTGAGGGACCGGAAACCAGAAGAGGGCCGAATTCCCCGCACCAGAGCCTTTTATATGCAAAATTGCGAGAAGCGATTGGTCCAAAACCCTGTCCATCAACTCAGTCTCTTCAAACCACCACAGGGTATTGCTAAAATAATGCATATCTGGCTCTTGAATAGCTCTTGAATATTTGAGAATAACCATTTCTCATATTATCAGCTATTGATTGCTCCTTTCCAGAAAGTCGTTTGGTATCTCAAGGCACACATCTGCTGAATTAATATTTTAACTTGCTTAAATGCAATCATAGTCTCTTTACACAGGGGGAAGGCACATTACCAGCCCTGTACACTGAGCTCATGAATGCACAAGATTACAACAGGGTTCACTCAGCCACGGTGTCCTCCTCCTCTTTATCTGTTTGAACTGAAACCATACCCTCTAAGCCAAAAGTATTGCTGTTGCTTTGAAAGACTCAAAATATCCATTACATGAACCATAAAATTCATGGTTAACAGATACCTTCAGTCGTCTTTTTTAATCATTTTAGTAACTGATTCAGAGAGATACAATTAAAAACTGAAACACACAAAGCAAGCAAGTGTTAAAGGATTAGAAGCTATCAAACATACAAAATCAAAGAAGAAATCTTAAGATTTAGGTCTCTCTCCTGCTACTCAGGATAGTGTGTTTGGCAACAGAAATTGCCCTGTCCGTCCTTCAAGAAGTTCTTGTTCTTCGATCAGAAGCAGAATAGAATAAAATATCATGACAGCCCCTCTACTTTTCTAGGAACATTAATTAGAGGTCTGGCCTTGGTTTAGGACTATCCTTGGTTGTATCCCTGCATCAAGCTTTTGTTTACCTGAATGTTCTTGAAAGTCCTTCACTGATTTTTGGTTTTTTCTTCCATGTGATGCTATGTGACCATGAACAGAGTCCATTGATATTTAAAGATCGTTCTTCCTCCTCATCCTTTATTACCTGTTCGGTGAAAAAAAATATATTGTTTGCTCTGTGAAGTAATGAATCCTTCACATTCCTGTAAAATAAGACAAGAGCTTCAGTAGTACTTCTGAGTGTTCCCTAAATTTCACTACCAGAACCCATATTTTATTCCTCTTCACATTAATCACCCAGCTGATGATTGAACACACACTGAAGAGCAAACAAGAGATACGTATCACTTCCCTGCAAGCTGCCTGCAGCCTGGATCAGCCCTCAATGTTAGCTCACAAGTAACTTCTGATAAAAGAAAATTAAAGCCTACGGCCACGTTTAGCCCTACAGGTGGTGCAAACACTCCCCAGTACCCTTAGTTTCACCACAGCCACCTTTGGCTATCAAAGCAGTGTTGGGAGACCTTCATTCAACACTCACTACCCCAAACTATTCAAATTGTCACAAGACCCTCACAATCTGTATAGATATCTCTCTCAAGACCCCTGCCTCTTGTTCAGCGCAAAGGGTACTCTGTGTTTCTTCTGTGCCTTGGTTTGGGCTCTGGTGGGATCAGCTCTGTGTGGGCACAGTGAGTCCCCTCCCAAAGCAGCCCTTGCTCATGCTGTAGCTAAAGAGCCCAGTGGCTGCTAAACAAGGAAACAAAAACATCTTAGCAGTGCTTTTATTTAATTGGCTCAGAATAGCATAAACAGTCTGTAGGAACATATTTCAGAGTAAAGTTAGCAAAGCCTTCAGGCAAACTATAGCCAACAAGGGAGGAGCACAGCCGGGTATCTTTGAACTGAGGGGGTTAAAGCACTCGGCTAGGACATCAAATGCCCATTTTGCATTTCAGCCCTATCCTCCACAAGAGAAGGTGTGGGGAATAACCTCTGCCCACTGCTAACCCATGCTGCTTGGGGCTACCAAAGCAACTGCTTTTGTGCATCTCTGCTCTGTCCCCACATCAAACAGGGATTGTTTGGGGACTGAGAGGAAGAAGGGGCAGATTTCTGCCTCAGCACAGTGAAGGGCAATTATCACACCCAAGGGAGTATAATGATACACAATCCGTTTTCCTCCAGCATTTGGGGGCAAAGGAATCAGGAATAATGAATGAGAGAAAATACCATCCCTATTAATGCACACCTTAAAGTTATCTGAAAGCTGCACTTGCATCTACAGAGGATAAACTAGACCTGCAATCTCTTCTAAGAGAACAAGTCCCTGGGGAGCCTTTTCTTTTGTACTCTAAGTAGATATCTATGGGGGGGAACCACTCTTTCATGCCTAAATGTTTTTGCAGTATTATTTTGCAAGAGTATTGCCAGGGTTACATTATTATTGTTCCTGAATTCTTCCTTTTCTCTCCTGGAATATTCCTCTGGGCAAGCTGTGGCTTACTTTGGACTTTTGCAGAAGACATTCAGAGGCAGAGGAGATAAAAATCCAGTTAACTTAACAGGCAGTAAAGTGTAGCACTGAAAAACAAGCCTTAAGGAATGCAATAGTTAAGCCAGCAGAAAACAGCACTGTTTTCTGTAGCAATTTAGGACCTTCATAAAAGTCAAGGGAGTCTAATAATGTGCAGCAATGGAGAGGGATGTAAAAGCAAGACATCTCTAAGCCCTACAAACAGCCTCATCCAGCTCTGTGTTTGTAGGCAGAGTCAGCTTCCCAGGGAAGCCAAAACCCAACTTCACCCACAGGCACACACCTGCTGGGCAGGCTCCCAGCACTGTTTGCCACAATGGGATGACCAGTGCCACCACCTTCCTGGCCCCACTGCTGCTGCACAGATCCAAGCAGTGGAGGGGGAAAGACATGGCTGCACAGCCAGAGCAGAAGGAACAGAGACCAAGAACTCGCTCTCCACCACACAGTGAGCCCGTGATATCTGCCCTGTCGTGGGTAATTAGAGTTGCATCCAAACCTGGCTTCAGCTTATCCACTTGAGCAGAAAAAAGCAGGTTAGTTCATTGGTGAAAGCATTTTGTAAAGCCTTCAGCTTCATTTGTGCAAGACTTCACGGTGCAAATGGGGGTGATGTGGACATGCTGAGATACTTTGAAAGGACAGTATGGGCAGGCCTAGCAGTGACATGGGCTCCAACAAGCCCACCCAGACACCCTTTACCATGAATGAAGCCCATACTGCTAGGTAAAAGCTAACTTGACATAGATATAAATAATGTGCAATCCAGCACCTACACCTCAATGTAAACCAAACAGCAGAAGATCCCGATTTAGCTCCTGGTCTGTCTGACAAGTTGAGTGTCCTTGAAAAAGTCACACCACTTTCCTAGCCCTGTTTAAACTGCAGAGCAGGGACAGGAAAGGCAGTCTGCTATAACGGGACCTTGATCTTGACTGGGATTTCTGATGGCTCAATAATCCCAATAATAAACAATTCAGAGACAGAATTACCTAGAGTCATCCTCAGGCACTTTACACATTGCATATGTATTTATTCTAATTTAGGCACCTACATGTTAACTGTAGGTGAAGGCATCACCTTGTGCTTTCATTACCCAAAGTCCAAAGAAACCATACATCCTAAAAGCCACCTCATTGGATGAAAGAAGCTGAAATACAGAAGCTGGTAGAATGCCTTTAGCTATAAATCTGCATGGTAAAAACTGGTCTCTCTTTCCTCCAGCCTGTTCAAATTGGCTTTTATCTACATACTGAGAAACCCTGCTCCATACACAGTCTGAGGTAAAACATCCATGGTAGGCACTTGGAGCCTCCAGGGGCATTGATAACTAAAATAATAGGCACATTACCACCAGAGACTCAGAAAAGTCACCTTCCAACTACAATGGGTTGCTTCTGACAAAAGTCAGCCAAGGCGCATAATGTCGTTGTTGCTCATTAGCTTTCCATTAATGATAAAATTTCTGATTTCAATATTTAATACACCTCAGAGATCACAGTGCATAATTTAATGCGCAAGCAGATAATTTGCTGATCAAGGTACATGTTTGGCATTAAAGGCAAGTTGTTGCACACTTTGCTGATTAACACACACACACACATATATGATCAAACTCTCTTGCTCTCTTCTACCAGCAAAGCATTGTCCTCTCCGGAGTTCGGTAGACAGCTGAACTCTCTCCACATCTCATTCCTGTTACATGCAGTATAAAAGCTCTGTCATCTATCTAGCTCTGTCTAAACCTGAGCTGTTTTCCATCCTTTCCTTGCACATACATCATTTCAGGACACCCTTGGCCATGGTAAAGTAGCCCTTGTTGAGGTTGCTGTGTCACATGCCTCCCAGTATTATCTCTCTCACAGCAGTTTACGGGTCTATACCTGAATCCACTCCTCGCCTGGAATTTTGGGCATGGAGAGCAGCAATTTGGGCAGGAACTATGCTTTGGGGATTTCTACTCTTTCATAGTCAAGCATAAAGGCACCTGGATAAATGGTAGATACAAACTGCTTTCAAACTGGTATATTCAAGACTTTGTGGACATGGACATGAACATCGCTGTAGAGTTTGACTAGGACAGAATTCCAGGTAAAAAACAGAGACAGCAATTCAAAGCCCTCACTTTGCTCCAGGGAGCAGCAAAACCCAGGTAGCAAACCTCGCAATAATTCAAAAACGAGAAGGGTAATTTTTCACTTTCCTGCTCTACTAATTCACATGTTTTATTTTTAGAGTGAGGAAAGAGCTTAGTCAATGGACATGTGCTCCTAACCACTCAACAAAATGCAGGGGAAGGAAGCAGGCTGGGGCAGCTACTCCTGAGTTATAGCCCAGTAGCATTTCAATAGATCTCACCACTATTATCTGGGCTATATAACTTACAGCTTGTGCTGATCGGGGTGATAAACATCCAAAACAATTTTATTTACACTGCAAAAATTGTCACTGTAAGAATATCAGCAAGCTCTGGAAGTCCAAATAAAAGGCTAGGTTATTCCTAGAGATAGCATCCCTCCCTCTAAAAACAAGGATTAGACATCATAAGGTTTATGCTGAAACCATTCTGCAACATTTTGCCTGATCACTGCCCATTAACATGCAGCTAAGCCCCTGTGAACCACTTAGCAAATTTTCCCCCCAAGTATGAATTTGTCAAGATTTCTCAAGCCCTCTGTATGTCTGAGATCCCAGAAGGTATCAGCAACTTGAAGAGGTTTTTATATTTCCTCTCTATCTTCAAGCTCAGTCAAATTAAGAGGAATATATTGGCTCAGCCAATCGCACTGGCAGAAATTGAGCTGGCTATTAATGATTTTAAACAGTAGCAGCCCCTGGGCTAGAAGAGCTCCCAGTGGAGCACTGCTCCAAGTTTTAGCAAAAGCCAAACTTTTTGTAAACGTTTTGCAAACTTTTTTTTTTTACCCTTTCACTGCCAATTCCCCCTCAAATGCTCTCTGTGGGCAGCAGTATTCCTTACCTTTTGTCTGTGTCCTAAGCGACTCATCTCACAGAATCACAGACAAATTGTCCCTTTTCCTTCTTTCTCTTAAGATATTTGGGAAACTTTTCTCTCCTGAGGATAGCTATAACTGAATGTTCTTCACACATGATTTCATGTGACTATTAATCATGACAGGCTTTGTCCTTTCATTATCACAGCAGTTAAACTTACTCTCCTTTCAAAGCCAAAGAAAGGCGATCTATGTTCAGGAAAAGAGAGGAGACCCTGGCCACTCAGCAAGTATAAGAATAAACAAAGGAGGGGGAATCCAATTCCAAAACCTACGGACAGGTTTTCAGAAACTCACTAGTCTGGATATTTCCTTTGTTTGCCATCTAATTTTGGGTCAGACTCGGGGAAAAGATCTGTTGTTCTTTGTTTCATCTGCTGAATTTAAAATGCTGATGGTGCTGGGAAGCAGGGCCCAGGCTCCCCCACACCCTGCCAGCAGAGCATCCTACCCACCATATTACAAAGTCAGGTCCTTGTGTGTGGCCCTCCCCTTCCCTCTCCTCCCAGTGACTCCTGAGGATTTTGCTGTGCCATGGCATCTCTGTGACACCAGACAGAGTACATTCCTGCTCTCCCTGGTTATTCCTGGGGGCTGAGAATCCTCCCTGTCTTGCTCTGACTGCTTGGGGTCAGGAGTTTCTCTCTTACTAGTAGCACATTAACACAAAAGTTGTTTTTCCTAAAGTAAGACTACAGGCAACGCTCCTATAGCAGGGGACCCTACCATATACCTCAACACTCACTTATTTGTGTAGGTCATGTACCCCGATTCAGCTGTCACAGAAGGAAACGTGCCTGGGATAGCACATGCCTTCTAACCTAGGGTGGAAGAGACAGGGAGGCACAAACCTACACGTGAGGGCAGAGCTTGCTAGAGCACTCCAGGCACACACACGTTTCTGTCCTGCAAAAATAGCAAGACTAGAAAGTCCAGAGATCCCAACTCTTACCTGAGTTTCCTGCACTCAACCATTATAGCTGCAGAAGCAACAATCCTTACCTAGTTCAGGAGTGGCAAAGGGGTTCTGATAAGCTCAGCTACACTTCAGAGCAATGCAACTCCTGCCAGTCCTTCCTGGTTATCTGTAATGTATCACAAGGATAATTTCCTCTAACACGCTTTGAGAATTGATGGAGGTACCTGCATTAAGAGCTTCAGCTCCCTCTACCCTCTGCAGATTGAGGGTTGTTCCAGCCCAGTAAATCCCATGGATAGATGTGCTACCTTCTTCCCACACCTTGCACAACTAAAAGAACCTCTCTCATTTATTGCTAGTGACTCTATGTCCCTCCAACTAGGATGGTAGAATCAGAAAAGTTACTGTCCCACAACAGCCATCAAGTTCTCAAAACCAAAGTCCAGATCCATCCAAATATTCAGGCATCTACTTTCCACTCAGTCAGCAACAGACTCTCATTCCTACAGGAGACAGAGGGCACTGAAGCACAACAGTGTTACCACCCATCATTCTGAGCCATCCCTCCCTCCAGCTGTGCCAGCTTAAGTTCAGTGTTTTGCAGGTGTCTGTACAGCAGCAGTCTTCCAACTAAGCCACTCTCCAAACCTCTTAAAGTCAGAGATTTTAGGTTTTGAAACCTTAAATGCAAAAAGTGCACTTCACAAAAGCTCCTGTGGGTATTATAAGGAGCAAAAAATGCTTTTAAGCGCTCTTAAGAGAGAAGAAAATGACAATGAAATTGAGGGGAAATGGAGAAAAGGATAATCACGCCACAAGTTGCTGCTCTCATCTCCCAGCTACTTCCAAGGCAGCAAGAACCCAGGCAGCCGGCAACAGCTGCCACCCTATTAAACTTAACAATTTACAGGTGCTCAGAGGGAGCACTTGCGTGCAATTAGCCGAGCAAATTCACTTACTTCAAGATGCAGGGCCTCCTCGGCTGCTGCAGTTTGGCTGTGCTCTGCTGGCTCTGCCAAGTGGAGGACTGCCAAGTTCCTCCCGACGAGGGGCTGGCGTGCGGATGCTAAGTGAGCTGGGAAAGCCTTGCTCCGCACCAGGATCCTGCAAGGGATTACAGGTGTATGGGAAAGTATAATGGGCTTTCCTCACTCTGCAACTGCTCTCTGCCCATGGAGGGGATCGGCACAGTCCATTAGGGCTGTAGGAAAAACATCATCCCTGCAGCTGGGCAAGGAACCTGCTCCCACTCTGGCCTTCACCCCCAAAGCCTTCCAACTCACCATCTTTTTCCATGCCTACAATAATGGCCTCTGCTTGCTTCTATTACTTGACAAAAATGTTAATCACTAGCAATAAACATTGTCTAGCCAAGCCACAGCTACAGTGAGGCCACATATTATCAATTCTTTGCTTACTCGAGCTGGAAAGAAACATGGATAGTTCGCTGAATATGGTCCTCTGCAACTCAGTAGAACTGCTTGCATTTAGTCCTTCCTGATGAAACTCCATCCAAGAGATTTAGGAATCAGACAAAAGAAAGCTGGGATGATTGTTTCCACTGTGGAATAAATAAATAAGAACACTTCATGATATGGTGTCTCTCTTTGTGCTGTTCCTTCTCTTCCAGTTAATCTCATTATTACAAATTAGGGAGTTTCTCTTGCAGTTAAAAAGGTGTACTCTAACACATACAAAGGAAATAAACAAAGCATTTTGCTTCAGATCCCAGCTGCAGTCAATTTATTCTTTGAGCCTCTTAACTTAAAAACCATAAGACTTTGGTGTCTTTGCCTGTATCAGTCACACATGAACTGAAACAGCCTCTGCTTGCATCCACTCAAATTCAGTAAAACCACTGCTCTCATTTTGCAATGACCTGAAAATACTTCTGTATTCTCTTTGTTTCTACCTGCTTCTTTATTCTCATCTTCCAATTAAACAGCAGAGAAATTCGAAGTACCTTCTAATTGAGGGTAATCCAAAATGAAAGCTGACTTGAAGGCTGAAATCAAAGAGCTGAATAGGATATTTTTACTTACACCAAACAGTCCCATGATAACATCTAAGAAATGACGGCTTTCCTCCATAAAGGCCAGGGTCATACTTGCTGTATAAGAATACAAAGCCACAGAGCACAATGCAATAAAAAATGTTGGAGTATAATCCTCAGCTACTGCAAATTGGCACCTTACTTTTTGGTGTATGCTCAGTGACAATGTTCCCAGTGCTCAGAAGTGTCCTTTTCCTCTGAGAATTCCTCAGGCTGGGCAAGAGTGGCGCCTGAGAGGAAGATGGGAAGGACTGATGTTAGAAACACCTTGCTAAATCAATGTTCTATTTAACATGATAATTAGAACAAATATCACAGAGACTTTGGATGATGTTGAAAATTTGAACCAGCCTGGAAGCACTTAAATTTAGTGTTTAAAATTGTAAGCACTCAGGGAACTGGCTGTGATGCTGTTTTGAACATCTTGAAGGCACCTTTAGGAGGAGCCTGGTTCTTGGTCTCTGTGCAGTGGTGATTGCCTCAAAGTACAGTAGGTCCCAAGGGCAAATACCTCTCTGAAGCCACCAGGGACATGGGCTGTTAACAACAGCAGTACCACCCGCCAATCCATAAAGGGCCAAAATTAAGAATTTCATCTCCCTGAGCTCCTACAAACTATGAAGAGGATGATGACCAAGACCTGTATAAGTAGGTGCCTTCATTTGACACCTGAAGCTACTGGATGGATCCAAATGAGGTGCATGGGAACTGCTAAATTTAGCAGTAATGCTGCAATGTGTGGCTGTGGAATAACAGGAGAGCAACAAAGAGTGAAGAATTTTGCCCTATGATTTGGTCAAAGAATTTTGGACTGCCTTAGCCACGGCAAGCAGTCAGTCACACATTGCAAGAGCACCTTCATGTGTTCCAGCTCTATTTATTATGAGATCCAAAAATCAGATGAGGGTTTCTCATATTGTAACTCTTAACTGAGTGGTAACCCTGCAGCTTCACCTCCTATTTTCATTCTAGCTGCTGTTTATTGCCAGAATCCCAGCAAAAACCCCTTGCTTTATGACACACCAGTTCATGCCTAGATTAAGCCTTAGGCCTCCTGAGGTATTACAGAAAGATAAGATCCATTGAGAGATGTGTAGGCTTAGTCACCCAATAAGCAACCTTTTTACCAGCTGGGCATCATGCCCTTATCAGATTGTGCCTTATGCATTGTATTCCCTAGTCTGCAAGTGCTTTTCTGGGATCAATTAGAAGCAGCATTAGAGGCAAGAAAAAATCCTTACTGAGGAGTTTCACCAATAGAAGGATTTATTGGCTGCAAACCAGCCAGGTTGTTAAAAACCAGGTATGCTTCAAGGAGAGCAGCAACTCGTATTATTTGAGCAGACATCCTCCTAAACTCAACTGGGCATTGCAGTTTATTCCAGAGCACTCAATCCATGATACAACTTCTGTGCAAATAGCAGAGAGCCAGGAGAGGGTGCTCAACAATAAGCAGAAGATCCTGTACACTGATCAGGCCCTGGCAACAGGGACCCTTGCACACAGCCACTGACATGGAACTGCCAGAAACAACACGAAGGACAGAGGACTTCTTAATTAATATTTTAACATTTCCAAAGAAATTTTCATCTAGCTCTTTAAAAAACATTTTTGAATACCGACGAGTTCACTGGATAAGATTTTATAAACGTGGGATTCTGCCTGCTGGACTTTAAGCATAAAGAATTGAGATTTCATCCAAATTCCATGTGTCCTGCCAGCAAAGGCTATGAAAGTCTCCAGTCAGTCCACAGAAAACATCAAGCATGGAGATCTTGAGGAATCTGAATTAGTGGAATTTGTGCTTAACTTGCTGGGGCAAAAAAATTATGTCCTAACGCCCAAAAGTACTGAGATGTTCAAGGTTTTTGGTCAAGCAAAGTTTCCACTGCTTTTCTTTTCCAATTTTGAACAAATGGATGCTAACTGGAATAAATCTATGGTTTTCAACATTTGATAAATAAGGTGGTACTTTTTTGGTATCGGAAATATCACCTTTTGGTAGGGAGTTTTTAAAATAGACAAAAAACCCCTCAATATTGCTTTTGACATTGAAATATCCAATTAAAAGTAATTATGACTATTATAGTCATTGTCTTTAAAAATTATTCTTCAGCAATAAGGGCAGAACCTTAGGTGTCCACACAGCTCCTGCAGGAGGCAGCCAGGAACCAGGACTCCAAGCAAAGGTTATATCTCTGCAATGTTGATCTGTGAGGCTGAGCAGGATGGGAATCTGGAGCTATGGGCTTACTAATGACACATCCTTTATCTTGCTAACTGCAAAGGTTATTTTGTAGTCTGTGTTGTTTCTAGCACAAAAAGCTACATGGGGTTACATTTGCCATAGCAGAATAAGAAGGGGAAAAAAAATAACAAAGGAGGTGTGAATTTATCAGATAAATTTGAAGCAGGATTTTTTCATGGACTCTGCTGTCACAGCTGCCTAAATTGGAAAACAGTGAAAATTCAGGCTCTCTGGACTGACTAAATGGCTATAATTTGGATTTAAATGACATAGGAATCAAAAGTCGACTCTATTTTCTGATTCTATAGCTCTGCTTTTCCTCATTGTTTCTTCTTGAGCCTCCTACTGTTTATAAAATTGAAAAATCAAGCTGAGCTGAATGTCCAAGGTCTTCACTATGATTGAATCTCTCTTTCTGTGCACGTGATTGACAGCAACAGAAAAGAATGTTTTCCTTAGCTAACAAACACTCACTTTGTCTTCATTTCATCTGCCTTTGCATGGGATCATTCAGCCCTTGAAAAGAACACCACTGGGAACGACCTACTTGTTGGTAACCTACTAGTAACTCAGAGAGATATTCAAACCAGTTCTGCCAGATAAGTGTTGGAAGAGTTTCATCCACGATACTTGCAAGATAGCCTTTTGTAGCTCTGGAAAATGGCAAAACACCTCTTGAACCTAATTGGCAAAGTCCCTGTGCGAGGTTGAAGGTCCTTGTTCACTTATTGTCTGAGCAGGGGATAACACTGATCCACATAGACATTGTTCCCAACAGCAGTTTTAAGTCACTGTAACTTTCAAGCCCTCTGTGGCATTATCACTGTTTTATTTACACGTGTGGAAGAGGAGAGTCAGATAATATTCGTGCACTGAACAGCATCTACCTTCACAGAATCTCATCTAATGACTTTTGAAGCCAGATACTGCAAAAGCTTGTGTCTGTACCAGATTATTTTAAACAGTAAAGGTTTAAATAGCCAGAAGTGAGACAAGTTCCTATTACGTATGCTAACCAACCAGTATCTCCCAATTAAACCAGCTAAGGGTAAAAAACAAAGACAAAACCAAAAACCTAACACAGAAGAAACCCCAACCAACTCCAAACTCCAAAACCCAGGAATACTGCATTCTCCTTAGTCTCTATCATTTTTACTTAAGGGATCTCAGCTGATATTACTGCTTAGTGCTTTAGGAAATCTGGCTATTTAAACCTTTTCATATGAACTTCCTCATACATGCTGAAATATATCCCTATAAAGGCACTGGTGGTGGAGTGAAAGGCTGATTTCCACAGAGAAACATTATTATGCCTTATTCAGAGATAACAGAGATATCTCTGGGCTAACAGTGCATACAAGGCAGCACAATTATACTGGAAACCAAGGGAGGCAGAGCTCCCTCTGCTTTAGCAGCCCAGAGCCCAGGCAAAGGACTTGCAGACTCTGAGGAAGAGGGAACTGAAGGGCAACCACACTTTTTTTTCTCTGAAGAGTAGCCAGAAACAATTTAATCCAAATTGCAGTCAGTGCTTGAGGAAAGTTGGAAAAGATGAGGGAAATACTAGTGGCAAGGCTGTATTTCAGCACCTGTTCTTGTTTTGCCTCAGGTGTGTTTTAGTGGGCCAAATGTTATGGTGTGAGAAAGTCCATGAGAACACAAGGCCATGCAAGGTCAGAAAAGTGAAAGCACAGAGTGTAATTTTTGAGTTGGGGAGAGTAAGAAGTACAGAGTGTGAACATGAAAAACACTGACAGGGAAAGATGGTGGTGGTAAGACAAGAAGACTCAGGGAATGGAAACTCTGCAACATCAGGAATCAACCCTGGTCCAAGGAGCAATGGAAGATTATGTCTCCATCCTATGGCTTGGCCAGTAAAGACTTTGGATGTTTAATTGGAGAAGTGAATGGGTTAATGCTCAGACTGTTAGCTGAATAGTTTTATTAGGTGCACTAGCCTATAAGGAATGTTTTATATTTTTCACTTATGTATATCCTGTATGTACGCAGAGTTACCCAGAGAATGACAATTATGACACATGTAAGAGAGATACATAAAAGTACAGTGGAAAAGTCACAAAAATATGCTAGACTAAAAAATAGCACATTCTAGATTTCTTGTTAATCTTCAGATTTAATCAGATATCAACTAGTTAGATCTATATTTTCTCCCCAGCATAAGGCTGGATCAGTAGTAGATGGATATTTGCCATCTGTTCTCAAAATCTCTGAAGATCATCTTAAATACTCAGGTCAACAGGACCCTTACCTGGTTGCTACTGTTGACAACCACAGTTCTTTGATGCAGCACTGTAATTGAATTAGATGCTTCAGCAGTCACTGATTCATCATTTTAGTGCTCTGTGCAACTCAGATGAAAAATCTGCACGTTTCCAGTACTTCAGAGTCAGCCTTACTAGGACAAGGATTCCGTCCATCCCAGAAGCTATTAAAGATACAAACATCGTGGCACTGAATCATTTTTATGTGACTGCTGGAACACCTGCCTGAATTAGGGCTGTATTTACATAAATCAGTGTGGTAATGGTCTTCTCCACCTTTTTTTTTTTTTTTTTTTTTTTTTTTTAATTGAAAAAAGAGAGAGGGAGTGAAGGAAAGAAGAGAGATGTTGAAACAGGATAGGAACTGCAGTGACATTCAATGGAATAATTTTGTGCTGCTACAAATCAGTGTCTAACCACTAATGACAGGCTATGGATATATATACAAACAGCCCTAATAAAAAAAAAAGCCCAACTCTATTCCAGCCACAGTAAAACATTCAATACCCAATGCTACCAATTCAATCATAAAAGCTTTCAGCCTTAATTTGTAATGCTGGACTCATTACTTGTAAGTGCTCTGCTTTTCCTATTGTCTTATAATTGTTTCTGGGGTAGCTTTCAGGTTTGGTCACACCATGGCCAGGTCCTTCAAAGACGACTCAAAAATCAAACTGAGGGTGAAATTTTCTCTCCTTTTCTTTTTACATATGCTAAAAAAAACCCCAGAATTGGGCTTGCTCTTGCTTCTTTTTCAAGGCAGGATAGTCTCCAGCAGTCCCACCTGGGAACAATCAAATCCCAGCCACCAAAACTCCCCACTTAGGTATCTGAAAGCTGATGCGCTGGGCACTGAGCCATTTCCAAGTCTGGCCCACCACCAACTGCAGGGCTATTCATGGCAATATGATTCATAACAATAAACGTTTTTGAAGTGCTTCTCATTAAATTATCCGCACAAGCTGATGGTAATTCCTCTGTGATGTGGAACAAGGCTTTGCAATGCTGGGAGCCTGCTAAGTGTGGTGCAGAGGAACATGCAGGCTTCACACAGATTTTCGTGGCAAACTGCATGCCTCGTTTCCCACAGCAATACCCTGAGGCAGCTCGTGAGAATCATCAGTCTGGAGGCCGAGGTGCAGGATCATTTCTCAGAACTTGTACCTAAAATTCTGCCCCTTCTCTGCACGCTTTTCTCTGAAAACAAAAAAAACCACACTCCAGCAAACATTAGGCTCCTAAATCCCTCTGGTTTTGGCATTTTCAGTGAGAATAAACAAGGAAGACACTATTGGCCACAGGCTCATGGAAATGAAGTGCGGAATTCCTTTCCCCTCCATCATGCCTTAGTCCTCTGCACTCAGTAAAACCCTATTTCAAGATCTTGCTATAGACATAAATGCTCAGTCTCATAGCATCTTTAGAGGGATGTGTAATTATACATGTTCACATGAAAACCTCTAAATTCCTTGACTGCAAGGAGTTTTATAGCTTGCAAGTATGGTACTATTATATACTGCATGTCATACCAGGATACCAGAGTTTGAAGTGCTGCTACCAGCCTCCTCTAGCATAACATATTGGCCCTTAATCTAGTTCCCCCATGAGGTGCCCTACTATCATGTCCACATGTAACCAGACCTGTGCAGCTGCCTACATGTTCTTTTTAATTGGATTGAAGTTAATCACAGTAGGATTAATTTGAAGAGATCAAGGAAACAGAGTGATATTTTGTGGAAAGCAGATGGTTTCTTCTGGATGGAATAAAGCTCTGAAAGCCATAGGAGGTGTTTAACTTCTCAGGTTTACCAAGATTAAAAGCTCAGGGATTCTGAAACTTAAATATAATATATTTAATCACATTCATGCCATGTCAGTGAAAGAAGCCTTAGGAAACTAACTGTGTGGTTTTCAAAAGGAAGGGGCTTACTGACAGATACAACCATCTGACAATCATCCAGCACTCCTTTGAAGGGAGAAACGAAAACATGCTTCTAACAGTGGCATAATTATTCCCAAGCAAACTAAAGTTAAGCACTACTGTTTTCATGAGAACCTAGGGCATCCTGCCTCTCCAAATGGCATAAAGTAACATTGTTAAAAATTAACCATAATAAATTGAGTGGTAGTTCAGCACTGACTTTTTTCAGAGTTTTTGTAAAGGAATCCTATATCAAAGCACAGAGTAAGTACACATTAGGTAACTAAAACTTAACCACCTAACATCTTGGGCAACTTTTAAAAATCTGGGCTTAAAAAAGCTAAAACACAGTTGAAGAATCTTTTCATTAACACGCTGCAATTCTTTTTCCATCTCTTACATATGCATGTAAAATACATTTGCATATCCCCATGCTCAAACACACACAGACATCCTGATTTCTCTACAAGCTCAGACCTTGCTGAAGCACCATAATTTTCATAATTTGTATGTGACATACATGTTAAGCAGGAAAGAAGCATGTCACTACAATGAGGATGTAAACTAGATGAAACTGAGCCAGGAATAGCCAGACCAGGTCTGAAGAGCAAGGGAATAGGAATCTAGGAAAAACACATGCAGGTGTGTCCCTCAGACTTCAGAAAGGAGAAAGCTTCCCAAACTTTCATTTCTAAGAGTATGGAACAGCAATGATTACTCAGCTAGCTTTGCCCTTTGAAAATAGAATCTTGACTTATTTGAGAAGTCTGCCCACTTTAATTATATCCAATTATCTTGTGTAGGGCTATTAAATAACATACATCGCTAATATTAGCAGGGTCAGAATACCATTAAGGTGAAATGCATTCCTTCATGCAAAACTTCTAATCAGAGCTTCCATATGACACAAGAAACTTTCCTACAGATGTGTCCCCTCATCTTTCACTTACATTAAGTACTACAGCCTCCATTATCATAGTAGATAAGAGCCTCACAAATGGCTACAATTTTACTTTNAAAAAGGCATGAGGTCAGTAGTCAGTATTCCTATTTAGACCTAAGAAATAGAGAGTTGAAATGCCAATGCCAGAGCAGATCCTCACCTCTTTCTGTGCCTCCAAGATAGAAGAAGGTGGAAGAACAACAGGCTCTGGAAAAGGTAAAATGGAAAGTCACCCACAAAGAAGGTGGCACGGCATTAAGACCAACAGGTTACTTCTGTACACCCAAAGGTTTGCAGTGCACACCCTGCTCAAAATTTTACACAGAGAAGGGTCCAAGAAGAATGAAATCATTAAGATGTATTTTAATCTACTTTAAACATAACATAACTATTCCTTTGCTATAAGCATGTCTCATTTAAACCCCAGGGTCTAGTTCTCCTCCCATTATATGCATTTATTAAACATTTCATAATCTGCTATTGCTGAGAGGCAATTTAGGGCAGGACCTCATAGTGATTATCACTTAGTGCAAAGGAGCTTATTACTTTACACCCACAGTCCAGAGCAGTCACTAGAGATATGCCAGAATTTATATCTGCTGAAAGTAAAGCGTAGTTGTGGATATTAATAGATACACAATCATATTTTCCAGTTAGATTTATGTAACTAAAAAACTTGTTCTATTGTAAAGTTTTGCTTTTCATCATGTAATTAAAGGTGATATGCATGAAACTGAAGGTCGTAACAACATTGTATACATTACCTTTTTGACAAACTAAGGGGTGTGCTGCTAATAGCTAAGTATATTTACTCTACAATTGTTATAAATTCTGCAGGAAAATCTTTGGCTATACTACCGTTTAATTACAAATATGAAAAAAAATAATTAGGTTGTTACCTTGTAACTCAAACATAATTACACTGCGAGTATAGAGATCACTTTGGGTTTATTCCACAAATGACAGTCCTTCTACTCACATTGCACAGCTTAATTATTATGGGGGTTCTAGGATCAGCAGCTAGAAAACAAGGTACTTCCACTTGGCTCTGGATACAAACAGCTACTTCAGCTGTGAGCAAAAATCCTGTCACTCCCATCTCCTCTTCTCAGAAGACTGCAAGCTCTCTGGGAGAGAGTGTAGTGTAGTATATACTTATACTTTGCACAGCTCAAAAGCTGAGGACTCTGTAAACTGGAAGTTAAAATTTCCTGGAATGGTACCTTTCCATATTTATGATTTCTTCTAAAATTATGACCTACAAAATGTACCATTCCTTGTAAGTTGAAACAAACTGGAGCTGTTACTAACAATGGTAGTTGAGAGGCTTTCTCAGCAGATCTGCTGCTAGTCAGGCTGCAAAATCTCCCGGGGGAGGATGAAAGAGTTAATTAGAAAAGAAGGATCAGAGTGAAAAAAAAAAAAAAAGTAGAGTATAAATGAGTGATTGGGGAAAAAACGAGAGATCAGTTTTATAAAGGGAATTGTATTTAAACGCCAACTTCCTCCAGCTGCCTGCATAATTCATGTAATACCTCTAGCCCATACACGTCAGTTGATATCTGTACATGTTTGAGGACATTAATCACACACCAGAAAAGTCAGTTATTGTATTAAAAAATGAATGGATAGATAATGAAAATAACAGGTACTGAGCAGGAAGAACATTGAATTTGATGCCAAGACACCATAGACATAGGTGGATGGAGAATATGACCTGCATTGTGTAACAGAAACAAGCAGTGTCATTTTAAAGGATGTTATTTTACTGTGAAAATTTGAAATTAGTCAAATATTGCCTCCGGGCATTTTTTTTTTGTCTAATTTCAGTTTTAAAAATTGAAAAACTAATTTGAAATTAATAACTTTTCAAAGTTGACTTTCCTGAGAAAAAAAATCAAAGTACTCTCAAAAAGGAAGTCTCGTAACATGAAAATAAGGCATCCACTGCAATTACAAGAAAAAGAAAAATTGAAAACGTCCTTTTGATTTCTCAAAAGCTGTAAGAAAACCTTTATGNAAAATCCCACTGAATTCAATGAACTTTAAGTCACACCTTTTGTGACAGTCCTTGTATTCTAAGTCCTTCTACACCCACAGATGAGAAAAGATAAAAATTATCCCTGTCGTATTGCTAGCTTCTTACTAGCCACAACACTCCCATTTTATTTGTCAAATGCATGAGTTAGGGTTGGTAGCTACAAGTAGTGCCAGACCCTGAGCTGCCTATACTGTCTGTAGCTTGGGAGTGGACACATGGCCTGGATACCCTGGGACGCTCCAGCCAGGGGTTATAGCCACTGTTCTCAGAGGGTGCAGCTTGTCCTGCAGCACCCCAATCTGCTCATCAGTGCTCATCACTTGAATACACGAGAGAAAAACCAGCTCAGTCATGTCTTGCACTGTACATGGTTCCAGCGTGAACAGTTCTAAGCTGACAGACTTGGGACTTCCTTTGCTGGAGACTGAAAGCTTTTCCCAGAAAGGCAAAAAACACACTTTGAATTCTGCCTCCTTAGCAAGCACTAGATGACCAAACTTGGCTTCCCCTTCCAGGCCACTTCCCATCTGCCTTCATTTCTCCTATGAGGACCATTCAGTGTACATCATTCCCTATTCTCCCTGTTGCATTTACGTCCTCAGGCTGGGAATACTCAGAAGCAGGTGTGTTTCACAGTGCTCTCTAGGTCCTTGCAGCTGCTTGTACAATTTTCCCTGCCTCCTGTCGCCTGTATGATGAGGACCAGGACCTCTGTACAAGAGCAAATACAATAGGACAGGGTAAGAATATTTAATAGTCAGTTCTGCAAGCTGCAACAAGTTGCTTCCCCTTGATTGCTCCTTTTGTGTTAAGAGCTTGTCCTTCACACATCTCAGACAGCAGAGAAATTTGCAGCTAATCAGTGTGCTAATGAAACAGTTGTTCTGCTAATAAAAATTTTTAGAAACTGGCAAAGAAAGAGGCAGCTTTACAAATGAGCCTTCCTCTTCAGCTAGGGCTGCCATTCAACTCAAGAGCCAAAAACCAGCACTTCAGCAGTGCTTAAGCTTTACTACTTCAACAGTTCACTTCTTTCTCCCCAGGATCATAAACCAATTAGAAACATTACAGGAATTTACCATGAACAACCAAATCAATCCTACGGTTATTACTACCATAAAGTCACACCTGAGGAGTCCAAACCCCAGCTGGGAACAGAGCCTGCTGTGCCATGGACTGACTGCCAGCACAGAGCAAGGGTCCCCACTTCTGACAGTGACAGTCCACACTTGGTGGGGACTCACCTATGCGTGGTGGTGCTGGCCAGGGAGCCCCCACGTCGGGATGCAGGGCAGCCACATCCCACAGGGTCTCTGCCAGCCCATCCAAGGCAGTGCTGGAGATGGTATTTTCAGCCCCCCAAGCAGGAACTGGGTCCTTCAAGCAATTTCTGTCGGTGTTTACACCAAACTCATCACAGCCACAGATATGAGGCGGCAAAGACAAGAAGGGAGAAATGAAATTGAAGAATATGCATTTGCACTGTGGCTGCAAAGCCCCTGGTGATTCCCTGCAGAAATGAGGCTCCAGAGATGGGAATTGCTCCCTTGTCTACAGATGAGAAAATTATTTTGGTGAATATCACAGCTGCACAAAGCCCAGCATCTTAATATTTAAAAACACAGGAGAGTAAGGGAGAAGCAAAAAGAAGGATGGAAAACCAGGAAATGAAAAGGCCGAGTAACCACAGAGAAAACAAAGAGCAGGTGAGGGCAGCAGAAAACCTGACAATCAGTTTATGCCAAAGTGATTATCAGTGACTCTATTTTTTAGAAATTTCCTCCGTCTTCCTGCCCTTGATGCCAGAGAGCCTCTGGGCACTGACAGAAAAGCCCATCTTTGTTCCACAAAGCAAAGCTTTCTCATTGCCAACACGGCTCCAGTGAAATCTCTCTCTGCTATAGGACTTGGCCAGGACACTCAGGCCACCTGGACAGCAAGATTTGCTGAGACTTTGACACGTGTGGTATGTCAACCTCAGACAGCATGCATGTAGGACCAGGCAAATCCTATTCCCAGCCTGGCTCCTTTGACAGCTACTCGTGAAGCATTTAGTAATCAAGGGACTACATGTCCTACCCAAGTCCTTTGGCAAAGAAAAACAGAATTTGTACTTGGTATTATTTCAGAGGTGAAGTTATAAGCTGCTTTTGTGCAGTATTAAGTAAATAGTTAAGGACAAAGCAGTTTTTAACAAAAAGAGGTAGCGAGATACTCACGGATTAGTTTTGCACTTCAGCAAGCCTCAAAGAATTGTCTATAATATCTCCCCATTCTCAGGATGTAGCTTTTTCTTTTCAATGAGCCTGTCACCTCCTGTCAGCATCCCCTCTGCCTTCCTTCATCCTCTTAATTAATGACTGTGAGCTCTGCCTTTGTTCTCTCCATTCGGCTTTAAGCTAGAGAAATTAAATCGAAGGAATCCTCCAGAAGGCTTTGTAACTGCACATGAAGGTGTCATAAATAGCTTGTTAATGATTTGAGAAGTGACTAATAAGTAGCTACATTGGGTAACCTTTCAGCATGCTGAATAATTTGCTAAAAACGTAATCATTTTAATAGGGGATAGTTTAGTACCAGTACGGAACCGGGCAAATTGAAACTCATACCAGCAGTGTTGTTCCCGTGTTCCCAGAGGCTTCCTCCCAGATGTCGATACTGGGGCAGAGCCAAGAATTAGTGGCAAATTAACTCAAGGACCAAAGCCTAAGGCAGATGTTAGGCCTAAACTCATTCAGTTTCCTTAGCAGAAAACCCTGTAAATAAACCAATCTAGTCCAAATTCTTCAGCTAAAAATAATTGTCATCCTCAAGGAATACCCCCAGCTGGAGATAAAACACCACACGGCCGCTCTCTCAGCCCTCCTTTCCTTCACCCCCACTCTGGTGGAACGGGAAGGCAGATCAAAACTTGTAAAACTTGTAGCGTAAGATAAGAACAGTTTAATGGCTAAAAATAAAGTAAAATGCAATAATAATGGTAAATAATGATAATAAAAAGGGAAAAAACCCTAAGTGATGCACAACCAAATTTCTCACCATCCACTGACTGATGACAGATCCCCTTTCCCAAACCCAGACCGGCCACACTTCCAGGTAACTCCCCCAGTTTATGTGCTGTGCATGACATTCTGTGGTGTGGAATATCCTTTTGATCAGTTTGGGTCACCTGTCCTGGACATGCTCCCTCCCAGTTTCTCTTGCAAACCTCTTCACTGGCAGAGCATGAGACAAGGAAACAAAAAATCCTTGACTTAGGATAAACATGACTTAGCAAAAACCCATAGTATCAGCACCATTCTCATTCCAAATCCAAAACACGGCACTGCAACAGCTCCTGAGAAGAAATTAACTCTATCCCAGCTGAAACTGGGACACCTTCATAACTAATAAGTCAAATAAAAATTAATTCCTCAATTTTGTGTGCCTATTCTGTCATTAAAACCACATTTCTGATCTTTGTTTGTTTGCAGCAGATGCAACATCATAGAAGTGCACTGGAAAGTTATCAAATACTTTATGTTCTAGCTGTTTCTACCAATAAATCAAAAAACTTTGAAACTTGAGCAATGACAAGACCTTGATGTACTTACTGTTCACATCCACGGCTGATTTTCAGAACCGAAGATTAAGGTAAAAACGTGATTAAGGCAAAAACGTAATTAAGCAAATAATAAAAAATTAACAAAATTACTTGTTTGCAGAAGATATATCCCTACACCCACACTCCTCAAACACATTCATATCTCATGCCTAAGGAGAACACATGTATTAACAGAAGCTTGATTTTTATCGATTTTGTGCATTAATGGGGACTGAAAAATGTGCTTCCATGACTGGCCACGTCCCAGTTTGGGACAAAGAGAGACTACAGTTGCACCAGTGCATGGTTCCAATTGCTTCAGGCAGGAAAGTGCCCAGCATTAATTGTTAACTAATAAAAAATTACTCTGGCATTGACCCACAAATTTGGAAAGATTTTGGGATGCTCATGTCTAAATCTAACTCTGTGTAGAAGTAAGAGAAATACTCTATGAAGAATGAGCCCTCTGAGAACTCTGTGCCTATATCATTAACAGACATCACACTGTGCACAAAATAAAATGTTCCTATAACTAGTGACAAGAAATCAGAGTGCTTCTCTTTCCAGACTGGCCAAGAAAAGAGGTTTTTTCAACCACAACTGCAGATTTCACAGTATCAGCAAGCATGTCACAAATCCTTACCCTGAACCAGACTGCTTGCTCCGAATCTGTCGAAGAATCTGTGACGAAACATCTAAATTTTTCCTTTTGAAATGGTTACTCATTTGGAAATATCCTTGAAATTTTCTTCTTTTCAAATATTTCAGAAGTCTTATTCAAAACAACATAGTTCAACACAGGCTTTGGCAAAACATATATGTCAGGGAGAAGTGAGAGAGAAAACATCTGAATATTTATTTCTTTGAGCATTTCCCACCCCCATTTTTTTCTGGATCTCGCAGGTCCCCTGCCAAATCTCCAATTTCCTTTTTTTTTCTCAGACATAGACCTCAGCTGGCTAGATTATCCCCACAACTGTGCAGCCATAGATCAGGGATCCCAGTCTCACAGCTAATAGCTCAGTGGTGTTTCTGAATGTGCAATGGTTGAATTCCAGCAGTGAAAACAATGTGAAAGTCTTCATCTGGGAGCCTGATCCAAAACTATCAAAAAATAATGGCAGGACATTTCTGTGTTAAAATCCAGGACATGGAATCCAGTCCAATCTAAACAGTAGCCTCAAGAGAAAACAAAGTGAAATACTTTTTTTTGGGAGACATAGGTATTTTTTTTGTGGGGGATAATTGGGAGATTTTTTGTTTAGGTTTCTTATTTTGTTGTTGTGTCTTTTTTTTTTTCATTCAGAAGGGTGTTAGAAACCAGATTACAATTTCATGCTTCAAATGAAAATATAAAATAGGGCGGAGGAGAATATTTGAGTTATAGCAGGAAAACATCATAAGGGTTTGCTTTTAATTTTTTTTTTTAATTATATGAGCCTGGAATCCCATTTAATGGTCTCCGAGACTCACTGGTAATCTGTTTACAAGGCATGATGCTGGGGTTGTTTTTCTGCTTGGGAATGTGCTTGCTCCTCTGTTCCCACCCAAGTCATGTCTCGCTAGCCTTGACTAACCTTCAGCTCTGTAAGTCTGATACATCACTTTTACTCTCTGGTGTGCTCTGTAAACCTTGATACACCTACAAATGGGAAAACATGACTCCACTGTAATTTCTTCCATTTGTAGGAAGATGAATGTCTATGGCGTCAATGTTTCTTGGCTCTCTGACAGCAGAGCTGTCACCTCCTGATCTGAGGCAAGTTTTAATGACGAAAATCAGTAGTGTTTTCTGACTTGGTACTCAGAGAGAGGCATTAGCGAGACAGAGCTCCAAGTACTTTTTGATTAGTGCATTTCTCCAGGCAAGAGTCTGATTGAGTAGTAATTTCCAGGCTGAAGCCCTTTGGACCACAGGGGCATCCTTTACCCATCAGAATAAAGTCAGTGGCAACTAATTCCTTGACATCAGTGGGATGAGACCTTTCAAAACTCTGTTTCATAGAAAGGATACCTACAATCAAGTCAAATACAACAAACCAAAGCCAACTGAGAGCCTAATTTTGACAAGATTCCTTATTAGACCAAGACTTTTGCACCTTTATGTTTGGCAATACCTGTACTTTGTGGGAAAATAGCATTAGAGACCCTACTTGTAGATTAACATTTACAAATACTAAAAAATTTATGATTCTACTCTTGAAAAAAGTACACAGTTGAGGTAAAGAAGTTCCACTTTTTAAAACATGCAATACAGGAACAAATCTACCAGTTGAGGTCAATCTTACCAATTTCAAGGAAAGATAGTGCAGTTCACTTCAACCTACATTTCTTTCATTTCAGTAGCCGTGATACACAGCTTATACAGACATGAGTATAGCTAATTATTGGTTTATATGTCTTGCAAAAGTAAAATCCCTATGGATTTCACTGGGAAAATAACAACTCTTTTAAAGAATAGTATTATTGGTCCTTTGTACCAAAGAAGTAATTGGAAATTGTACTCTCTGATAAACACATGAGTTTTCCTGATAAAGGACTGTGGTAACAGAGCAGACAAGATGTAAATGCTTTATTCTGCCTAGGTTTTACTATTGCATTTTTATTTATGCATTTTCTAAGGTCAAATGTATACTGTGCAAAATACTTTACAAGCCTATTTAGCATCTGTTCCCTACAGTCTGTAAAAGCCTGTATCATTTTCTTTCTTTGATGTATGTATCAATGCTTTACAGAGTTTACTGGACACATTTCCAAAACCACAAATCTATGATTCTACTACAAACATTTGTTTCACTTTTCTGTAAATAACAGCAGCTTTATATTTTCCTGTAACTGAATAAATCACTGCTGAACCCCAGGAAAAAAAATCAAACAAAAACAAACCACAAAACTCAATTGAAGTAAATACTCACTACTTTCTGTAGAAAATAGAGACATGGGTTGGGTTTGTTAGTGGGTGGGGGTTTTTTTACATTAAAATAGATAACTTAGAAAGAAATGCTTTTTGGCTTCAGATTTTTAAAATTCTGACATGAAAATGCAGCCACAAAACCTTCTCTCACAAAGCAATTTGATTTCACTTAAAATTTCATCTTTGAAAGCAGTTGTCAGTATATTGTGAGAGGCTGTGTAAGTTAAAACCTGCTGAAAAAAATACTAGGAGAATAAAGCAAAATTTCTTGCTTTTGTGTCCTCCCAGCTTGACTGTATTACAGCATGGAGGTGCAGGAGCTGTCACATGAGCCTGTGTGTGCTGTGATGTGCTGTACGGATTTCTCCACTAATGAGAAGCCATGAGCACACTCCCATGTCCTGCTGCATTTTACTCAGCCTCATCTCTTTGCAAGGATCTCTTCTCATCATTTCTCAGCAGCAATTTCTTTCTTTCACAGAGGAGGATGGAGACAGCTTGGTGGGTGTTTGTGGGTGTATGGCTTCTGAAAGCTCTGTGCTGTAGAGAATAATACTCAGCTGCTTATCTTCCCTGTCTCAGTCACTTTTTAAACAATATGAACTATAACTTAGGGAGGTACAAAGATAATTGCATAGAAAAAAAATGACAAAGCTCCAGTGTTGGAAAAAGAAGATAAATATCACAGACACTGAATATACAATACTTGAAGAAATAACATGCATGCCTGACAACACGGACAAGTTGTGTAAGCCTTCTCTTATGTCTGAACAGTAACTGAACCCCAGGAACTTGAGCAAAAAATGTGGAACCTCAATCCCAATCTTCTGCACTCATCACTAAACTTCAGCTTTTCTTCAACATCTGATTTCAGTAGATGACTTCAAATGACACAGTAATCCCTGTCTGTTTGGGTTTTTTAAAGTGAGAAAGTACCGAGGGAATCTACAGAAGGGATCCCTTCTGCCTTGCCTGGGCCTTTAGCTCAAGCACAGGCAGGCATAAAATGAGTCAGCTCTCCTCAAAAAAGACAGAGCTTTGAGTTCTTACAGAGAAAAATGCCTGTTGTAGGTCAGTCCTGCCATCACCCCTCTTCTAGGGAGCAGCAAAATCCAGTTTTGCTTCTACCTGCTAGCACTGCCTTGCCTATCACCCACTGCTGCTCCCTGAAATTTGCAGTTTCAAATGAGAGATGAACAGACCCAAGAAGTTCAGCCTTCCCCACTGCTCTGACCTGAGGAAGGGAGAACCAGCCTGGACCACGCTCTATGCTGCTTTGCTGCTAGTTCTCCAGGCAAAAACACTTCAGGACAGCTCTGGCACCTCAAGGCTGGACCATGGACCCAAACACTCTCAATTTGAAAGAACTCATGTCTGAACTTCTGTAGCTTTTGGGATGCATGTAGAATCATTAATGAATTTCAGGTTTGTGGTTTGCCAGCTCCCCTTCTTTGAGCTACTACACAGGGTGGCATTTCTCAAAGCTCGCCATGCTGCTAGGCAGCTCCCTGACTGTTTCTCCCCAGAGCCTGCTTCTAAACAGGAAGTAGGACAAATATGTAGGACAAATTTGAATTTTCCCATAGATGGAGCACAAGCAGGTTCAAAAAGACTTAGCTACAGGCTCCCACAAAGGCTGTCACGGGAGATACATGGCTGCATGTATAGTGTTAAAGCTGTGAAAGCTGAAGCTTGTTCCAGCATCAGCTGAGAGGTCTGCCATACAACTGATGGCACAGGTACATGGGAAAAATGGCTGAGCAAATGTTCTCTGGCAGACCTCACCAGTGCAGTTTAAGATCTCACCTCGCTTGCTGGCTATAACACATCACAGCTGACATACCTGGTGGCTCATGCAAGTGCTCCCAATTTGTTTTAGTTCAGAGTAACACAGATTCATTTAAATCGTGCTCAGCACTGAAGCAGATCAGAAATCTTACACAGGTTTGGGAGACACCACAACTGTGAGGACAGGAATCCTTCCTGAAAGGATAGGAAAGGTAAGGAGCAGATAGTGGTACAACTTCTTCAGAACTCCCAGAGGACCCACAGGAGCACCTTGTCTAGACCCTAAAACACCAGGGGCAAATAGTGTCGCAGAGAGCTGGAGTTTGTCCAAAGAAGGGGAAGAAAGCTGGTGAAGGGTCTGGAGCAAAAGTGTTATGAGGAGCAGCTGAGGGAGCTGGGGTTGTTTAGCCTGAAGAAAACCTGATTATACCACGTTTTGACTAGGAAGACCCTAGCAAAACTCATCTGAGAGAGAAGAGGGAATAAAGCAATAATCTACTAGGTGAAGACTGGCCACTACTGCCAATGAGTGATCTGTAATTCCCTGTGTCCCAAAGAGTCTCTATTTGGTGCCAAGTTCCATGAGTTTGTTTAGCTTGCAAAGAGCCCTTGGGCAGTTGTTACTTCTAACTTCACAGTTCGCCTTTTAAGCTTATAATAAAATCATTAAACAAGCAAGTGATTCCAGCCTCACTGCAAGACAGGAGGCTTCTTTTCTGCCTCCTCTCCTCAGCCCCTTCTCCAGAGATTGCTATTTTACTTTCTTTCTTTGCCTTCCTGTTTCCTGTTCAATCACACTGTGAGAAGTAAGTGTTTTGTGATCTCTTGTGTTTTTCTTCTCAACTTTTCTTTCAAAGACGCAAGAGCCACAGGAAAAAAAACCCCACAACAACTCCTTCAGAGAAGATAAGTTTCACATGTTATGAACTGTAGGACAAGGTTTCAAGAGAGAAGGTTCTTCACGAAGCAAAGAAGTTGCCATCCACCCTGCAAACAGGAGGTCACGGTCTTTCTCTGTGAGACAGTCCTCACACAGACCTTCACAGAGGGAGAAGAGCAGTTTAACCATCTCTCCATGAAGTTGAAAGGGAGAAGAAAACTCAGGTTTTACAGACCTGAGTAAGGATAAAATAAAGGGTTAGCATGAAATTCAACTAGGAGATACAGATTGGAGTAACACTCCCTCCCTGCATAAAGCACTTGAAACTCAGGAGACCCCAGATGAAGAAGTGTTGCTTTTGTTTGAACAGTTAGCTTTTCACAACTCTAGTATGAATTTTTCCAGTAGATCGTTTTGGGGTTTGGCTAGGGATTTTTTGAATGTTTGTAAACTTTCAGTGGTTAAAACATACTATGTTAAGAGTTTCCATGGCTGAACTATATGGTTTGTAAGAAAATACTTCCTTGAATTTCTTTAAGCCTTCATGAGACGGTTTTTCCTCACTCTACTCTAATACTTGTAGTCCTGGAAGAATCACAGAACAATTGTTCTCTGCCAGAAACTCATTTCATAGTCCTCCAGCCATTCCTTTTCCAACTTGAAAAATCCTAAACTGCTTGATCACTCCCTGTGCTGAGGGTGTTCCATAATTTGATTGTCCTTGATATGTGTAGATATCCTTCTCCTAAAGGGTGGGTTGTCAAAATATGTCCGTTGGAATTTTTTCCAGTAATGTTACTCAAATATAAGTCTGCCAGAAATACAGCATTCAGGATGTAGGAGTCATGAATTTATACAGTGCTTTGATGACTTCTGTCTTGGTGTCTACTCCTTCATAATAATTCCTAACCTTACATCTGCTTTCAGAACTGCTACTGATCATTAAACCAATGTTGAAGCATAACTGTCTGTTTTAACCCAAATATCTTCCTTTTGAAGGGCTAGCAGGAAGCTGGTGACCCATTCCTGAGTGAGCTGCTAGGATTGGGGTTTTTTTTCCCCAGTATCCTCCACTTTGTTTTGGGTTTTTTTTTACACTGAATTTGATTTTTTTTACTATCCAACTACCCAGAATTGTAATGTTAATGCCATTGCCCCCCATTCATAGGTAAGAAACAGAAGAATGAAGATTATACAGGGATTTCAAAAGGGCAGAGGGCAGAAGATGGATCTGCCACATCCTCGTTTTTCCTCAATGTGAGAAAGCCTTATTCTTCTCAAGCTGCTTTGATGTTCCTGTATACCCGCAGTGTTTGAGGGCGTCCACATAAAAGCAGCCTTTTTTCCCTTTGCTTCCAGCAGTGGGAAGCATGTATACAAGAGGGAAAAAAATCCCACAAGTAAACACAGGGGTGGAAGACGAGACCTGAGAGATTTTAAGGAAGGAAGGACAGCAAAACAAGGCCTTAAAACTCCAGAAATTGGTTACAAGGATAGGGGTTTGTGGTCTTAATGCCCAGATGTTCAAAAGCATCTGTCAAAGCAGTTAGTCAAGGTAAATCTAAAGAACCACCTAAACCCTTGGTATCTTGTAACCAGCTGGCTGCTGAGTATGGAGTCACCTGAGACACAGGAAGGAGAGATAACTGGGATGAGGAGACTAGGACAGGGCTCTGAAGGTGAGAATTTGATGTTTCTTCTATCAGCAGGAGAGCAGGTGTGTGTGCATTGCCAAAGTCCCTGGCAAGGCTGCAGTGGGCTGCTATGAGCCCCCCAGCTAGGAATGGACAGGAAACCTGCTCCTGCAGCCTGGCCATGGGGACATCAGCAGCTGTGCTGGTCTGGTGCTGCTGCACACCTTTGTGAAAAGTCATCAGCTTTTAATATTGAAATTAATCTTGCTGCTGGCCCAGCTTCACGTTCAAAACCCCCTTCAGATGCAGCGCTACAAAAGATGTGACAGCATTTGGGGAAGTAATTGAAAACACTGCTGCCTGGACACAGGTTTGGGAAGCATATGGGCAATATCCTGCAAATAATTTCCATTTATAGCTGTTATTTCAGACCAGATCTTGTGTGTGCAACTGCAGCTTCTATTATCTCCCTTTCTCTCCTACCTTCTCAAAACTTCCCATCTGTTTGGCTCTCAGATTAACTGGGCATTTTACCACAATGGGCAAGCTCCTCCAATCTATTATCTTGAAGGGAAATTTAGTTAGTAATTCAGATTTGCTGGCCTGCACGTTAACTCTTTGTTCTCTGCAGTTTACTACAATTCCCTACAAAACAACCTGCTATATGCCACACATGGAGACTACCATGAGATTTCAGGATGTGCAGGTGCCTGTCTGATACAGGCGCCAAGGAGCAACTGCCCAGACATCTGCTGGGAGAGCAATTAAAGAATTGGCCAGGTGGACAAAACCAGAGGGTTGTGGTCAACAGCTTGATGTCCAGGTGGAGGCTGGTGACAAGTGGTGTCCCACAGTGCTCTGTCATTGTACAGGTACTGTCTAATACCTTTATCAGTGACAGACACTGTGAGATTGAGTGCAACCTTAGCAAATTTGCAGATGACACAAAGCTGAGCAGTGCAGTTTACACAAGAGAAGGAAGGGGTGCCAGCCAAGAGGGACTTGGACTGTCTTGCAAGGTGGACCCATGAGGACCTAATGAAGTTAAAAAGTGCAAGAGCAAAGTGCTGCACCTGGGTCAGGGCAATCCCAGACAGTACAGACTGGGAGAATTCAGTAAGAGCAGCCCTGCAGACAAGGATGAAAGCTGAGATGAACCAGCAGTGCATGCATGTGGCCCAGAAAGAAACAGCATCCTGGGCTACATCAGAAGAGGCAATGCCAGCAGGTCAAGGGAGGCGATTCTGCGCCTCTGCTCCACTATTGTAAGACCCCATCTGGAGTACTGCATCCATGTCTGGGGGTCCCCAGCACAAGAAAGACAGGAATATGCTGAAGCAAGCCCAGAGGAGGCCATGGGGAAAATCAGAGGGCTGGAGAACCTCTCCTATAAAACAAGATGACAGAAATGGTATTGTTCAGCTTGGAGAAGATAAGGCTCTGGAGAGACCTTAAAGCAGCCTTCCAGAACCTAAAGGGGTCTTATAAATAAAAGGGAAAGCAACTTTTTACATGGACAGAGAGTGATAAGAAAAGGAGAATGGTTTTGTATTAAAGGAAGAGATATTTAGTATAGATGTTAGAAAAAAATTCTTAGAGTGTAGTAAGGCACTGGAACAGACTGCCCAGAGAAGCTGTGGATGCACCATCCCTGGAAGTGTTCAAGGCCAGATTGGATGGGGCTCTGAGCCACCTGATCTGGGGTGGTATCCCTGCCCATGGTAGGGGGCTTGGAACTAGATGATTTTTAAGGTCCCTTCCAACCCAAACCATCCTATGATTCCATGAGCCCTGGTATTGTATGGCAACTGCAGTCCAGAGTAAAATTGAAACTATAATATTACTGGCTTCTTGATCACAAACATTTTTCAGAGCTGGATTAAGGGGTCTCTCCAGCAGAGAAATTTCTTTCTTGCTTATAGGCATGCTTATTAAAATGTTTGTTGGACAAAACCAGGGATGCTGAATATTTTCTAAAGAATACAAGCAAAAACCCACAAGCAACAAAAGCACTGTATTATCCATACTGGAAATTCCTATCAAGGACACAATCTAGCCCAGGACAGAAATAATATTAGTAGCAGATTCTCATGTCTAGAGGCAGACAAACACTTGGTTGGAGAAGAGCCCAAGGGCTTAACTAAACTGACTGAAATAAAATAAAAGAGCCTTGGGAGACTCTGTGAGTTTGGGCTACACTCCGTTTTGAGTTTCCTGCTCTGATTTTTGTCATGGTGCAAAATTTATGCTGCTCTCATACTCGTCGTCCTGGGAAAAAAATGACTTTCATAACCAGAAGTGCCTTCTGCTACATCTGCCTCTTCTGGTAGCACACAGCTGCCCCAAACCTATAAAATATATTGCTGCTTGTCTTTTTCAACTTGTGCAATGGGTTCCCTGACTAGGGAATGTCTTTAACTCATGTGCACAGAGTCTGACAGAGTAAGACTTTGAGATGCATTCAGCACGAGCTGAAATAGTGCCTACACCCCGAGACGGAGGCTGCAGCACAGTCCCTTCCAGCCTGCACGCTGGCTGATTTGATTTTCTGTGTAACATGGCCTAGAGGAGGCACCTATGGCCCGGAGCGCCAGACAATAATTAAGTTGTTAGTGGGTTGCCCCAGCATTACAGTAATTGATGATTAAAGCACGTACAGGACACCGCTGAGGCCTGGCACGCGATGAGGCCGATCAGTTGCTCTCCTCCAAAGCCACACCATTGAGCAATTTTGTTACACGCATCGTTCCAGGACGCTAACAGCTTCCCTGCTTCCTAATCAGCCGGGGCAATTTACACAGTCTCTGGCTGTGTTTCACATCAAAACTCATTTGATTCTCTGGTATGTTGCAATGCTGCTGCAGACAACCATCCTTCAAATGCGCTTTCCACACACATCATGCTCCTTTCTTTACCAGTTTTAGATTAAAAGGGCGACACACAGCTGTGTGTGCTAATTAAGAAAGTCCTTATATATTACACTCAGCTTTGTTTCCCCACAATTCTCTTATCTAAACCCAGAGATATATAGTAGAAGATTGATAATGAGGATGGTATCACTGAGCATGGGTTTGGGACGGAAACGACGAGATTTTGTCCTGTCTAATGCAAGCAGACACACAGGAATCTGAACACCAGCTTAACCCAGCACCAGCTGATCTTTTTACGTACACAGAACAGAGAAGGAACTTGTGACATTGCTGTGGGTAAACTTGTTCTGCTACTTTATAGCTCGCCAGCTCCGAACGGATGGCTGATAACAATGACCTCCGATGAGAGGGGGAGATCTCCTTCATTCTGAAATACTGCCTAATTGGGACCGAAGTGCCCCATGACACACCCCAAGCAAATACATTTGTATCAATAAATGCTTACCCGTAGGCAGATGGCTGGAATTGCACAGTGGGGTTCCTTCTTGTAATCTGCTGCCACTAAGAGCCTTTTGAGTCAGATCCAAAACCTCTTCCAGTCAATGGGAGTTTTTTCAATTAACTTCAATAGCAGTTGGGTAGGATCCAGAGAATTAAGTGACCCTGGAGATGTATTCTGGGTGCCTGCTGACACTCTCCAGGGGGGAATTTCCAGCTCCTTTGGGGTTTTTTTTAGGCAGTTCTGAAACAAGAGACGCTTAGTTTAAATTTTCAGAAATTAATATTACAGGAATGTCCTATTCCTGTTGAAGTGAGAGGAATTTTTGCCATTTATAGGAATTTATATTTATGACTGCCATTTACTCTACCCCAGGAATTTTACCATCTCAGAAAACTCCTCAGATTGTCAAACAGATTCTTTCAGTACCAAACAAGCAAGGCTAAAAATAAGTACTTAATCATTGCTCTTGAAATGCCCCCTAAAACTTCTCTAGTATCTGGAAACTTTCCACCACTCCATTTCTTGGGGGTTTATAGCAACCTTACCTACGAGATCTATTAACAACAGCCTTTCCATTCCTCCCACGCTTGAACTATTTTAAGACATTCTGCAGTTAAGCTCAAGTCTCCATAAGTTTTGTGTTAACCTGGTCTCCACTTCTCGGATGTGGAGTGTGGCTATTTCCTGGCTCAGTTTTACTTCTGACAGAACAGAAAGACTTACTAAGTACTGCTAAGAGCTATGTCATGGCCCAGTGACAGTAATGCAGCCTTGACAAATTTATGTGCCCAAAAAAAAAAAAGGGGGGGGAAAGCTTGGTCAATGGTGAGCAGAATCAAAATGGTTCCCCAAGGTGACAGACCACAAAAAGAAAAGTAAAGCCCATGCTGAAGCCGTGTCAAATGGGATATTCTGCCTCCCATTCCTGCTGGGAAACAAGGGGATTGTATTCATTGGAAAGGAATCCTCAGGGGTGCAGCATATTGTGGTGGGCAGCAGGGTGCACAGGGATGTTAAGGATGCAGCCAGCAGAAGGGGGATGTTTAGGGAATTTCTCCACCTCCACTAAACTCATGTCCTCAATTGCTGCACCTTCTGAAGTGTTAAAGGTAAAGAGGTGCCTGGATGATTCTTCCACTTACAGCTAAAAGAAGCTGATCCATACTGATAGAGAGGTATATACACCAAATCGGTGTTCTGTTTGTTTACCCAGTGTATCTGTTTTTGGTTTGACCTGAAAAATTCCAGAATGTGTCTTGGCTTGGGAAAAATGAGTCTCTTTTATTTCTTACCAATCTCAAATTTTCTTTTTTTTTTAAAGTAGAATACTCAGAATACTCAAATTGAGATATTTGGATTTTTGAAGAGACAAAATGCTTTAATAATTGTCTTTCAAAAGTAAGAATTTGAGGGGTTTTTTGTTGTTATTGAACCTGAATGCATATACTCTCCATTTTTCATTCGTAAACTTCTGGAAAGCCTGCACAATCCTCTGGCTCTGGCTGGAAATGGTAGGTCATGCACACTTCTTCCTCAAGTCCACCTTTGTTCTGTGCCCTCCACAGGGAGAAGCACTGCCTAGGAAACAGCCATGGGAGACTCTGTGGCTGCAGACCTGGGAACAAGACCCCTACAGAGCTCTACCAATCTGAGATTCTCCATCAGTTCGAGTCCTTTCTGCTTATTCAAGGCTAAAGTATTTACAGAATTTTACAGAAGAAGTTAATGTTCTGTTTGCTGACATCATCACTGATATCATAGTCCTGGCTCACAATTATCTCTGTACTGTAACACGCTCCACAGAATTTAAATCCGAACATTCCCAGACATGTGATGATAGACAAAAAGGCCCAGCTTTGTAAAGAGTCAAACACTAAAACGAGATTCTTCTGGAAGGCAATTTTGTCTTTCACTAGCTTGTCCAATCAATCTCACCCAATCTTCCAAACCGTGTCTGAGCTATTGAATATATTTCTGCGCTGTAAACACAGGACAAAGTCAGCGTAAAAATCTAGCCATCAAGTTAGCTAGATCGAAACATTTTTCTGTATTTTGTGTTGACTGGAATGAGAAATAATTTATTTTTGGAGGACCAGATCACAGAAATAAATTTCTAAAACAAAACTCCTGCAAAACACAATTATTATTCAACTCATTTTAACAATTCGATAAATGCAGTGCAATGACTTCCATTAGCTATTCTCCCAGCCAAGGTCTACTACATCATTAAATATTATTGAGTTGGGTCTGCCATTTTACTTGAAATTATGCGCCTGGCATTTTAGTCTATGGCCATAAATGCTGGAAATGTCAGTTATATAAGCATCCGTCTTTTTCACTACTGTCTCCCATCAAACATTAATGGTAGAAGCTTTAATCCATTCTACACAGTCCCAGATATCTACATTTGCTAGGAAAGGAACTGTAACAGAGTGCACTGACAACTCACAGTAAGTAATTACTCTCAGAAATATCTCAGTAAACTCAATTTGCTCCCAGAGGTCTTTTAAATTATATCTCGTTAGAGTGCAATGTTTTTTCAAATGACAAGGTCACACAAAAAAGCAAAACTCTATTTTATCTTTATCAGAGCTTTACTCCCCCCACCATAAAACTGTTATAACACATAATTCCAACCAGATAGAGATATTGTGTTTTACTGTTGGAGCCCAGGAAAGCCATAAAGCAAGCAGAATTGTTGTTTACAGTCACAATAAATTTAGAATATCGTATAGCATTCTAGGTGAGGGAAACACATCTACTGATATCAGCTGAGTGGGAAGAAGTGATTTTTTATTATTATTTTCTGAACTTTGCTGGTAAAATAAATTTATTTTGGATTTGCACTAAAAAACTTCTCATGAATCAGAAAAGATTCATCTCAAGCTATATTAATATAGCAAAACATACACTTTATCTCATCACCCTACTTATCTGCCTTGGTGACTTTACAGCAAGAGGTTATAGAAAAGCAACATGGATCATGTAGTTGACCAACCCTTCTAATTTTATTACAAGTCTTGATACTTAGCATTCCTTCTTATAATCCCAGTTTATGAAGCCATGTAATTAGGAAAGTAAAAAAAAAAAAATGCCACTGCAAAAGCAGCAAAATGATCGCGTTTTTTGTGGTTAGTAAAGTTGCTCCTTGTATTAATAGAGATTTCAATTTAACCAAAGAGGAGGTAGAAGCAGCCAAGCAGACTCTTCATTAAGTATATCCTTAACTTTGCTCCCATTTGAAAAACTACACCCTTAAGTGAATATGTGCTTTTATTCTTAAATCCAAGTTATCTGGAACATTAAAAGAGTGCACCAAATTGAAACCGAGCAGCACTGGTATATCTTAGCAAGTAACTACCTCCAAAGAAATTCTCCAAGGAATTCAGAGGATAAGAGTCTGCCATCACAGAAAATGCAGAGCCCAGTTTGAGAGCCACTATACAGGGGATGGGATACACCATCATTCTGCAAGCAGGGGTAAGCCCAAGTCTTTCCAGAAATGTACCTAAATGAACACGCTCATAGCAGAAGTCAGAAAAGCAGAAATAACTTTGGAAGAATAGATGCCCTCATAGTAGGGGTTTTTTAAATCCTTTTTGTTTTGTTATTTTACAGGAGTCATTTGGGAGTGACTTACAGGAAATTCAATGGGCATAGCAGAAAGACTGTTATAACAGTCAAGAAATATTCTAAGCAGCACTTCCAATTCTACAAACTTCACCATCTTGCATTTGAATTATTTCCATTTTTTTAATATGACAATCATAGGCTGAGAATTGCAAAAGGATCCCTCCAACAGACAACCATCTTACCATCCTTCCTGGAAAGTTTACTTTCTCTGAGCTCTGCCAACGAAAATAGGAGCCAATTTCTGACAAGGGATCTTCTAATGTTGTTATATTTCCTTGCATTGCTTAGTCAAGACAACATAAAAGGCAAATACCTAAATTATTGCTTAAAAGTACGGACCACAAAGCTATAAATTTAGCTTGATACTGGAACAGAAGGGCTGAAAAAGCTTGTTCAAATGTTTTTGAGAGTGAGAAAATTAGATTAATAAATTAATTTCCACCAATTTGATGGAAGGTGAAACGTGAGCTTTCTAAACACACCACAACTCAACTGTGTGTCAGTAACACGAGCTCAGGCAAAAAAAGCACCCAGCATCAGTCCTTCAGGCTCTCAGTGGGCTTTCTGAAGCTGGGTTTTGCTGCTCAGTTTCTGACAGCTATAAACCCACACCTCCCTGACAGGGGAGGGTGCAAGGACTCGAATAAAATCTTGCTGACATGCCATGAGTGCCTTGTGCTGCTACGACGGCATCTGCTGTTATTTGCTGCAGGTAGGATGATATAACCTTATCCTGTTTCCTCAGAGCCAGCAGTGGTTGAAACACAGAAGATTCTGTGTATGCAGGGGAGGATGGAAGGACTCAGCAGAGAATTAAAACTCTGTCTTAAATGTATCCTTTTAGAGGTGTTAAGGGAATATAATGGTGCCCACTCAGGTGCTACAGAGCTACCTGTTGAGAAATCTTTTCAGATGGGCTCTCCAGACATGTTATACCAGTGAGAATTATGAAATCCTCTTTGAACAGGACAATGAGGGAGCCAGGAGCTGATGTGAGAAAATAATTTCACCTCTCCCAATATTTTCTTTGATCTTCACTAAGGATTCGTGTCTATGAAGAAACTTGTGGATGCAAAGCCTCAGACTAGTCTACACTCTAAAAATACCCTGTGAGGCACCATAAGGCAGCTGCTTGGGCACAAAGCAGAAATCACAGTGGAAGAAAGCATCTTTCCCCCTCTGAGCTATCTCTGTACATCAGGGAACAAAGTCAGACTTGTGACTTTCTGTCCTTCCATCCCACACCCATGACAGTGTTTGTGGATCACTTGGTGCAACAGTAAAAGTCATCCAAGAGAAAAAAGTTAGACAGAATAGAAAATTGTAAGTTGCCAATAGAGAATGTATAGATACAAGGTAATTTCCTGTATCCTTGTACTATTTAGAGTATAATTTGCATTATCAGCAAATACTGTTCTGATCTCATCCCTTTTCAGCTCTTCTTTGTAGAACAGCATTAACAGAGTAAACACCTCCAAAGTTTAATTTTAACAATGTCTGACCAAGCTACCCTACTCAAAGCTTCTCAGTTGCTGAACTCTGTCCTGACAACCCAGCAATGATTCAGACTCTTCAATAAAACCTCAAATAGGTCAAATCTGCCACTGATCCACATCAGGTAACTTCATGAATTGAAGTTTACACCCCTGCAGATGTGGTCCACCTGACTTCATGAAGAGAGCTATGTCTTTTTATTACAGACATAAATTTGGCTATTAGCAGTAGAGGTGCTTTGATTCATATCAGCTAGGAGTTTGATCCCATGACGGCAAAAGAGTTGAGCTAATTTATGTCACTGGAGAAAACTGGGACAAATGGCTATACCTGTAAAACCATAGTCTGAGCTCTCTCTTTTTCAAGTATCAAACATTTCAAAACCAACTCATAGACTGAATTCTCTCTTTTTTTTTTTTTTTTGGCCCAGTTCTTTAGAGAATACCCACAAAATGCTGATATATTTTAGGAAAGCTAGAACTAACTGATAAAAAAGTTAAACAAACATAATTGGAAGCCAGATTTATCTCTTTCTGTAGAAATATGCCTTGTGCTTGAATTTGTTCAAGTTTTTTGCTGAGTTTTGACTTTTAGCTCAGACTTTCATTTTGTCTTGCCCCAAACAAAATCAGAGTTTTTCAAAACCAAAATTAAAACAGCACATTCAACCTCTACACAATGACTTTGGCTTGAGGAGAATAAAGGGTTTCATAAAACCCACAGTTTTCAGTAGAAAAGCACTAGGATGGAAAATTTTCAGCCAGCCCTGCCAAATAAGAGCATCCTTTCTTTCTGACATTTTTACCTGGCTGGTAACGCTTCACTCCACAGAGAATCCCATTGATTGCCTCCAAGCGAAGCGGTGTCTGTGCAGTCAGCACTGCCAGACAGTGATGCCTGAGCCATACCACCCTGGGAGCACAGTCAGGTGATGCCAGGCTCTACAGACTCATGAGGTACGATTTCCTCTTGGTTTCTTCTCTGCTTTCTAAAACTGAAAGAGAAGGGTTAGTAGTTCACCACTGCCTTAATTTATCCAAGCAGAAAGAGCATTTCTAGTGCTTCTAAGATTCTTCAGCTTATCAGACACATCATTCCTACCTCTGCAGGCTGTAATTTGAACTCAGAATAATGGGAATAATAATGAAAAAGAGAGAGATGTGGTTCCATTCTTCTTTAAACTGAATTTATAACTGGCAGATTATCCAGAGATCATGGAGTATCTTCTCTGAGAATATCCAGAGGATGGTGGTCTCTGTCGCCTTAAATTTTAAAGATTTCTAGATCTTTGTAAATCCTTAAGTGTTCAAAATCAAGACTGAATACATACTCTAAGAAATTTGAGTTAGTTCAGGCCCAGGTTGTTAGACTTGGAGCAGGACTCAGTGGGTAAAATGTAATGTGTTCTGCTCAGTTTAGAAGACCATCCCAGTCCCTTCTGTTTTAACAATGTACAAATCTATGCAATGAGCAGCCGAAAGTAATCAAGCTTTGCCTACCCTTCCTCATTCTCCTAGTTGTATATTTTACTGCAACCTTACAGAGATATAAAAATAAAATAAAAAAATAAGAAGCAAGCCTGAAATCAAAATGATTAATGAAAAGCAAATGAAGCAAACCAAACGACCAAAGCTGCTGCTTCCCCACGCCCCCCCATTTTTTACCTTTTCATTACTCCTGTTCTTTTTATTGTATATATTCCAATTTAGAGCTTTTCAGAACCACCAGAAAACCGAAATTATCCCACTATACACAAAGCTCTGTCACAAAAATCTAGGCTCTGCTGTTACTATTACCCACTCAGACATCCGTGCACAAATAAGTCTTTCAACAGAGCATTTTGTCCTCCTTTTGCTATTCTCACTGTGAAAATTCCCTCTAGGCTTTCACCAAACGGAAGGATGATCAGAATTTCTGTGGGGCCCTGATAACAACCAAACACAGTGAGTATCTCATGATACAGTTTTGACTGTGGCTTGTATTTCACAAGTGCATGGAGAAAGATCACAGGCAGCTTGTTACCCCTTTTCACCCCCCTGCATTAGTCAGACAACTCACTATCTTCATGACCATGTGGTGGAGGAAATCTGCCACAGCCTGCAGCTGCTGTGAGTCAGACTGGTTGGAGGAAAAGCCATAATGGGATTATTTTTCCCCTGATTTTCCACTAGCCAGCAGTGTCAGCGTAGTGGTCAGGTGAGCGTTCATGCAGCCACTTTCAAACAAATCACATTGACTTTTACAAAACTCAGAGAAAAATCTTTTGATTCCTACAAAACTTAATTCAGATTACAATCCGACTACTGTAACTGGATGCTGACCCAGAAACCACTACAAATGAAGTTGAACTTGTGCCACTTTGTGTTACTATAGCTAAGAACGGGTTATCATGACTTTAATGACCAATACAACACAAAACATCATAAACTTTAAACAGAATGACAAAGCCAGTCTTTATCCTTTTAAATAATCTGCATTTTGTCTAGCTTTCTGGTCTATTTTCTCCTTGCCAGCTATACTGAGGGGCCATAAAGGGAAGGGAATGAGAATAGCCAGTAAATTAAAGTGCAGGCAACTGAAAAGGTCAAAGTAGTATGCTTTATTATTGTCTGTCTCTGACTATATGGCATGTCAAACTTCATACACCGGTCTTTCAAGAAAATAGAAACAATGAAAAATCAATCAACATGCATTGGCTGTACTAAAACTATGCGATTAAAACCAATTGCATCTCAAAATATCTGCAGATATCAAGAAAAGAAACCTCTCTATTCTCTCTACTGCCTTAACAGATAGGAACTCAGAGGGACTAAACAATGGAAGCTTGCATCTATTTCAGCAGTAGTTCTGAAAAAAATGAGATTACACCCTCAGCTGCAGGTTGCTCACTTTTTTCATGTATGTCCTGCAGTGTATCAGCATCAAGGCACAGATTCACAGATCTGAATAATGGCTTTGTTGCATTCAGTTTCAGCCAGTGGAGGAAAATACTGGATCTCAAAGGGGATCTCTTGGTTTGCTGGCCTGTGCCTCTCAGGAGTACCTGGCATGACCAGCACTGGTCTTTGAAAGCTGCATTAAGCCAGTTATAACACACAGCACACAGGACACTTTGGTATCATTAACTGGGTAAAAAATGACTGCTCCCTTACTGAGAACAGCCTGTCTGCTTTTAGTCCCTCAAAGTGCAGCTGCAGAAGGACACGTTCCTTTAATTACACAAGCAAATAATTAGAAACAAGGCTGGCCAGATGAAGCGTATTTCCAGGAATCTGCTAATTTTGAGCGTGACTGTGAGTATAAGTATAGAAAAGAATTAGAGGGAGTTGACGGTTTTGAAACATGTTATTTGTGATCAAGTCCACCAAACACTAATAAGACACAATGTCTTGCCTGCAGCACAGGCTGATATGTTTTTTGTCACATAATTATATATTACCGTGGCAGAACATATTTTCAACAATGATTTTCTCTCCACCTATCTATCTACCTATCATGGGGGAGTGGACTAGCAATTTGCAAAAAAACCTGTCTTTAAACCATGATAAAAAATAAGTAGTGTCTGGTCTTACCATTTCTCTTAAAGACCTGACTAAATTTCAAGCTCACTGATTCAGAATAAATACATTTTCTTCCAGTTTTTCCTCGAGGATGATATGGAAGCTGCTTTCATGGCTGCTGGATTTGTCACCGGCATAATTTTGTTCTCTTACAGAATCAAAAACTGCTGTATTTTCATGCTGCAACCACAGTCCTGTGGTCACAAAATGGCACCACTCCTGTGAGTGTTCAAGGGTGTGAAATGGCCAGAGAAGACACCTGTGGCTGGTGTAGCAATTAAGTAGTGCTTACATCTCACCAGATTTCAAAGAGGATGAAGGGTAAGTCCTCAGACACACCACAGTGTCTCTTCCTTCACTTGGAGGAAAAAAGGCACATGCAACTTTTATTATGTTGTTAAACACACTGCCTTTTGTTATACTTTGGTCAGATGCTGAGATAATTTCACCAAATTCTAGTCCCCATACAATTATTTTCCCCTCTCAGTTATTGCTGTTACAGATAATGAAATATCATTCAACAGCACAGTTCTGCACTAAGCCTTACTGAAAATGAACTAGCAATCTTGTCTCAAGATTAAATGCTTTGGGGGTTTAACTCAGGGGAAAAGCTGTCTATGGAACACACCATCCAAACCTGACAGAGACACATCAGAAAGATAAAGCAGGACATAGATTTCTAGGGATAGGAATATAAATCCTATAAAAATCATGTTAGAAGTAGACCAGACTTTCCTGTAGTCCCATCTCAAAAAGACTTGACACCAGTCTTTTCCAGCGTGGGTCAGCTCCCACTTGGTCCTATTATCCTCAAAAGTTATTCTAAAAACACAGGTATGTAACTTTTTGTGATGAGGAATAACTATTCCTTCATAAAATTCTATCTAAATTTTGTCTTTGCAACCTCTTCTCTGAATCACACCTGAACATCAAACAGTGGTTTTCATATTATAAGGCAAAAGAAAGTCTGGACTGATCATTACTCTAGGCTTTGCCACTGGCTGGCCCCAGGTAACAACACTGGCCTTGCCATTTGCGCTCACAAAAGCCTGACCTTTGCCTCTTTGCTCAAACAGCTGCTCTTTCCAAACATCCCTTCTCTACTTCTTCCAGCTGAAATTTAAATGCCCTGAACAGCCAACAGGACTTTGCTGGAGCTGCTGGTTACCTGTCCAAACAAATGAAAAAAAGAACTGTCATAGAATTGTTTGGAGCAGAAGGGACCTTAAAGATCATCCATGGGCAGGGACACCTTCCATTAGACCAGGTTGCTCAGAGACCCATCCAACCTGGCCTTGAACACTGCCAGGGATGGGGCATCCACAGCTTCTCTGGGCAACCTATTCCAGTGTCTCACCACTGTTAAAATAAAGAATTTCTTCCTAATATCCAATCTAAATCTCCCTTCTTTGAATTTAAAAACATTATCCCTCATCCACTGTGTTCTGATAAAGTGGCCATCCCCAGCCTTCCTGTGGACCTCCTTTAAGTACTGTAATGCCTCTATAGGGTCTTCCCAGAGCCTCCTCTAGGCTAAACAACCCCACCTCTCAGCCTGGCCTCACAGGGGAGGTGCTCCAGGACCCTGATTATTTTTGTGGCCCTCCTCTGGACCTGTTCTAACAGGTCCATTTCATTCTTAGGCTTGGGAACCCCAGAGCTGGATGCAGCACTGCAGGTGGGGTCTCACCAGAGTGAAGTAGAAGGGCAGAACCACCTCCCTCAACCTGCTGGCCATGCTGCTTTTAATGCAGCTCAGAATGCAGGTGGCTTTTTAGGCTGTGAGTGCACATTGCTGGGTCAAATTCAGTTTTTCATCTACAGATTATCAGTATTAATAATTAATCATACATTAATAATTATTACTATAAATATTTCATTATGCTACTGAGGGAGGGCATAGTGAGTAATATAAAGTCAATGTCTGTCATGACTGTTGCATACATTTTCCTCTTTTAATTTGAATTCTAGCAGGGTAATAAGGCGATAGGAGTAAGTGGTATTCCTAAATAAATGATGAATCAACAGCTTCCATTGGGTAAACTGTAGAACAAACCGTGCTCAGCTCTTTCCCTACCTATTTATGACCTATAAAATTGGCTTTATTCCCCTGTATGAAAAAGATCAGCTCACAACATCTCTTCCTTTTGGTTCAGGATTGGCAGGAGATCATTGAAGGCTGTGAACCAATAGGTCACAGAAAGAGAAAATCTGATGGGAAATTCTCCCAGCCTTAACTGGGTGGAATATAAATTCAATTCTATTCCAGCAATTAATGCTTTAATTTTATCCCTGTGAAATCCTTCACTTGGTATTTGTCAGATATTTGCAGAAAGTTACCTTCTTCGGACTGAGCAGATTATCAGAGACTGCTAGAGACAGAACTTAGAGCATGGCTTCCAACAGAACTTCCTACTCTTTCCCAATTGAGTTTCTTGTCAGTCTGTGACTCGTATTTATCTTCTTTTCCTGCTTATTAAAGCTGCCATACTTATGACTGAAAATACTAGGAAAGGCTTTGGTCTAATCAAAGTAAATCCCCTTTTCAATCTCCTTTGCATAGGCGGTTGTTCATCAGCAGAGAGCAGAGCTAGGAGAACGTGGCTGGGGAAGAAGGAAAGAAAATGTGTTTCCGCTGGCTCCCAGGAAGCTGATTTTTACTAATACATTACATCCCATTGCAAAAGGCTGCCCCACTGCTCATGGATATTTTGTCCTTGCTGGATGTAATCCAAATACCCAGACGTCATTACTGAAGAGCCATTCCTGTATATACATTTTCCATCGGGGCGCCCATGGGGTTTTCTAGAAGACAACAGGTGAGAAACAAACATGCTGCAAAATGCATCTGTTGCTGACCAGGGAGGTGCCACTGCTCCCAGTACCAACTGAATAGCGAGGATTGCAAGGACACACATCAGGCAGACATTTCCCAGAGCCTGCAAACTGATGCACTTGCAGACACATCCAGATGTGGTTCTTCACGAACGAAAATTGGGTAAAATACTCATAGTTCCTCAAAAGAAATGAAAACTACTAATTTTGATTTTACATTTTAAGGTTTTTTCTAAAGGTTCTGGTGTTGGCAAGAAGCAAGATTTTCCTATTGTGGTTGGTAGCAGAATTACACAGGCATTTTGGAGTCTCTTCTGTAGTCCTCAGAAAAGGAAATCCAGTCCCACAAAGGTTTCTGCTTAATTGGAATCAGGCCAAAACTTCTTTTTCTAGGTCAAACACTACTTTCTAATTTCAGATGTGAGATGCAAACAGTGCATTACCTCTGACAGCCTTAGAAACAGGAGTCTTTCATGTCATGGCTTGGCTTCACCTGAATCATTTCAGGAAAGACTAGTTCAAGTAAAGGACAAAGCAGAGGCTTGATCCCATACCCCTGCACATACTGACACTACAGAAGGCACAATGACTCACTGCACATAACTGTGCAGCAAAGAATTAGCAGTAAAAACTCGAGCAAATCCAAAACCTGTCCACAAAGCATTTCAGCTTTAATGACAAGAATCTGTTTAGACAAATTCTCTATCATAAAAAAACTGTCTGATAGAGCCGAGGCAGCAAAGCTGCTGCGTTTTTCATCATCTGAGATGTTCCCCTTCTGGAAAGCGCATCTGCTGAGATAAAGGGATAATTCTGTCGTGTTGGTGTCTTACAACAAAGACCTATGTGAAAATTTTCCATCAAAACCGATGAGGCAAACTGGGCTTTTGATTAAATAGGAAAAAAGCACCATTTTCCACTAGAAGAAAAACCACCCAAACCAAACACCCCAAACGGAAAACCTCTCCAGGGCTTTGCTACTGCAGTGCTTCCAAATAAAATGAGGTTCCTTCTCCTCCCCTGAGATCCCACTCTACCCAGTTGATCTGTCCATCTCACAGATTAGGGATTATCCCTTGGACCTGTCTCCAAGGGATAATCACTAATCACTGAAAAAGTACTTCAGAGAAGGTTTCCAGCACGGAAGAAGAGGGATGTACAACTTCAGGAAGACAAAACCAAACATGGGGGTTCATCAGCTCATGTCTACTAGCATCATTCTAGAGATGTTCAGAGCTCACTGCAAAACAGATTCCTCTCTTACCCCTTCTCTAGTTATTTGAAAGTTGTGAGAATAGGTAGTGGAAAAAAGGTATTTCAAGCATCAGAAAAACAGACTGATGAAGATGTAAAGGGCCAGTTGTAGATTTTCATATCTTCCTGCCTTGAAGTTGGATTCATTTATGTGCTCCTCCCTGACTTGCAAGCAGTTTATTGCACTTTGCTTGGCCATCTACTCAGGCTGAACCACGTGTCATTTCTCCTCCTCAGTCCTCCATTCCCTCACCACCTACTTCTTGTGTGAAAGAGTATTCACCAAGCAACACACCCTCGTGAAAGGCAGCTTCACCCTAAATTCCACCTAAATCAGGGATTAACAGGGAATATTATTCCTCACCAGGACCTCACAAAATATTAAACAAAGACATGGGTTCATCTAACCCTGTATGTAAGGAGCCTGTCTCTGGTGCTGCTGCAAAGAATTATGTCTGTCAGCACTTTCAAGGGGATAATAATCCACCTGATGAGCAATCCAGCACACCAGGCAGGGGACAGGGCACAAACCCGGGGGAAAAGTTAATGACTTCTCTGCTTCTGCCCCCTGTGCAGGTGATGTTTGTAGTCAGAACCACTCTCTTGCACTCTGGCTGTCTTTAGCTCACCGCTTCCCCAAACCAGGAACTGCAGACACTGCATAAAAAAGCTCAGTGAATTATACTTTTTGCCTTTTTTTAAAATTTAAATGAGATTCATGTTTAAATCAGACTTTGGAGAGAGGTTCAAGGTTAATTCCTTTTTTTTTTAATCCAAGTATGGCTCTCCCATCCTTCATTTCAACCTGCAAAAATACCTCTGCTCTGCATTTTCTGACAGTTCTGGCTTTATCTTCACCAGCTGCTGAGTTGCTTTGGACATACTTAGCCTGTTCTCAACTAAGAAAGTCAGCCTTAACAGGGAAAAAAAAAAAAAAAGAAAAAGAAAAGGAGGACATGGGAAACAGACAGGTGAAACAATGCTGATCTTGGGCCTTTTTCTACCCCAGCCACTGATGTAAGGTCAGCCCATTCTGAGAAAACACCTCTCAAATACCATGTTGGGGACAGCTCTGCCATGAGCTATTTCCTGACTGGTTAATTTACACAAAGTTGCCCTGCCCACTGGACATGCTCTGCTGCATTAACCAAGCCCTCTGCTGTCATCAGCCTCTTGCCCACAACCACCAGCCCCACACTAGTCTGGGGTGGGATGCCTCTGAATCCACATGCTGTCAGCAAGGATAGGGAGGTAAAGTCTCACAACCCAACTGTACCTTCCTGCTTCGTGGCAACCCTTTAAATTTGCCCTAATTTCCCCAGTAAGCCTGGTAAGAGTAATTTGGTAGAAGAAGACAGAAACCTGACCATCTTTCTCTGAAATGAAAAGGCCAGAAATGGTGAACAAAAGATGCCCCCCATGCCCACGGAAACCAGCAAGAGAAGCTGGAAGCACAGGAATGCTCTGACCACAGAGTCTCTAACTCTGGACCCTTATATCCACTGCTGTGGTAAAGGCATGGCATAGCAGGCAAAGTGTGCTGTGAGGTACTGCATGCACCAAATCCCTTGGATTTGGTTCAGCAAGGGGACAGATTTGCTTTTGACTGCATAAATTAGGCTATCTCCTTCATCCTCAGTTTCTCTCCTGTCTGACAAAACCTAATATTCTTGAAAATCAAAGGAGAATTACTCCACAGTCTTGAAAAATCCAGCTGTATGGCACAGTCACAGCTCCAGATGGTTGCTACTATGGCACATGGAGAATAGGGAGGTAATTCAAGACAGCCAGTGTGACTTCAGCAAGGCCAAGTCCTGCCTGGCCAAACTGGTGGCCTTCTGCAATGGAGTGACTCCACCAGGGGCAGGGTAAGAGCTATTGATGTCATCTATATGGACTTCTGGAAGGCCTTTGACATGATTCCCCCACCACATTCTTCTCTGTAAATTGGAGAGAAAGGGATTTGACTGGTGGACCACTAGATGGATAAGGAATTGGCTGGATGGTGGCATCCAGAGGGCAGAAGTCAACCACCCAATGTACATCAATGACAAGCAGTGTCCCTCCGGGGTCTGTATTGGGACCGGTGCCATTCAGGATCTTCATCAAGGACACAACGAGATCAAGTGCACCCTCACCAAGTTTGCAACATTGGGCTGAGTGGTGCAGTTGACACAGCTGAAGGATGGAATGCCATCCAAAGGGACCTGGACAAGCTCAAGAAGTGGGCCCATGGGAATGTCATGAGGTATAGCCAAGCCACATTCAGGGTTCTGCAGCTGTGTTGGGGAAATTCCCTATATCAACACAGGCTGGGGATGAACAGATCCGGAGAAGCCCTGCCCAGAAGGACTTGGGAGTGCTGGTGGATGAGAGGCTGGACATGGCCCAGCCATGTGCACTCACNAGGGAAGGGATTCTGCCCCTCTGCTCTGATCTGGTGAGACCCCACCTGCAGTGCTGCATCGGCTCTGGGGTCCCAGCACAGGAAGGACATGGACCATGGAAATAAGTCCAGAGAAGAGACTCCAAGATGATCAGAGGGATGCAGCACCGCTCCTATGAAGACAGGTTGAGAGAATTGGGATTGTTCAGCTTGGAGAAGAGAAGGCTTTGGAGTGACTTGTGGCCTTCCAGTACCTGAAGGGAACCTACAGGAAAGATGGAGAGGGACTTTTTGCAAGGGCATGCAGTGAGAGACAAAGGGGACTGGCTTTAAACTGAGGAAGGGTAAGTTTAGATTAGATGTAAGATAGAGATCTTTTACAATGACAGTGGTGAAACACTGGCACAGGTTGTCCAGAAAGGTGGTGGATGTCCCATTGCTGGATACATTCAAGGTCAGGTTGGATTGGACTCTGGGCAAAAAGAACCTGTTGAAGATGTCCCTGCTCATTGCAGGGAGGTTGGAACCAGATGACCTTTAAGGGTCCCTTCCAACCCAAACCATTCTGTGACTTTACTACAGAGACAGTCCTGGTTCAAACACAGGGAGAGGAGGGGAGCTGGTGACCACAGGATTTTGGTGGGCTATGGCAGCATAAACAACGAACACCTATGAATTAAACTACTGTAGTAATGGATTCCCTCTTAGGCAGGGCTGAGCTTAGTCCAGCAAAATGAAGTTGCATATGACTTAAGTATTTAGACTGATAAATGTGAATATCGGTGCTATAATAAAGGAGCAATTTGTGTGAAGGGAAATTGCATTATGCTTATTCAAAGTCAAATTTATTTCTTCCCTTTCTTATTAAGGATCTAATTTTAAAAATCCCAGCCTCAGGTCAGGGTTATACTTATAGGGCTGACTTCATATGTGGCAGTGCAGAATTCAAAATTCCTACAAAATTCCTTGCTGTAGTCAATCAACAGCCTAAGCCCCCTACTTGGGCCAAGAATTTTTTTATTTTTCTTTTAATTAAAAAATAGCCAGAGGGCATGTAAGGCTTAAATTACTTGCATAGAGAAAAACGCTTCTCTAAGAAACCTATTAGGAGATGTGGCTTGAGAGCAGCAGAAGCCCTTCAGACTAAACAGAAATTTAATTTTTTTACGGTAATGGAGAGGAGGAGATATATTCTGGAGAGTTTTCTTCAGCTCATTTTGGACTGTCATTTTCTGCCCTGAAGCCATAGTTGAGTTACCTCTGAGGAGATGAAGAGGGAGCGGGTTTGGGGGGAGAGTCAGTCACTTAGCAGAACGGGGAAAGGACTTTGTGTGGATCTATGCCAGTGTGGGTTTGTTCAAAATATGCAAACCTTGGATCCAAGTCAGTTCCAAAAATACAACCCAATGATAGCTACAGCTCTTTGGCTTGCACATCAGCTGGCATTTTTACGGCATACATATTGCTGGTTGGCATAAAGCACGTGCAAGCTCTAATGCAAACAAGAGTGGCAAACAACCTCCCCTTCCTCCTAAAAAAATAAAAGGGAAAAAAGCAAAATCTCAAAATCACACGCATCTTTTGGCTTCCCAGAGCTGCACAGCACTGAGGACCTGGAGTCCCTGTTGCCTGCAAGAACAGTGACCTGTCTGCCTTCCCCAGAGGGAGATGCAAAAGCCCTGTGCCATCTGATCACAGAAAGATTAGAGCCACAGAGGCCTATGAATTATAATTTAAACTGGTGGGTGGGGAGTCAGCAGCACCAGGTTGTTGGGTCAGCTGAAGCCAAGAGCATTTCAGTCACAGTCTACACTTCCAAGGGACTGCATTTACAAGGGAGTAACAAAGTCTACATTTACAAGGGAGTTAGGTAGTGCATAACTTTCCCTGGCTGGGCTGGTATGCATTTCCAGTAAGACAGACTCAGATAGACAGGCTGCTCTGCAATTTCTCTTTGGGAAGCATCAGAACATGGCACACTCTACTCCACCCCTCCCTTTCCTAATTTCTTTCTGATATCCCTCATTTTCATGTAAATGATGCAGAATCCTCCTGCACTTCACACTGTAGTAGCAACATCGGGGAAAAGAAAATGTCCAGAAATGGCAGATTAGGCTCAGAATTATCCCTCCTTTGAGAGGCAATGACCGCATAATAGTGTTACACTCTAGTTAGGCTTAAAAGCAAAGCTCGAATTAGAGAGCAGATCATTTCAGTGACCAGACACGAGGCTTAAATGACTGCGAATTTCATGCAAAAATATGGATATGCTCATTTAAATACTAACAAGCTGTTGTCTTGGCCTATCTGCAGAATAGCAAAGGGAGAGATGAAGTCTCAAACAGCAGCTGTGACTTTTGAACTACTCTTCTGCAAATGAATGAGGGGGACAGTGAGTGGGACAGACCTGCCTGATATGGGTCATGCTGAAGGATAAGATAATGTCACACAGAAGGAAGTGTTTCTCCCTCATCACCAGGACAGTAATTTCTGTCTTCCTCATCCTCTAAATGAGGACTTCCCTGGCTTTGTGGCAAGAGTCCTCTGCAGCTCTCTGGGCATAGATGAAGACCAAGGAGCACCTATCATTCCAAGTCCTGATCCTTGTTTAGCTAAGGAGTATGAAGGAAGTCAGCTAAGTTGAAAAGAGAGCAAAACAAAAGGGAATTAAATTTTTGTGTTGAAACTTGCAGTTGCTTATGCTTTACACCTTGTGACACTAATAGACTAGAGCAGAACCTCTCTATCTTTGTCAGTGTGTGGATCCAATTTTGGCTTATCTGCTCGCATGTGATCCTGAGTCAGCAGCAGGTAAGTGCCCCCAGGCCAGGAGCACAGGCTGCAGTCCCAGGGTGCAAACATTTCCTTCCCACTTCAGCATGCTGGAACTGAGCAGTGAGCAGAGATTGAAGACAGTGAGGAGCTCACAAGCTAGGGTAAGCACTTATAGATTGTGACTTTACCTGGATCTCACAGCCCTGCGTTGCCAGCTCAGAGAAGATGGAGTTGACTCAGACTGCTCTTGACACTTCTATTCTATTGCTTTTGGACTTTCCCAGTTACGGGCAGCAGCATCATACGGACAGCAGTGATGGCTGAAATAAAACAGACTTGACTTCACTAGGTCTAACATACCTTGGGGCTACAAACAAGACAAAGAAGCCTTCACTGTGACCCTACCTGGACTTGTGTCCTCTGGCCAGCCATGCCAGAAAGGATGATTTACACTGCAGATAAGCACAAGGAAAGCAGCCCATTAGGAGGAGATGAAAGCTACATCATTCTTTAACTGAGTGCATGTTTTGTGCCACTTGCACACACAGTCAGCTGGGAGATGGCAGCAAAAAGTTGCGTGATGGCAAACTTTAAAACTCTCTTTCAGGTGAAACTGCCACCACGGCAGCAATGGTTTATGCTGGAACATCAAACTTCACACAGAGAGAGAGGAGCTGCACCACAAGCTCTATCCAAAGGCAGCTGTAAGAAGCTGTCACCTCTTTATTGTTAGTTACCAGCTCTGATCTTACCCAGATGACCTTAACATTCACCAACGTATCAAAAATAATATAGATGTGACCTGGCAAGTTTGATCCCGTGACTGCCAAAGCTGGATTCTCCCTCCACACCTCCTACTGCTAACAACCTCTGGGATGTAAAGCATTTTCAATGGCTCAAAGAAGCCTTTTCAATACAGAAAAAAAGAAAAAGGATTTCTCAAGCTGAAAGCAGAAATCTTATAATATGCTGAAATGTCTTTCATTTCTATGTAATTTTTAACTATGGCCTTTAGCTATCTAACAGACCCTGTACAGATGAGGTAAGCACTACCCTTTCCAGACAGATACCTTGCCATCTCTCGAGCTCTCTGTGCAGTCTCCAGATCTTGCCTCTTTTAAGGCCTTGAACCTGCTGTGTAGTGGAAATGAAACCAAGCTCATCTCCAAAAGCACAGGGCAGCCCCTTGTACAAGATGAGGCAGAAAATGTGCTGGCAGCAGCCACTTTAGAGACCCATGGCACACACCTTATCAGTTAGAGAAGAAAATGATATATTCTGCTGGGTTAATTAGGAGATTAAGAGAAGGTAATGCAGTCATGTTTCCCTGCTTGTTTAAAGCAGTGGAAGCAGGAGAGAGAATTTAAAGTCAGTTTTCACTACAAGAGATAAAAAGCGACAGGGACATAATAAATATAACACCTTCTGTCTGAGTTGCCTGGGATACAGCATCTAGGAAAGAGAGACAGAGTGGGTGAAGTACAAACCGGTCCCAATTCTCACAGCAATCATCACCACCAGAATGCATTCATGTTGTGCCATTTTCCATCTTGTTATAATCTTTGTCACAAGAACGAGGTTATTGGACAAGAAGGGCTTTTCCACATTGGCTTTAGCAGTATTGCTGCCATTTCCTTGATCTTTTCAATATTCTGTAATTGATCGCTTTGCTGTCTCAATTTTCCCTTGTTTACAGCCTCTGTGCCTTGTAGCTGACCAGACAATTCAAGTAGATAAAGGATCACTGAAAAATCCCCGCCTTGTAGCACTCTGTTCTGCCAGAGTAATCAAAGATCAGGGGTCACATATTTCAGCTGGTGTAAATAGGTATAGCTGCAATTATGCCAGTTGGGTTTATTCCCTGCCACAGGCCTTGAGCAAACAAGGTCCATTCTGCAGTCTTTTGAGTAGCCCTACAGAAATGCCAAAATAAACCTAAAGTTTACATAAAAAGATGCAGTTACAATGCCTCATTCTTTGTGTATGGCACTTTCGGTGAAATAAAAAATTCTAAATAGATTCTACCTAAAAAAAAATTACAAATAGCAAAGAGGAAAATCTTTAAGATTTAAATTCTTTGCAACAGTTCCTGAATTCAGCTTTGCCTATACTGGAAGCAGAGCTCTGAACCTCTTCCTGGCAGTGCCGAGATCAGCCCTTTGCAAAGGCACAGAATCCTAAGCTACTTGTTAAACCTGCCACACCTTAATGCTGCCTTTCCATCTACTGCCCTGGCCTTAAAGTTCTCCTTTGGTCTGCAACTCCATTTTCCTTCTGTAAAAGGGAAATAATAGTATTTTTTCCATCTCATTTACTTACATGAAGAATTTTTAAGAGAGAGGCTCCAAACTCTAGCATGCCTAACATAACAGGCAAGTAATTTCAGACTTGCCCCATCACAGCCTGAAACCACTAGTCACTAACAGTGGCAGGAGTTGTCAAAATAGGTTGCTTAGCCAGAAGCATGGGTCAGAATTCCCTGCCAGGACAAAAAAAAGCTTCTCTTTCCATGTTAAGTAGCATGTAATGTATGGAAAACCTAGTCTCTGCCCCATTAGGGAAATAACAACCCTTTTGCCTGCTGACATATGAGCTTCTTTAGGAGCCAACACTGACGGAATCCCTCTGGCAGCACAAATTGCACCCCCCTGCTATGTGTGGAGCACCACAAGGATATCAGTGTCCTGTGCAAGCAGCTCTGCCCAAACACATTTGTACAGGGAGGGTTCTTGGATGTTGCATCCTCACCAAAACTGCCACCACAAGCCCCGTGCACCTCTTGGGCAGTGAGAATGTCATTTGTGCTCGCAGAGCAAGGGATCCAGAAGCTGCCCTCGAGCTCAAATCTGCCAGCTGATGTTGCAATTATCAGGCAGCTTGCAAAGACTGTATGGAAATTTATAGCAAAATAAGCAACTGGGGAGAGCAGAGCACTCCCCGAGTGGGTGAGACACCGCATCGATTGCATCCGAGATGGACCCAGAACAGCAAAGGTCAGCACAGGGCTGTTCTATAGAAGCTGCTTATTTTGTCACTCTGCAGAAAAGTGTTTTCTCTTTCCAGTCCTACAAGAAAGTATTAAAAGGGTTACACTGTGTAGACATGCAACATACTTTCCACCACATAGAATAAAGCATAAATGCTCAAAAAATTACAATGTCTTTGAACCTTCCAGATCAATCTGATTGAACTACATACATCATTTAAAGTTTACAATACACTTCCTGACATCAAAGCAGGGGAAAAAAATAAGCATAGCCTGTTTTTTTAATCAGGCTGATCAGAAGTACTGCTATGACATCTCATCTATGGAGTTTCAATAATTCAGTGATTTTCTTTTAAATTGCAGTATTTTGTATATTTTAATCTCGTTTTATTTGGCTGCCTTTGAATTTGTTTCCAGGGAGCTCCTGTGTTAGAATCCTGCTATTATTTTTTGTTGTTGTTGGTTTGGCATTTTACGTTTGTAATGTTCGTAAGAAACCTGAACTGGGAATAATTTGGCTTTATATTAGTAAAATCAATTGATTGAAGGAAATTCAAAACCTGAAAAATTACCCCAAAAAATCACCTTGTACTGTTTTGAGTTATTATGGACCTCTCTCCCTCTGGAGTTAATTTTGAGATAATTTTATGTCTAAACAGCTCATATCCATTGAATAGAGGCATATCATCTAGGATCAGTGCAAAAACTTGCCAGAAAAAAGCTGCTTTGCTTTCTCCATCTATATTGGCTATATTGAGAGGGAAGCCCTTGATTTAGAGGAGCATATTTAGCTCTTGCAGATCAGTTTATCTGCCTTGATCTCCGCTGGCTTATGCTGCTTTTCATAGGAATGGACCTTAAAGATTATTGGGTTCCAACCCCCCGCCATGAGCAGGGACACCTTCCACAAGAGCAGGTTGCTCAGAGTTCCATCCAACCTGGCCTTGGACATCTCCAGGGATGGGGTATCCACAGCTTCCCTGGGCAAACTGCTCTAGTGCCTCACCATTCTCACAGTAAATAATTTCTTTCCACTATCCAATGTTAACCTACTCTCTTTTAGTTTGAAACCATTCCCCCTGGTCCTGTTACTGCATGCTCTTGTAAAAAGTCCCTCCCTGCCTTTCCTGTAGGCTACCTTCATCAGTTAAAATTCAGTCCCTTGGTTTTCCTTTAATTTCCTAACAATTTCAGTAATGTGCAAATTATGCTAGAATACTAAAGTAGCACAGCTTCTTTTCTAACCCTGTGCAGCAAGCAGAGGTCACTAGGTAAGCTTTTTCTTCTTTGCTCTCTGAATTTTAATTGTGGTTATTTCACAGCCTGGGTCTAATTTCCAACACTAATTTATAATGAAATCTCTGTATTTTGCTTAGCTCCTGGCTTTATATTTCTTGCTTGCTGGGTTGCACTGGATATTGTTAGCTGACTCCCTGCTGGGAAATTCCACATAATTGCAAAAAAATTTTGCAGTGCCCTTCCCAAGGGGTTTCCAGGTAGAGTTAGCTAGAATCAGATTTCTACCCCAAAACTCAACGCCGTTTCTTCTTTTTGCCTCATCTCTGTTTAACCCAGAGAATAAGCCAAATGCACAGACCTTAAAGAACACCTAAAACTTGCAATAATCAAGGACCTCCTCACGAAAAGAGAGTTGGCCGAGCTTGGCAACATAGCAGCTTGCTGGAATAGCCACTAAAGGCAACAGGATGTATGATGGTGACATTAAGAAGGACCATAAGCCATTAGATGAAGTTTACAGTCAAGCAAGCTGACTGCATGAGGCACCCAGACACTTCCATGCAATCTCCCACCAACAGTTCCCTGCGTTTTGGTTCATTTGCTAACACAGAGGCTGGGGCCAGCCCCCCTCCCCAGCTCAGTTCCCTGTGGGTGCTAGGAGCAGCCAAAATGCAGGCAGCGGGGTCCCTTCTGCAAGCTGGGAGCTATTTGCTGCAAGAAACAACGTCACAAGCTGGCTCCAAATCAAGGACATTTTAAACATCAGCCCTGCAAGCTTCACTTAAACGCAGCAAGTGCAAGCCCAGCCACCACCAAAAAATGTTTACAGCAGCAGCCAGAGAGGAGCAGCAATGTCACTGCCTAACCAGGGCTGAGATATCCCCTTCACCAGCCTCTGCAGCGTGACAGGGCTGCGAGGCAAGCGGGAACACTCAGCAGAGCATGCAGCCATCTCACATGTCACTTGTTCCATCTCTATCACTCCTTCCTAGTGCTAAGTTAAATGGATCATTGCTGGAGCTCCAGCCTAGCAATCCTGGCTTCTGCTAGCCAATGGGAATATTCCCACAAGCGAGGTCTGAGCAGCCTGGCTGCAAGACCCTGCCTTTCGCTCCAGCCCGGCACCACCATTGTGCTGTGTTTGATTCATGGTTAATATTCCTGTCAGCACCGCAGGCCTTTGACACTCCAACCGCATTACTCAATTCCACCTACCGCTGCCAATAACAGGCGCTGAAGTTTCAGTTCCCAGCAGTTTGATATGTGAAGCTGAAGAATAGTTAGATTATCACCAGTTATGCAGACAGTACATTTGACAGACTTGCAATGATGTTTTCAGCTGTCAGTTATTGCAGCTACAGTGTGGAAACCACAAAAGAGGCATACACTGAATATGCACTATGACGACATCTACTTTGGAAGAGGCAGGCTTCTGGATAAATACACTTTATAACATAATTGTGGCAACTCAAAATCATCGTCTTTATGTCTTGGCAGAAAGGTGGTTTTCCACATGCAAATTAATTATGGTAAGATTGTCTCAAATCAACACTAAAAGACATGGTGGGTACAAACATTTTCAGCACTGATTCTGTGCTGTAGCAAACTCACATGACAAATGTCTGTAGTACTACAGCTCACCTCTGCAGGCAACAGTTGTAACTGAACTGCAATATTTGGTCGATTAAAAGAAATAAATCTTTTTCCATTTAAAAGATTTGCCAATATAAAGGGAAATCAAAGTTATAGAAGTCAACATTTCAACTTATATGGACACATCTGCAGTTTCTCAAGACAGGCAATCCACATCACTAATCTCTTAAAAATTATGGTTTAAGTTGATTATTGTTGGGGCAGGGGGAGAGGAGGGGCTTATGCTGCACATAGATTTACTCTGATTATTTTAATGAAAGGGTAACACAGAAGCATTAAAAGACACACATTATCCTGATTAATAAATTATTTGAAAATAGCATCATAGTTTCTTTGAATCCTACCTTTAGAGGACACAATCCACAGTTTGTTTGCAGATACTATAAAATAAATAACATTTATTTTTTATTGCTCGTCACTGTCTTTGCATAACACATGTTGGCAGGCTCCTATTTCACTGAGCTGTCTAATGTACCCAACTACTACTTTCATGTAGTTTTTTCCACTGGTCTAATAAAACTCGGAACAAACATGCAAACAACAGTAGTTCAGGGGAGTTACAAGGACACAGAAAGCTTCCCCTGGGTGCTCTGCCCCCACAAAATTCTTTTGCAACTATTTAAAAAACTGGAGTGTGTTTTATTTGAATGCCTACCAGGCTGAGTATGGGATAGAGTATCTAACCTCTGATCTCATTGAAGACACAAGCACAGATATTTGTCTTTGGTCGTGAAGAAGCTTACACCATTTCAGCACAGACAGTAGAAGAGCCAGAGAACTGCAATATCTGATAACTACTTTTTCCCCTCTGCTACTAATCCTGCAACAGATAAGAGTTATCCTGAGTTAAGCATGACCTAACATTAGCACAAGCATCCAGAGGGGCTGTGGGATTTTATTTCTTGGAAAAACTCAAAACTCAACTGGACAAGACTCAAGAAACCTGCATTATACGACCTACTTTGTGCAAAGGGTCAGAGCAGAGACCTCCAGAGACCACTTTGAAATTACATTATGCCCAAATTTTAGGAAGGTTTTGAACTCAAGAGGGCTCTCTGCTACCACTTCCGTAAATGCTGGAGAATCAACAGTATCACAAATCATCCCCATCCCACAGAGAACAGCCCAAGACAGGTAGATAAACAGCCTGTGCATTACTCTTCCTGAGACATGTTTTCCCCTGTGAGGAAGTGCTCTGATTTGCTTCAGATACTCAGGAACAGAACCTTAGAGAAAAGGCCCACAACCAGCATTATCTCGCTTGTGCTATTTGCTCACCACCGTGTGGATTTTAGATCAGGACACTCCATAAAGGTGAAGGTGAGTTTCCCACTCCTAGTTTCATCCAAAACTAATAAAGAACAGGTATCTTTAATTTGGGAATGATTGCATGCATTTCTTAGCTGCAGCAATGAAGATCTTTACAAAAAAGAAAAAAGAGGCAAACTGCTGTTTCAGGCAGCATTTCTGGTTTTTTCCATGATATTTTTTTTTTACGTGGTCATCAGAAAAAAGCCTACTAGTTTTATCACATAAAGAAAAGGGAGCTTGGGGCACAGTGTCTGAGTAATATAAACCAATGTTTGGGATTCTAGGGCATGTACTAATGGCTCTGCCACCCACAGCATTTTGACCAGCGGGCCCTGGGCTTGTGGTGCTGCTTATGTGACTTCATTAACAGTGCACACAGCTGGAGATTTGCACAGTGGGGACTTATCTCCCCAAAAAAGTAAAAATAAAAAACCAAACAGGAGCAGCTGAGAGTGTTCCTATAGATACTGAAAGCAACATGAAGGGCAAACATGCTAATAGCACAGGCAGACAGGTGTGCAGCACAAAGAATAAAAATAGTGCAGCCCTCTGTTGAGCAACTTGTATGCAAGATTTATTGATTCTATCTGCCACCAAATGAGAAATAAGTGAAGCAAATCAGAGCATAAGCTAAACGGAGCAGAGCAACGTGAAACCTGTGCGGGATGAGCAGCTCTGTGCCCACCGCCTGAGGCAATCTGCTGCTGAAGGATAACATGCCAATGCTAATCAGATGATCGGTTCCCCTTCCCATTAGGCATTCTGCTAACTCAACAGATAAGCATTCACTCTCCTGTGGTTCCTTTAGGAATGCCAGCTCAACTTGGGAGGCAGTCCTGCCTCCCTTCTGAGATGGATTTCAATATTCTTGTTATTTCTCTGTCTCAAATGCAATCCCGGAGACACTGACAGCACCACCACTCCCCAGCCCATGGTACTGAGCACCAGCCAGCCCGCAGCACTGCACTGCCAGCCCTCCAAATGCTGTCAAATGTCTTCCCTTTTGAGAAAAAATATGTGGTCCTGCAGAGCGTGGGCTGCCAAAAGAATGTGTGCTGATCCCTGAATGGATATAAGACTAAGTTACAGCAGGGATAGTAGAGTATGCAGTGGTCAGAAAGGAGCTACAATCAGTTCTTTGACAGGCTGAGAACTTTTCCTGTGCTCAGAGCCCAAAAAGCCTTCAGGCAGCTTTTGCTGGTCACATACATTTTTGTTTTATCCGGCACCAAGGCATTAAAAAACCCCGAACAAACAACACCAAAATGACAAAACAGCACCACAACAGACAGTGGAAGAAGCACAATTGTAGACTGTATCAGTTTCAAGGCCATGAATTTCCCAGCTCATCTTATTCAAAAGTAAATACAGCACAGCCTTCTGGCAAGGAAAAGAGATAAATGCTCTCTTTGGGGTACCTCATGGAACCACAGAGCAGGAAGACACACAACGGATTTTACCCAAATTCGATGTTGCCTGCTGTATGGCTGGGCTGGCTTAAAGGGTCTGATCCAAAGCTCTTGGAAGCCAGTGGTTTCCCTTAGGCTTTGAATAAATCCCAGTAACTGATACATAAAATTATGGTCCTGTGAGGGGAATGATGTACAGAGTGAAAAAACCCTTTTGCATACTAAATGAGATTGATTCATTCTGGTATGTGCTCGATCATCTACTAACAAAAAAATATAAATGTGTGCTTGTGTTTGTATTCTCTGTTGAAGAAGATATATTCCAGAATGAGTAATGTTATTCATCTGCCGAGTCAGACATGCCACTCACCATGTCAGATACATCACATACAAGCTCTGACACATTGCCTGCTAAATGAGACAGATTAGCTCTTCCTCTGAACACATCAACCTTTAACTGGCTATATTAACAACTAGGTCAGGCAGGCAGCGTGCTCAAAGTTACCACCTACAGATTCAGAGAGATAATTTAGTAAGCTGCATCTTCACAGAGTGCCTTTCCCACCACAATCTGTAACAAGGTAAGCTCGATATAATGTGCCTACCTGGAATCAAACTCATTGCTGTGTAACAGCCTTTAATGGAAAATATATCACTTTGGAAAATTTGGCTTTCTGGGGACACGCTAAGCGTATGACTGGGTGAAGCCACTGTCAGAAAATGTTACGGTCTGTAGTAGTTGCACAGAAATAGTATTTTTAATTTTTTCTGCAAAGTTGATTATTACTGCTCCAACACAGGAGACACCAGCCAAGCTGCTCAAGTAACTGGAACCAGGGATTCAGCACCGTAAGAACAGAAGTGCTCTCTCTAGCGTAAGAGACTGAGCACCAGCTTTTTGTATCAGACATCTCTGGAAAATCTATCAAGCAAGCAAACAAAAAGATCCCCGCCAGGCCAAGCAGAGCTCGCATACTTGGTCACTGCTGATGCCTGTACTACAGGGTAGGGTACTTATTTATCCATGTGTTTAAATACTTATTTCCGTAGAGCTCAGCCTCAGACTTCAGACGGCACTTTAGTTCTTTAGGGAGCACAAAATTACCCACTGCATGAGATGACCTGGGGTTGATTTATTGCTGATATTAGCTTTTTGTGAGTGAGATAAGGGGGATTAGAGGATATTATTCCCCATTTACCTTTACACCCATTTCCAACAGAGCCCCTGCAAATACACCTTGGGAAGCAGGCAGAATGGAGAGACTAGGGATGAATAGGCTGCCTGGCACTTGCATTTCTTAGTTCTGCATGATTACAGATGTTCATCTCTTTTTTCATGCCCATCTAATATAAACCAGGTAATAAAACATGCTTTCTTTGCTTCCCAATCCACTAGCTGAAATTATCGATTACTGCCATGCAAACAGGGACCTTGTACTTTCCTATACATTTCTCTTATCCAGTTCCAACCACCCAAGAATTTGAGCTCTTCATGGAAGCACCTGCCAGGTGATGCCCACCTGATCCATGCCAGCACAATCGCCTTCTCATGGCACCAGGAACTGATCATACCTACCCAAACAGTCCCACATGCTGTGGCTGCTGTTTTTTGAGGAGCAGGAGAGAGGACTGTTCCTTATCATCCCCTCAAGACGGAACAAAGTTGTAACACCTGGGAATTAAGTCACAGTCCCCAGCACAACCAGGACATTGTTTTGTCCTTGCCCCATGAAGCATAACTGTATTTCCTGTGCATTAACACAATACTGATCATACTGGAAACCATCAAGGGCCTCAGCTGAAAGTTGCTGAAAGAGAAACTATATGTTTACTTTCAGGAAAACAATCAAATATATGCCTTTCAAGGAGACTACAGGCCTTGCTAAAACTTTCAGGCCGGCATCAGGGATAGGACTATCCAAGATTAAGACTGCACTGATGCTCATGGACCCATTTTAAACTCTGGTGTTTAGAGGGGACCTACTCCAATCACCCCATCTCATGTCAGCAAAGCTCTTGTGTATCACACACACCACCTGTGCTAGTTGCCACTGTCTGCATCTCATCAAATAATGATGAACTACTATGAGTAAATCAAGTACAAATAAAAAGGTGCAAAATGGCCAGATCTAGAAACTATCCATGCCAGTTGTTCCCACAGAAAAGCATGGGAGCAGGGAGAGGTTAAGCCCTTCAGTGCCTCTGTTTATACAACTGCTTAATAGAAGCTGAGCTCCATGGAAAATCTAATTCATGGTCTATGGTTTAATATTGTCCATTTATTTCCCTTCAGTAAGTAATATCTCTTTTGTTATTTTAATTTAGTCTTTGGGGTTTAGTCTTTTACATTAATTTTAATATTCACTCCATAGAAATAAACTGATATGTCAACTGTTAAGCACATGGGGTTCCAGCTAGAGAGGTTTATAGCTGGGGTTTCTCTAAAACACAGAACCCTGAATAGAGGCATAGTAAAGGCCACACAGGTGAAGGGAGAGAATTCAAGAGATGATGACAGCACAGTTTTGTGATGAGGCCAAACGTTACTAACACAAATAGCACTTGCAACTGCAGCAAAAAAGCAACTGCACTCGGCTTTTCTTTTCTTTGGTTTTGTGATGTTTGGTTTCTTCCTTCTAATAGCAGCACAGTTAAAAACCTTCCAAAAATTCAAAACCTCTTCCTTCCCAGAATAGAAGTGCAGTGCAGAAAACACCAAAGTTTCTCCAGCAGTCTTACTCTGAAATGGCAGAGTCTCTTCCCAGTGACATGACTGCATAATCTGGAATTATGGAGACTGATATCTATTAACCCATTTGTTAGTCAACACCTACAAGACCACCAATTAAAGTTGTCCAAGAGACTATTATGAGATCTTGCTTTCAGCAGCTTATAAATTTACCAGCGTTTTATCATTTCAACTGAATTTTGTTACATCAGGCATTTTCCTCACAACAAGCATTACTAAAAAAGCCAGTAGGACGAGGGAAACCTGTTTTATTTTCCTTGCACTGAAACTTTGAGAAGAAGACCCACTTTGATCATGGTATGGGTTTTTGTCTCTTTTTTGGAACCTCTGCTCTCTAACATGCAAAAGCTTTTCTGAGATGGGGACTGTGCCTCTGTCCTGTGAGCTCTCTAGAGTGCAATGACAGGCAGATTCACATAGCAAGATTTCCTATAGAGGAACAGCAGGCAAAGGAAAGAGGATTTTTATCAACATAACTTATAACTAAGTCTCTTCAAAACCTCTGTCTTCCTTGTGAGATCTGAGTGAAACCAGCCAACAAATTCAGAAGTTGCTGGAGGGCAGTTAAAGCAGACGGAAAAGGGATGGGCAGACTGTGACCTCAGTACCTTTGCATTCTTCAGCAAAAACTCCAGGCTTCTAAAGTCTCTGTTTTCTTTACTTAATTTTAGCTCTTCATGAGGTGGAAGGCTTTACACTTTGTGGAAAAATGGTCTGTGTGACAGGGATGGGGCATGTCCCTAGTCAAAAAAAATCCACAAGAATTTCAGAAAGGTGCCAGAAGTCAACAGTTTTAATAAGGTAATAGAATTTATGAAGAAATCTAGGCAGAGACTAAGTTGTTCTGATGAGATGGGACAGCAGAGAGAGACAGGGCTGGCTAAGAAGAGGCCATTGGAATCTAGAAATGCAGGATCTCATATGAAGTCAAATCTTATATGAGACAAATTTTTGAGAAGGGAAAGGACTGTTTTAAATGTCATGCCTGGTGTTGTAGTTCTTCATACCAAGACCCTGTTCCATGGCTTTTGTTTCAGGGCAGCACACACCCAGTACTAATGACGTGGTTTCACTGTAAACCTGATGACACAGTGGAGCACAAGCTGGTACCAAAAGCTCTGTCTGCAGACCTTCATAAAACCCAGATTCAAGAATGAGTGCACTCCTTCAATCCAATTCCCGTCTGCTACACTGCAACAGGTCCAATTTTTTAGTAGAGCATAAACCCCAGATATTTGCACTGAGATCTGTTCTGTCATACAGTAAAATTGCCAGCCATGCAAAAACATGACAGCAGGCTATATTTTGGACTGAAGTCTAAAGATGTAATTCAGAGCACAAAGTCTTCCCTTACTGTAATGGGTTATTTCTTGTTACAGTAGATCTGTTAGTTTTTCTCACTCTGCTCAGCACAGTAAACAACATCTATAGCTGTTCCCTTGGCAGTCTCTGGAGACAAATGGTTTTGATAGTTGTGTTTAAAAGGTGCAATAATGGATTTTATGGTGAGCTGGTAATTGGAAAAAACGCTTTGGGAACAACCTCTACTCAAAGCTCAGCACAGTGAAGTATTATAATCAGTCCTTTGAAAAAAGCCCCAAACATTATCAGGACCAGATGTGCAGAGTATGACCCACCTCTGAATCACCAATAAAAGCAACATCCAAGGACCACCACTGCACTGTCCAGCTGGCAAACAGCTGCCCCATCTCCTTTTCCTGGTCACAAGCCCCATTCCTCTTGCCTGCAGAATCATTCAGAACCATCTCCATTTTTCTATCCAATTGTTATAAAAGTTGGAGAAGGAATCTCCAGAAACGGAGACAGTGAAAGAGGGGGTGGCCCAGGTGCCATCACCTCTTTCAGCACCACTGTTTTTTCAGTCAAACTACTTATCATGGGTCAACTTTCATGGTCCTAAGGGCAGACAACTGCATAATCTTCCTACTGCAGAATTTGGCTATAATTTTTTACACTTTCTCAGGTGCATAAGACTTTATTTGCTTCTCCTCTAGAGAATGAAAGTGATGTTTACAGTTCTGCATCTTCCTAAAGAGTTGGTGCATAGCCTATTGCCAAAATGAGAAAACTGCTTCAATCCCAAATATAAAATTGCTGGCATTCCCACACAGCCCAAGAAGCAGTGCCTATGAACATTTTGCTTGGGTTTTTCATAGCAACACCATATATATTAGGAATGAACTTCAGGTCAAATAGTCTGGCAATTCAGTTGCTAGCTTAGCAGCTTGAGGCTCTGCCTCAGGGCCTTTCACACCAGCAGCTATTAACTACAAAGAAATGTCACCTGTGCTGGTCGTTATTGTTAATTATGGAATTCCTCTATTCACACATCCCCGTACTAAAAGCTTTTCCTGTCAGACTCCTTCCCCTACCACTCAGGACCAGGTTGCTGTGATTGTCACACCCGTAGAAGCACAAAGCAGTGCACAGTCGAGTCTTAGGAAAAGCCAGACTGCTACAATTTTATGTGCTCTGGCTCCAGTAACACCGAGCAGACAAAGGGCTAAAGCCCCGCTCATTGCTGTCTTGCACTCCCTTATTTTGCAGTTACCTGGGATTCAGGCTGCCCACAGTCTTGAGGTATATGGAGTCAGAACTCTTCTACCGAGCCCATCTGGGGCAAATGAGATCTTAGTATCTGGTTAAGAAAGCACAGGATAGATGGCATTTATGAATTCATGTAAGACTTTTCCTCAAACAGCAAGGACAACTTGAAAAGAGAGGAAAAGGGACAGTAAATCTACAATGTTCAGAGCAAGCTACCTACATCTCATGAACACAAGTTTTCTATTCCATACGATCTGTGTGCTGCCTGATGTGCTGTGCTTGTGCTGCCTTACAATACAAGCAGACAAGGGCTGAAGCGAAAAATGGGATGAAGTGCACTTTCCACAAGAAAATGAAAGCTGGAAACAACCACAGGGTAGCACAGAGCCTTGATGCATACAGCTACAACTACCACAGTAACTGATAGCTGTTTAAATTTTGCAGGTTTCCATTAAACCAGTAAGGCCCAAAAGACCATCACCATTTCCCTTACCCAAAGATAATTTTGATTCACAGCTTTCAGCTCACCCAGATGGAAGATTTTAAAGCTCTTCTCACTACTGAGCCATTTCTCCAAAATATTTCTGCAGGAAGGGAACCAAAGTGGCTGCTACTCAGTGACATCTGCATATGCCATAAAGAAAAAACATCCTCCCACTTCCAGCAGGAATTGCTGCAAGATGCAACTATCCTTGCAGATAGTTATATTTAATTGCCCCTGGAGGATGCACTCACTACCCCTTAGGTATCAGTCAGCAATTTAAATCCAGAGTCCTTATTTCATCAAAACTTGATTTGTCCTGGAATCTGTAGTTTCTTTAGGAAAAACATTCAGGAAACATCTCTCTTCATAAATCCAGTCTAAAAGGTCCCCGGGAGCTAATACGATTGCACACTGCAGCAAATAATTTCTAATAATTTATGTCTATTATGACATATGGATATAACAGCCAAGGAGTTATCCTGAAAACTATCTGAAATGTGAGTTCAGCATGCCTTTCACTCCTTGAAAGTTTTATGTGCTCTATTACTGTGGGCTTGGACTCAACAGGCTAAATAAAGCTTCCTCTTGCTCGTCCAAACTGAAATGTAAAATAACACAGGGGAAATAAGCATTTCTTTTCTACACAGCAGCACATACAAAATTTTTTCACTGAAAAAAGCGCTACAGCAGTCAAGCCTCTGGGTCATTCGTCTCTCTGTGAAAAGACTAGTTAAAAGTATATGTTAATGTTCTCTGCCAGTTTTTCTTCTCTTAGCCTCTTCCTTCCAGGGCTTTCATTATGTTCCCCCTTCTATGTAGTTTTAAAAGGTTTCCTTGTTTGACAATTTTGCTGAAGGCAATTATGTTACTTGCTTTCTCCTGAGCTCAATATACAACAGCAGAAGTGGTACACTGTACATATGGTTAAGATCTGTTTTAAAAACACTTGCAGATTGCTATCAAATCTTGCTGTGTGGCTTGTCATTTGCGTTTAGCAGATTCTGTGAAGAAGCTCTAACACTCTGGTATGGGATAGTCCCTTGTTTGAAACTCAAGAGATGAAGTTTCTATTGTTGAGCAGCAGAGATGGTTCTGTATTAAATTGAAACAAGAAAAATATATTTAGAAACCAGCAAGGAAAATAGACATCTTGGGATGACAGCACAGCTTCATGTGCTTCATTAAGTGATCATGAGTCAAGACTATTCACCTTTCTGATGAGAAAACTGTTCTTATTTTCAGTTTGTAATGACAAAAAAGGCACACTGGAGGTCATAAGGGGCTTCATCTCTAGGGCACTCCGCTCTGTGCAAAACAGTTTGATATTCACCTGCCATTACCAGAATGCAGTACAAATCCTGCTGCAGGATTCAGCCGCTTTGGCTAAACCCAACCACTTTACCTGCTCTGGAGTTATCAAAGCCAACATACAAGTAATTACACATGCAGTAGAGTTTTTGACATTTCTGAGTGCTTTCATTGAACACATCTCTCTAGCACGTGGATCCCCTGGGGTACAGTCGTATAGTTGAGCCCAAATTTCAGTCTTTGCCTTTAATGGGGCACTGATAAGGTTTGAATCCTCTACCTGACCTCATGCGTTCAGAAAGCATGGAGAAATTCAGCATGGTCAAGACTCCTCCTCTCTAAAACTAGAGTGAAAACAGGAAATAAGTTAAAATATTACTAAAGTGGAGTTATAGTATGGGAGGGATTCACAAGACAGCAGCGTTGTGACTTCAGAATGAGTCACTCTCTCCCTTTGCTGCTGTCCTGTTACCATCCCAAATAACACTTCAAGGAGGGATTCTCTTTCTCAGCCACCATCTCAAAATACCCATTCTGCTGGGGAAAAAAGCACTGTGCTTATGTTGTTTGCACCCTTTTGGGAAAATGTAGTGCAGTCAGGACCTTGGCATCACCCTGGTCCACAACAATCCCACAGGTGGGAATGTGACACAGGCATCCCCACCTCACTTGACCCCAACAAAAAACCTGGGCAAATTCAAGCGAATTGAAGGAAATATAAGAACCTAAGTTGCCTGAATTCAGAGAGTTTGAAATGATAACTTTAAGGCCACATTATCTTAGTTTTTTGTGTCAATTTTTGCTTCTTTTTAACATTTCCTTTGTCAAACTGGCTTTCCCTATCAAGGGAATTTAAAATTATATGCAAGCCATTTAGGTACACAATGTATATTATTACAGCACAAAGGACATTTGGAAAGCTGAAATTGGATGAACTTTGCAAGAAAAAGCCAGCTTGGGGAAAATTATTTCTGTGTATCACTGCCAAGTTTAAGTAATATAGTAATGACATGGGACTGGACACATAAAACACCATCTGGATAATTAAAATATACACAAAGGTGGTATGCAGACAAGTATCATCTGAATGTTAACAAAGTAAAATGGTAAAAAAAAAATTAACCCTTCATGGGCACATTGATGTCAGATATAGGTGTTACAGAAGAGTAGGGAAGTCAGCTTCTCTAAGACTCACACTAGGTGCAGGTCACACCAACATTTTAGCTGCAATTCTGTAGTGCATTTAATGATAATGTAACTTAAAGCATAGGCTCTGTGCTTGTAAATCCTTAGATTCACATATAATATGCTTAAGTGCTTTTCTTCACTTCAAACAAGTCTGCTGCTCTCTCTCCCATCACTTGTAAATCACACTGCATTTTCCTCGTCTCCTTACATCACTGCAGATGTAGTCGCACGTGTGTAGTCTCAGTGGAAGTCGGCCTTGCAAGTCAAATGGTGCAACAAGGCTCTAACATTATAAAATCAGGAACTGAATTATTATAGTTGATAAAAAATTTTGTCAAGTTCCTAATAACTCAGTTCTCCATCCCAGACTGATCAGAAGGTGGCAGTATTTCAAAACATTACTTTTTGGTTTTACCAAAGGGGCATTTATTTTTTAATTGACTACTTGTTAATAATGAATTTTATAATTCCTAACATTTAAAGGTCAAGAACTGTAACTTGTAGTGGCTGAGGTGCAGTGGAAGCAGTAACACGCATTAGGCTGCAGTTTTGTAGAGAATCTGATGAATCTATTAGTATGGGGAGACACAGAGGGCAGCATTTGCTGTCTAACTGCTTTTATTTGCTGTAAAATATTTGTTAGATGCTTTTATAGAAACGACCTATGAAACATAAGATAAGAATTTCCAAGGTGTCCAAGGCTTGTTCTTGTGCCCTAAAGCAGTCCCTAAATTCAACAATGTTCCTGAGAAATATTTTGCCTGATTTGTACCCTGTACCTTCTATAGATTTATATAAGCTATCCCCCTTGCACACTTAAAACTGCCACCCTTTGCTTTAACAACAATCACACACGCTGTGAACTGCTCTTCCTGAAACTAAAAACGTCCTACTCTCGTGTTTGAGCTGCCACTGCTTTGTCTTTTACCCCTGTACAACAGAAAGCGGATTTTAGCAGCCACCACCCTTTAGCACCTCTCACTTTAGATGCACGGGAACATTCACACTCTGCAGAAAGACATTCACTGAACAGTTTCATAGAAAATCCAACTGTGGCTTGAAGCTCCAAAAAATAGCTCTGGATCACCCAGCTAGCGTACTCAGGGAAGGCACTGCAAACAAGGTGTGAGTCTACAGTCTGGCTTTCCCACGTGTGTGGCACCACAGTGAAGCTGTCTGATCGAATTAAAAAGAAGGTGAGAGAGAACAGAAAGTCTGCCTTCGCTTGGCAAGTGAAAAATCAAAAATCAGCAAAGGTTCTTGTGGAAATGGAAAGGATGACAGAAGAATCTTTGCCTCCAACATTATTCTTCCATTATTTACTTCTGCTCACTTTTAACATGGTTGTGTCCAAAAACTCTAGAAATACCATTCCAGAGTACAAAGGAGAGGGGGTAGAAGTTACAGACTAAAATACAGTTGCTCAGACTAACACACATTCTTCCTTATCTTTCTATCTATACAATTACAGGAATTACCCAGAAAAGAGGAAACTTTGTTGGTGATTTGTTGAGCCTACTTGCTATGTCAAATCATATGTGACAAGATATTTAAGGAAATTAAATACCATAAAAACCACTCATGAGACCAAAACACAGTGAAAACAGCCAAGCCAACAAAATAGTTCAGCAAGCTGAAATAAGAACTAGGAATACTACAGTATTTCTAAATCAGCCTCAGATTGCCATAGACTTGAACTAATATTCCCCAGTGTTCATGGAGGAGTCTGTTTGGATTTACAAATGCTGTTTAAAATAATAGAAACAAAGAATATTCTGAGTTGGAAGGGATCCACAAGGATCATCGAAGTCCAGCTTCTGGCCCTGCACAGGACAGCCCCAAGAATCCCACCATGTGCCTGAGAGCATTCAAATACTACGAATACAGATTGTCAGCTTCCCTTGAATAATGCTGATCAAAATTACTATATTTAATATTTTGGACTTAGTTGGAAAAATAACTTCAAATACTGGACGTTGGATATAGTTTAAATTTTACTCACGCAAACCAGAGATATTTAGTGGATTTACTCAATGTGTACAGCAAGGCAACTAAAAGGAAGTTCCATCCACCTTTACTCTGGTAAGGGAAAATTAGGCAGGGAGTCATGGAGTTAAAATGCTGAATGATTTACATCCCCAAATAACAAGAGGAGAAAATGAAATTCTGTTTCTATTTCTTCAGCGCAATTAAGACTGCCAGCTGCCTGGGCACAAAAACCCAAGAAAACCCACTATCTCCTGCTAACGTTTTATTATAGTCACTGCCTGACAATCATTTTTGTCAAAGAGCCACGTTCTGTAAACACTTGTCAGTGGTCTCTGCTGCCTTGCTTTGCTCCTGTGGCGAAGCATGAAGTGAAACAGCGATGCAGGAGTATTACCACAGTTGCTTTCTCTCCTCTGACAATAGCCAGGCTTCTTTGGAAGGACCTCAGTGTTGGCAGGCTGCTTTTCATTACAACAAGGCAGCCAATTTTGTATATCACATGCAGCTGAAAAATTGTGAGTAAACTGCCATTACTTGCAGTAGGAACTGAAAAGGCTTTGACTTGCAGAAGGGAAGATCACAGGCCGACAAGAAATTCTTTTTTATTTAGGTGGACTGGAGAGAAAATGAGGGTTCATGCCCTCAAATTGCAGCAATCCTTTGTTCTGTTATCTTCTTACACAAAAGTGGGAGAGCCAAACACATTTCATTTGTAGGCAGAGATGAGAGTTACCCCCGTGCTCAGTTATACTGGACAAAGCTCTATTGAATTGTCCAGGACAAAAGCGTGCGGTTTGTATTAAGCACAGATCCCCCTTACAATGCCATCTGGTTTCTGAGGGACAAGTTTTACAAGTACTTAAGCACCACTTTGCTTAGTGCTGCAGTGTTTAACTGGTTGAGGAGCTTGACTCTTACTTGCACAGGGAAGTCAGGCACACAGAAGTCAAAGCCCTGTTTGTTTCTGCCATTGCTTGGAAGTCTTCTGTTCAGCCAAGGGCACACAGCAGTTCACCATCTCTTTCCATGTGCCAAGTCAGCTGGGTCTGGACCAAGAGAAATCCCCAGAGCTCTATAGACACATCTTTAGGAATCCAAATTCTTTAAAATCTGTCTCTAAATGTCTAAAGAACACTAATCTCATTAGGGGTGATGTGATGCCAAAAGCCAGGTGTGTTTTGAAAAGCCTCTTAGTTTCACAACCATTCTACTTCACGCCCAGGGAGGAGTTTAAGTTCCCTCTGTAGAGCAGCTGATGCTAGAGTGAGTTTTCCTCCTACTGGTTTCCAATACACTTAGTTTCCAGAGAGGGATGTTTTTGCATTGGCATGATGCTGATTGCAAGAAAGCAGCTCTTCAGTGGCCGTGCCAGGCGAGGCGCTGCCACACACAGCTTGACTCTGCTGATACTAAATGCTCTGATTCTCCTCCTAAATAACAGTGCTAAATAAAACAGCAAGGTGAAGTCTCTCATTGCACAGGCAAAAGGAGGTAGGGAATGTGAGGCATCTTACTGGGTGGGCTTTCCTATTTGCACCCCTTTCTGTTTTTCTGGATCTGAGTTTTAAAATGGGTTATATTTTGCCTGCAGCAATTTCTTTTAATAACTGCAATTATTCTCTTCCATTGTTCTGACTCTTACAAGCAAATTAGGGAAATTCAAAGGCAATTTTCATGATTGTTTGTTGTCGGGGGCTTATGAATGGCTCTTCTATTTCACTGAGACGTTTCATTAAATAAATAATGAGCGTGGCACAAGAGTCATAAACAGTCAGATAGAGATCAGTTAGTTTTAGGGACAGATGCTGCTTGCTGCTTAGGTGAGCATGCAGGAGACACAGCAGGACTCCCTCCAGCTAGATATATTTACAGCTTCCATGTTTAAGAAAGGGCAATTTTGCTCTCCTCACATGCGGCTGTGCATCTCTAAAGAGCTCATTTTGCACGTTTCTCACACCCTACCCAGAAATCCATGAAAAGTGGGGGTAGTGTTGGGAGGTTTCACATCCCTTCTTCTCTCAGTGCTTGCATAGCAGGCAGAGAGAAGTTGCAGGCCACAGCAAAGGGCAACCTGAATAAATATCACCAGGACTTTGTGCCATACTGTGTGGGAAATAACATTCACAATGTGAGCTTACAACAATAGCAAGACTACGTTTCTGGAAATAATCCAAAGTCAAAGCCTCCAAAAAAGACTCAAGCATCCATTTATCCTGCTCAAAATATCATGCAAATATGTCACTAAGTGGCATTCATCAATGACGGAGGACCAAGAACACATGCCAAATCATTTCATGTTCAATCTGGCAGGAGGAAAGTGAATGTACAAGAAAAACTTAAGCTAATAACTTCCAAATGCTCCCTCATCTCTGAGGTTTTTAGCATAAAACAGGACTAATTCCCACTTCCACTAACATGCATATACTCCCCTGTTAGATCACTATAGAGACAAGCCAGGTATAAAAGACAAGCCTAATGTTTTTAGCCTGGTTTAATTTTTTAAACCTCTGATCAACTGTAATCAAATCCAGCAAAGTGGGAGAAATCTCAGTCGAAGTTACATAAAATTCCATTGGATTCAATACATCCAGCATTGTGATGTCCTAGTGGACCATAGAGGCTCAGCAGCATCAAGTGTCTTTTTAAAAGTTCCCAGTGGGTGCTCATAATTAGCCACGAGCCAGGCATCTGCATGAAACTGAACTTAATTCCAGTTTTTGCTGAATTACTTTACGACATACTTTTTAATGTTGATAAAGGCAGAGCAATGAGAAGTCTCAGAAAAATACCTGTAACCTGGCTAACAATTCACATGCAGAATCTTCTCTGCTTATCTCATATCATTCGTGCATTACAGATTTTGTGCAACTCACCTTGGTTACAGACAGAAATCAAACCATTTGCCTCCTGAATGACTCAGCAGGGAGACAGTCAGAGACAGTGCTAAAATATCTATCAAACGCTGTGTTCATAAGGTGCTCTGAAGAGGTCCTGCTTCATAGGCACAGCTTGGCAACCCATATAATATAGAGCTTCTTCTCAGAGATCTATGCTTATGAGAATTTCTAAAAGCCCAGAGGCAAAAAACTAACTCTGACAGAAGGAAATTAGCAAAACTCTCCTCCATCTTCCTATCCCAAGGCAACCTGAGCCTAGTTCTGGAAATATTAATCTATTCTCAGCAGCTCTTCTCACATAAAGACTGTGGACCATAACCTAAATAACCACTTTTTATAACTTTTACTCCAGTATTTAGAATTTTCTTTATTTAGCGCCTTTGCAAGAGGCAACCATGCTCAGCTTGGTCTATAAACTTGTTCAGCCTCACGCTCTCCTGAACTCTCTAGGACCAAGAAAAATTTGCTTTTCACCCATTGGGAATAAAGGCAGAAGTTCTGTTCAGAAAATAGCTCACTCAAAATAGTATATAGGTTACTGATATCCCTACAAAAACAAAGAACATTTGTACAAAAAAGAAAACTGATCTTGTGACTCCTGAATTTTAGCTGTGAGGGTTTGAACCGCTCCTTGTAGCAGTATCTCATCATGGAGAGACACCTTACAGGTCCCTTTTTGCCTTGTCCCCTTTGGGCTCAGTGTGTGTGCTCCAGGCAGAGGGTGTGCCCTGCTGCCCCGTGCCCTCTGTGCTTGCTGGCTGCCTCCTCCAGCCAGCCATGCCCCTGGCAAGGTCTCCTTCCTCCCCACCATCCCAGAGGGCCCATCTCCGCCTGACAGCAGCAGCCACGACAAGGTAGAGAAGCCCATCCCTTTTGACAGCAAAACCTGGATACAGCAATACTAGGAATGTAGATTTTATCTGGCAACAGGGCTCTGCTGTTTCATGTCTCTGATTTGAGTGACGGCAGGGGTGATGCCAGATGGAGAGACACCACAGGACACAGGCAGCCTTGGCACAGCCTTCCCCAGTGCTTTCTGTGTTTGCCTCCAACAATACAGGTCAGGCCACAACTATTGCAGAACCCCTTTGTGTATACCCAGTCCTCTCCAAGCAGCCAGCTCCCATTCCCTGCCTGTAGCCCCAAGTCCCTATCTGAGTCTACCCTCACATCTTCTCATCCTCCAGATACCACAAAGACCCTACTGCTCACAGACTGAAGAGGTAAAAGAGCCCTTTGCACCCTCTCTCTTCTACACAGCCATGCCAAGACAAAGGTGACTCTTCATCAGCGATCCTTAAACTTTTTCCGCAAAATTTCTATCCCTGTCATTTGTTTTGAGATTATTCCCTATTTCTCTGTGTTGTGAAAAAATTAGCAGAAGAAAATAAGGATGTGAACTGGTTTTGCATTTATTCAGATTTTTTTCCCCAAAAATCTAAGCCTACATGAAGCAGAAGAGAAAACCCTAGACAAAACAAATCAGTAAACCTACCCAGGGGCACTTCCACCATTCCATATCTTTGTTTTCTTACTCTCTGGTAAACTGAATTTATAAATTGAAGGGAAGGCATAAAAATAATCAATGCTTTCTAGAGCCATTATTGGAAACACCTAATGACAAACAACTCTATTAGTAAAAAAATCCCCAAGTCTTAATATTGTAGCCTTCTGCATTCTTATGCTGGCTTTGCTGTGTCCCTGGTCAATAGAAGCTTAGCTTATGATAATTTTTAAGAATTACAGTGTTTATTGTAAGGAATCATAAACAGTGGTAGAACAGATAGAAAAAATATGGCTGGGGAGCTAAGGAGAAATAATGATTGTAAGCAGCCTGGACATACCCCTTCTTTATTCCAAATTACATTGTTTCCCGTTAAGCACAATTTTAAATAGGGCATGCTTGACATCCCAATATGTAACATTTGAACTACTAAAATGATGTTTTCAATACAGAGCTTTATCTGGAACAGGGTCTGATCCAAAGCCACTTTATGTAAGGAAATTTTCCTGCTGATTGGAACAAATGAAGCCATGAAACAAGGACAACCACTACAAGTGGACAGAAAACTAAGAGGATATATAACAGCAGTAATCATCTACATAAAAGGTTGCAGGAAAAAGGAAGGGGGCAATCTATTCTCCACTTCCAGGGTAGACAGGATAAAAATAAAAGGCTTAAGTTACAAAAACCACCTGCGTTTCACAAGAAGAAAAAACAACAACTTGTCAGCAGTAAAGCACTGGACTTCGCCATAAGATGAAGCAGTGGTCTCTTTCGTCTTCTTAAAAACAGCTACCAGACAGCTCTGAGGAGTGGCTGAGGCACATCTGGTTCTGCCTGGGCTCTGAAAGACCCCTATCTGCCTCAATTCTGGCAATTCTTCCACTATTCCAAACTGCAGCAGCTAGCTGCAAGATGAGAAACCCCAAATCCTTCCATGGTCACCAATACCTAATCCTCTTCTGTTTTACAGGGAAAGGTATGGGAGATAATGCAGTTATTAGCATTACTCTCATCCTGGAGTGTAGGAAGGGGATGATCATTACAGAAAGGTGCTGGAATCTGAGACAAATGGGGTCCTTGCCACCCCCACAGCTCCCCCACTACACCCCTCACTGCTTCTGGTCAAGCAGACACATGCACATTGTAGGAAAAGCTGTGGGCTTAAAAGGGAATTTTGCCAAACAGTAAATGAAACAGACAGCAACATATTCAACACTATTCAAGAGACTTAGAGACCTAATCCTGATTGGAAATGAGGCAGTCACTGCATAGTGCCACTTCTGAAAACAGGACCTGAATCTCAGGTGACATAGGAACCCTTACAAATCCTATTGCACATTTAACCTAAAATAAGAGCCAGTATACTGCCATTCATAAGGAAATTTTACGTCTCTTTTTACAGTCCTACTTGTCATTTGGGTGCCAAACATATATATTTCATAAAGAGTTGATAAAGAGTTAATGTGGATGTTAGTATATAGTAAATCAGTTGTTACAGAGTCCAGCCATTGAGCAGGTTGCTTCCAGGTTTGGCCTGCAGCCATCTATGGCACCTTCAGCTGATGAGCTAATAACCTCTGTAATACACACCATCCACTCCTTGAGCCACCTATGCTTTCAATCTATCATTTATTACCTTTTCTAAACTATAGATAGACCCTTAATATAAAGAATGACCATTTTATGTTTGCTTGCCTGAATATATACAAGCACTCAGCCACATCATTAAAATAATTTTACTGCTAAGGCATACCTAATATTCCAAACAGATAGAGCAGAATTTAAATTAGGGGGAAAAAAGAGACGGTGATTCCTTACAGAAAGGTTTGGAGATGTGACAGGAAAGAAGAAAATGGATTTGTACAAAATAATAGGTCCATAAAAATGTGAACTTTACTGAAAAGTTTTCTGAGCTTTGACAGACTCTCAGTTTGCTTTTAGCTTTAATTATGGTTTTGCATTATCCTTGCAATTTCTGTGTTCTCCTGACCATGGGAGTAAAAGTATTGAAATACCACCACTAACATACCAGGTGTTTTTAAGTCAATGCCAAAGCTTAAAAAAGTCAGGTTTCTATTCCAGAAGAAAGTACATGCTTCCTACAGTCCTAAAATGCATCAGATCAGGGAGAACAGGTAATTAAGGCAACTGAGAACAAAAGAGGAAGAAGAAGGTTATGTTAAAAATCCTAACCAAATACATGCATGTATCTTTAATTTTTGTAAAGGCTCAGGTCTGGAGTTGTGGGATAGGAGAGGGAAACCTCCTTTGTTTTCTACAAATATATCTCTCATTTCGTGATTACAAAGAGAGGTCCAAATCCACGGCTCAAAGGGAAATAAAAACAGTTAAATGTCCTCAGTGCTTTAAAATGGCTTTCATAAATATTTGGGTGGCCAAGCTTACAAACAGGCACAGAGGCATGAGAACACAGGAGGGTACTACTGCTCAGAGAAACAAAGGACCCTTTTTTGAGTCTCCCTTCACCTACCTCAACATAAATAGTCCTTCACTGCAGCTGGGATATTGCTCCCTATTCACGGTACTCTGACACTGCTGTGGTTTTCACTTAAATTCAGCTTCATGCTAAACGAACACTGCATTTGTCCCCAGCATCTACAGACAGATTTCATCCTACCTGAAGACCAGCCCATGAAATTCCTTTTGTTGGGTGGCATAGTGGTGGTGGGCATCCTGCTATCCTCTGGTGGAGAAAGTGATGCTCTTTCCTTTCACCTCTGGCGGTCTTGGTGGGAAACTCAGTTCTGGCAATTTAACTCACCCTCGTCGGTGACCCCCCTTGCAGATGGAGAAGTGCCAAGCCTGAAAAAAAAGACAAAAGACATTATTCTGAGAAGGTGAGAGACACGGGAGCTGCCTTGGAAGCCCGTGGTGGGGGCTTGCATGCCAAGTATGAGATTTGACAGTATCTCCCCTTTGCCCTTCAGTTTACCACCTGCTCTGCTCTGCTGGAAGGATTCAATTCTTTTGCAAAACACAAAGCTGTGAAACTTCAGAAATTAAATCCATGCAATGAGATCCTCTTGCCTCCTTTTTCACAAAGCTGTCAAAATAATGATGTATTCATGGTGTTTTACTTGATGTGTGAAATTTCCAGCTCACAGATATGAATCAAAGCATTCTGTGCTATTTATCCTCTCAAAAGGATTTTGAGCTGCTTTCTTTTAATAGATAGAAACTATAATTTTAGAAGGTGGGTAGTGAAAATTTCTCTTTACACTTGAATGGACAGCTCAAGGTGATAAGAGAAGTGCTTGGGAAGCACAGCAAGCAAAAATGTTTTATGTCCTGTTACACCATGGCCATTCCACATCTCGTCTGATTTAAGGGAGAAGAATCTGAAGTGGAAGAATGCAGAGGATATGTGCATACAGCCATGTATATCCAGCATTGTTCTCCTCTGGGAGATGCATACTAATTGCAATGTCATAATTCAGAGCAGGGAAGTGGCAAATCCGTGCCGTTAGAGTGTGTCTTTGTCTTAGCCAGATGTGGCACCACAAGCTCAGCTGTGCTGCTCAGCTTTACTGCAGTGAAGCAGCCACCTTCTTCAAGGCAGTGGCTTTGGGATACCTTTAACTCACAGGCAGATATTAAGCAAAAAATACTTCAGCAGAATCTGTTTAGCCTAACGCGGTCAGTGAAAGATCCATTTATGTTCCTTGCAGACCTTTAAAACACATCAAAAACCAGTTAAGAGTTACACTGGCTTTGTATGGGAATGTATTTACTATTTCTTAATTTATTTATGCACCGACTGCAGTCAGATTACAGTGGGAAAACATCAGCCCTTGCACACAAAATGCATGATGGCAAAGTTGGGCCAAAGTTCCCAGCTGGGTAAACACTTTGACTTTTTGGACTTGGATGGATTTAGAGCCAGCTCAAGACCAGACCGTACTGCCACAGAGATTAGAATCCATGGGAATGCTTTTCCTTTTGCATTTGCTCTTCTTCTCAAGCTCATCACCACCCTCAACCGTATGTGGGACTGTGCAATGCAGGTGTCATTTAAACAGCATTTCTTAACACTCAGATGAAGATGGACTGAACTAGGTCTTGGGTACCACTCTACCGTGGATTTATATTCCAGGACTGAATAATCAAAAAAATAAAAAGGTACTCAGAACCTATAGAAATTAGTTGAGAAACTTCTTTGTTGGGCAGCAAGCTGAACTTGTTTTTTTTTAAATGTCTTTTATAGAATTTGAACTTACTGAGCTTCAATGATGGAAAAACTACAACATCAATGATTTTAAAAATACCTGTCGTGACTTTTCTACATACTACTCATAAATGTAAATATTTTTGCAAATGTGTAGTTTTTAACAACAATTTATTTTCTATTCCAGAAAAATCTTTTAACACAGCTGCAGAAGAGGCAATGCTTTATGTTGAGACTTCAAACCTCCTGAGCAACCAATTACATTGATTGAAGATTGGTTGTTTCCTTCACCAATTTCCCACCAATCAGGATAACATCACTGCACAGGTTTCTAATCAGGATTCATTCAGGTGGATGCAAAAAGGTTTATGAGGTGTTCTCTCGGATTACTTTGCACCATTCTTTAGGATAAGAGGCTTGACTTTTAAAAAATAAAACCAAATCAGCTCATAAGAACAAATTATAGATGAGTGATATACAGAAAAAAAAAAGTAATTGGACTTACAGGAATAGTTACCTGAGGATAGAATTTTCTACAAAGCACCCATCTCCGTGGTGTAACCTTTTACAGAACAGTCCTGTAAAACTGAACACAAAAAATCTTCATAGGACTTCTCAGTCGCATTACATACTTTAAAAACTAAATTCTACCTATAGGATTTTACACACAACAGAAACATACCCAGTTATTTTCCCTAATTAATCCTGTTGGCTTTGTATTAATTTAAAGAGGACCTTAATGAATGTCATGAAAATCTTATATATTTCCTCCCTATCTTCAGAGACATGAGTTTAACAAAAATAACCTAGCATAACATTTAACTTCAGACACAAGGGAAACTACTGAAATGGCTGTTCAGCTTCTACCTGAATTTATTGGTGCTCTTTCAAATGCCAATGCTGACGGCTATTTTTCTTTCATAAAAGATGGGGCAAATATCTTGACATGCTGCTGGAGCTGGTAAGCAGCTCCCAGGCATGCCTACGGCAGCAGACCAAGTTAATTCCGTGCCTGTCATCAGACCTTGCAAAATTGGATGTCATGTGCTGAAGCAAGTTATGGCATCTGCAGGGCATTTTCCTACTGGAGATTGTGTCTTGCAGCAATGAGACATGAGACACACTGGGAATTACCCCCAGTCTTCACCTCCCAGGCTTTTCAGTTCCTCCTTTCTGCAGCTCCCAGTGTAGACCCTTTAGTATATTCATAAGCCCATATAACCTTGAAATTTTTGGAGGTTCAGTTCTCCAAGTATTCCCTTTCTACCAAGGTTAAGGTCCAGGCACTGAGTTTAGCAGCCTGCCATTTTCTGGTGTTATTAACTGCAAGACTCAATTGTTTTTCACTCTTTCACCTCTCTTTAAGACTATCCAAAACCAGCAGTAAACTTGGACAGGACAGGAATCATTGACTCCTTTTTAGAAGGCACTGTACCTAAATGGACATGGAGAAGATTCCTCATAATGAACATTTCCCCAGTAGAAAGTCTATTTATTTATTAAGCAAACTATTAAAAAAAATTCAATAGGCATCCTTTAATGATGAACCACTTTGATTAATGCAGTGCATTTTTTTATAAGATATTCTCATATTTGATACTGCTTTTGCTCTCCACTTTCTGTCTCTAGTCAGGCTGTTGCATGTTCTTTTTTTTGCTTTTTTCTCAACTTTAATTAACTTGGCAATCCCTTTTTTTTCTTGTTATGAAATGTGTCCCTTTCCTGTGAAAGCTGATTAACAAAATACAACTTGAGAAGTTAAAGACATAATCTAAGAAGTAGATCACAGGTATGAAAAGTATCCAGACAAGTACACGCACACTGACAGCAAATTAAAAAAAGATTAAAGAAGGTATTTATTATCCCTTGGATGCCAGGTGTTATAGTTAAAGTACCGACAGCAGTACTGGCCTCTGATTATCAATGAGAAGGCAGCTCATTCTCCTCAGTTTGAACATATTTATCAGACTATTCTTTATTCAAAGCTGAAAAGCAAGGTATAAATGTATGGATGTACATCAGTGCAGGCATGTCAACACTAAATAATTTTCAGCATGACAGAAATAATATAGCAACAGAGCCATCCCCTCCTTTGGTTGGCATGACAAATTTTGAAAGGCTGAGTTTCAGGGCTTAATAAGAAAAGAGAAACTGTGAGAGAGCAGAGGATAAAAAAAAAGTGAAAAAACCCCCTCCAAACTCAATAATTCTCCCTCTCTGTAGAAGCAGCTTTATAAGCATGCATTTCCTAACCATGTGAACACCCCCCCAGGAGCAATGAGTACATATGCCTTCTTTTCTTTTTTTCAGCTGGAACAGTTTGAGACTCATATTGAGAACATGACCCTAAAGCTGTCAGTTGACTCCTTCCACCCAGCACAGTCCCAAAGCTCTGCAGATTTACAGAGGCTATCACTGCAAGCTTACACTGTTGATTAGTAGGGACAATTTAGGCTGATAATCTTACTTCACTGCATTCATAAGGACTGAGTCATGGGGGTCTTTTCATCTGCTTTTCATTTCTAAGAACCTGAGAAACTTTACCACATTCAGCGACTTAATAGATGATCTGGCTTAGAACTCCATTCCACAACAGCAGAGCACCCTGGAGATACACTCACTTGTCATAATATATAAAGCTTCTTCCAAATCCATTGTGCATGGCTTTACACTGTTCACTGCAGACCTTGAAGGAAGAAAAGAGTCTTTTCTTGTCTCATTGCTCCCATGATGACGTTTGAAAGCCGGCAAATGAAATATTGGAAAGGAGTCTCGGAGTCCTGTTATATATTTGTTTTTCTCTAAGAAACAGAGTGGGAAATGGCTTCACAGAAAGTTACTTCAGAGCAGAATTATGAATGCTATTTACAGAATACCCTAGGCATTAATATTTGACTTGTACAGGTAAGCTTGCTAGAAAAGAAAGGTACACATCTCTTGTACAATATTAATCAATACAACATCCCAAGATATGAAGTTGCAGAGTCAGACACCTGTGAAGAAATAAAGAGAAGCTCAGCTACCAATTTCAACCAGAAACAACTTCAACCAGAAACAACTGCAACCAGAAATAGATCCCTGACAGCTCTGGTGCCTCAGCATCAGGCACTCACATGAGCTTCAAACCTGCTGTAAACAGGTATGCAGTATTAGGTATCCATAGTCTCTTTTCAGGGAAAACAGTGGAGATTTTTCTCCTTGGCCAATTGAGTTTTCATCAGTCTTATTTTTTTGGCCATATCATTAGAAAACTCAAAAAGAACATTTTTAAGAAGGGTTTTTTTTTTTTTTTTGGAAGTGAAATGAAAGAAACAGCTCTTTCTCAAATGTTTTCACACATGTTAAGCACACAAAATGGGAGGTGTTGTCTCTGTCTTTTTTGGTTTTATTACTATAAATATGCAGAAATGAAGATAACATATCTAGCAGCAGCATGAAACTTCTGAGTGCTGTTACTGCTGCTAGAAACCTCCTTCACTTCTGAGTGAATGATATACATAGATTTAACCTTCATATATGGTAACGCAGAGGCTGAGTGACATTTTCATTTTATATCTGTGGAAATTCGACAAGAGAGGCTCAAGCTAGTCTACATATTTTCTAAATGTACTTAACTTGGGCATTTCAAGAATGCAAAATTCCACTTATCTTTAGGATTTCAGAGAGCATCTCGTGTGAATCCCCAGTATTAAAGCCTGCTCCTCCTTCCCCTGCAAATGCAACCATTAACATTATATGACAGCAGTGGTTAGGAACAGACAGGGGAATTAATGTCACTCAGGTGATGTTATCTCCTGAACACTGTTTCACTTTTCGATGCTCAGCTCGCAATCTCTGCTTTTGCATGTTTTCACTTCCATTCACATATGGTGTATGTGTGTGCGTAAGTCTGAAACAACAGATGAGCAGCCCTCTGCTCTCCCCAGCCAAGACAGAGACCCTTTGGTCAGGGCCCCATACAATCTCACCTTCTATCACCACCCCAAAATTGGGTGTGTTCTTTCACACACCCCAAAACTGGTTGTCATGCTTCTGCCTCTCGGACTCACTCCCAGTTGTGAGCCTAACCAGAAAACACCATGACTCTTGGGTGCCAGCTAGAGGTATTTCCATCCCTCTGCTTGTGTTACAGACCATCATCTACCAAACCAAGTGTCGCAATCACTGAACGTTTGTGAAAACACCCTTACTTAGTTGTAGAACTTGTAATTTGATAAACGTCATTCTAAAATATTACAACATACATAAAGAGTACTCATTTGAAAAACAAAGCTATAAATGTAGTAATTTCTCATGATATTCATATCTTAATTGGATTCATTCAGGGTTTGTCAGTAACCTGAGAAGCAAAACCTTTAAAAATCTGATGAATACTTTTCCAAAAATCACTTAATTAGGGGAAAAATAAAGCCTGCACAGAAACTTTCAAGCCAGCAAACAGACCAGTGGGCTGTACGAAGGCACCACTGGGCTCCATCTCCAGCACACTGCTACAACCTGTGCCACAATTCCATGGGTGCATTGGTTTCCACACACAGAAAGACACATATACCTGAGGTAAACCTCAATGTACACAACACACAAATTGTACTAACACACACAAAAACACACCCACAAACACATATCCTCTCTCCTATTTCCCTCCTCTCGTCTGTATTTTCAGAGAGAGTATTGATATACGTGTGCCGTGTGTATGACATGGTGACATTTGCTTCTAACAGCATGAGCCTTTTGTTCTCATTTTGCTTACCTGTCACTTCCTCTTAATCATGCAACTGATGCAGTTATAACCTAATACAACTAGAAGGCACTGCCAAATGCTTAATAATTTGCAGACTTCTCTTCCTTCGCTGCAGTCTTAGAGTGCAAGTGGCACAGAAGAAGCATGCTTGAACTCTCTTGACCTGGACAGCTGCTTGAATAATGGCTCTAAAATTAACACCAACCAAAAAAAGTGTTGAAGGCAAACTTTTGGCATGTGTCCTTCTTTGTTCCTTTGCAGATTTCAAGTATCTTTTTAAGAAAATTAATATAAATAGAGTAGACTGAAATGTAAAGATCAGAAAAAAACCCACAAAATTTTGTATAAACAAACTCCTTTTGTACAATGGGTTCGCAGATGAAAAAGACTTATTCGTTAAGATAATTTTGAGGTTCTGAGTAATGTTCAAACAGGAATAAGCACAGGTTGGAGTGGTTACTGTATTGCCTTTAGGTCTAGAGCATCAAAACATTTCCCAGTATGATTAAGCCAAGCAATGGCAAACAAAAAATCCTGTTCTTCTCTGTTATTCCAACCTTACTTGCACCTAATTCAGCCCAGAAAATTATAAGTAGCTCTTGCTTCTGATTAAACGACACCATAATCAAAGTTGTTCACTAAAATATTAGTTTGAAATTTTCCAAGTCTGAAATTCCCACACAGGCACCTAATTCTACACCTGCAAAATGTCTGGAAAGCTGTGGCCCCCCAGTGCCAGTGCCAGTGGTTGTCCCATAAGCCCCTTGCCTTAGGGTGACACACCTTCCCAGTGACACACCAAACCTAATACCACAGTAGGGTCACTCTAGTGCTTTGAGCCTGCCAGTGGATGACAAAGCACAGGGACTCTCCACATCTTTCCCCAAGCTTTTTGGTTTTTTCCACAGATAACAAGGATACCAGTGACAAGTTCAGACCCTGCTTCCTGTAGCAAGGAGATGTCACAGAAACTCCTTTGAGTGGCATCCTGAGAGCACCCTTATACCCCAATGCACTGCCTGTACAATGAGCTTGGGCACACAATAAGAGATGCCTCACAGAGGATATGATCCCATGGGAGAACGAAAGTAAGGCCAGATTTCTAGAAGGGTCAGGACAGGTACAATAGAGCACATTTCAAAAGCATCTATTCACTTACGGATGTTACTAGGCACATCACTGCATTTAAATACAATTTCAGTCCCCTGGTGAAAGCTGGTTGTCAATTTTTCTTTTCCCAGGAAGGCAGACCTCTTCAAAGCAAGTAATCAGGCATGTGGGACCATGCAGTCAGGGACCCTGCAGCAATGGAGACTGCAGGGTGGCTCAGGTCACCCAAGCACTTGGTAAAATTCCACTTTCTTGTGTCTACATGTCAGTTTGAGCTTCCAGTAGAAGAGTATCAATGCCCTGTTAGGGCCACATCTGAAACACCTCTTCAGGTATGCTAAATGATGGAGAGCTGGAAGGGACACAGCTAACCCCAAAGTAAAAGGGTAAAGGTGCCATTGTGCCTGTCAGTCATGTCTGTATGCAATTGCTGACATCAATCTCCACAGAAAACTGGCTGCAGAGCAACACAGGCAACATTTCCAGCTGCAGTTGGTACTGTCAGCCTTGCCTTGCTTGCTGCAACACCTTTAGCAAGGCAGGTAGTACAACTGCATAAAGCTGATTGCTTATGCCCTTTTATCAGTTTTAAAATGTGGTCTAGGTAACTAATTACACCAACAGGGAAAGTGAATATATAGAATATTGATCAGACTTTCACAAAAAACGTGTGTGCCTCCTCCACAGACAAGCCATCATCAGGCAGTTTGAGAAAGATCAAACACACTACAGCCCTTCTGCCATGAACCTTGGCAAAAATCAGATCAAAATACTTCTTTCTAAAGCAAAGTCTCTTTCCTTTACTTTCCACTGGTGTTTTACCCTCCTTTGCCATGCTGTCTTTTATGGTCCTTTACTTTTCAATTAAAAATACTTCCTGCTCCAAGCAGAAGGACGAGACACAAGTCCCGCCAGACAAGACACCAAGCCCAGAGTGTAGCAGCAGGGCATGGCAAGGGCAGTGCTGGAGTGCTGGTGACCGGAAGCCATGAGCTCAGACTTGGACCAGAAATGCAGTGTGTCTCATCCCAGCCGGTGTTGAACCTTCACCTGGGCCCTTTGTGTTTTGGACAAATTTTTCTTCTTATGCTGATAGTGGTTATGGGACTCAGAGCAAAACCAAATAAGCAGCTGTATGTTTTCCCTATTAATAAACCTGACTCTTTTTTTCTTGCTATTCTGATGCCACCCAAATGCAGGCACGGTTATAAATCACAGGGAAATGTGCTATTAATCAAGGAGCAAGGATGTTCTACATGAAGAATGGCCGTTCACAGGTAGAGCGGCCTCTTGTTTTATTTGTAGCTGCTTCTTCATAAAGAGGGCAAGTGAAAGGAGAAACTCACAGTGGGTGAGTGCTGAATCCCAGCCCCAGACTTTTCTAGTTTTCTCTCTCTAGCACAGAAATGGAGCATACAGGAGCACTTTTCCCACCAGTGATGGGTGTCACCGACCAGTAGCTCTTACATCTGATTAAGGGTAGAGGCGTACAGTGATTCACACTTACCTGGAGGGCCCTTTTACATGGTCCTATTGACATAAAGGACTGGGGTTCATTCAAAAGCAAAACTGTAAGCAAAGTAATCTCTGAAAACCAGAATTCTCTTCAACTCTTTAAATGCCTCCTATCTGTGTGTGTGCATCACATGTGACTTTACATTTAATTGCAAGCACTTCTCTTTTTAAAATATGTTTTTTGGAAAAAAACATTAGTGGTAGTTTAGATCAGAACTTTGAAACTACCAAGGCATTTTAATGGCAAAGCCATTCTCTGCAACTTACTTTATATCACTCTCAAAAGTACAGCTTTCTATTTTGTTGTCAATTATTTCCTTCTGCTTCTTTGAAGATGAGTAAATGGCTTTGGTGATTTATTCCTGAAGGCATTTATAAAACCTGTCCTGGTAATAAACAACAAAACAGGTATTTTCTGATATCAGCAAATGCTTGTACTTATGAAAGGCCCAGGAATATATTTTTCCAAATTTTTAAATTCAGATGCATTAAAAACTGTATTACTTTTATTTAATAGAATTATTTCTACAATATCTAAAGTTTAGATGTCTGTCAAAAAACTGAAAGTTAATTTTTTCACTTCTTGATCGAGAAAGCATTTCAAACTCAGTTTAAATATATACACATGGATGTGACGTTATTTTTCATATTAATCCTTGCAACTGCTTCTGAAATACACCTTTTGTCTCCTCTCTTGACAAAGAAGTCAGAATATGGTTACATGAAAAATTTTCCTGGCATTCACCTTTAAATCTTTCTGAGCAAATTCTAATAAAGCCATTTGTTATGAGGTAGTTTACTTTGCAAGAAATTTCATATCTAGTTGTATATCTTTCTGAGACTGGCCAAAAAAATCTGAAGCCTCATACGGATCTTTTAAAATAAACTCAGTGATAGTCTAATTCAATAAATATTTGGCCTCTAGTCATCTTTTTCGCAGATTCTCTCTGCCATGGGAAGATTATATTCAGAAATCTGTTAAAATATGAGTGACATTTCAAAGAATCCTTAAAAATATATTCATCTATATTAACTGCATTAAGGCAAGAAATGAGCTCATGGCAAGGAGCAAACTCACCATCCTCTACAACAAACAATTACAGGAGTGTGGAGCATATACAGAAAATCACATACCCTACAGCAAAGCAGGATATTAGATTTGCCTGGTTGTAAGTAAGCCATCATCTGGCTTATGGCTACACTATTTATGAGTTATGCTCTCTTTCAAGATATAACTCACATTTTGCTTAATGCCAAATGACACATTCAATTTAAATCAAGATATGGCAGAGAAAAACGCTGTCCCTAATAAGTGACTCAAGTATTTAAGGTTTTTTGGGGGGGCTTCTTATTCTGAGTATGGGGAATTTAAAGGCAGTTCAGAATCTTTCATTTCTTACATCTGAGATTTCTTTACTTAGGGTGCAGGAAAATCACATCAATGTAAATCTCTCAAGATGAACTATCAGATCTGAAAGCAGCGAAGGGAAGGATTTATTTTTAAAACTGGGATGATTATTGCTGATATCTGTGCTACAACTGTGGAAAAATGTTTAGGGATGTGCTCACTTGTAGCACTCTCATTACCTCTCTGTCTGTGTTTCTGGTCCACCAGCATCAAGGCTTGTCACCACGCCATCTAAAGAAGGATGCTAGACCAGAAAAGAGGGATATCAAAAATAATCAAGACTGCCTGGTTTAAGAAGGGGCTCTACAGATAAAGACAGCTGAGCTTGGAGGGAAGATGGCAGAAGGGTATTTTAACAGAGGTCTATAAAGTCAAGAAGATGAGTATGAAGCTGCTTTTGTTTGCTGCTTTTCCTATCAGCAAGATGGAGGCATCCAGGGAAATGACAATGCAGCAAGTCCAAAAGAAACAAGAGGTACTCTTTGCATATAGCACAGTGGGATATTACAAAAGCTGAAAAATAAGTGAATTAAAAAATGGATTAGCCAGATTTCTGGAGTCCAGGTCATTCAGGTACTAGTAAACACACTGGCCTGGTGGTAACCCCTGATCTAGGCAGATCCTTCACTAGAGTCTGCCAGAAGTTGGGAAAATATCCAAGGGATGGGTCATTCACAACATGCTCTGTTTGTTAAATTCCCTCCCTGAGCATCTGCAAGGGGACCCTGCTTTTATGTTTTGCTGTGCTCTGAATGTGCTCCAGGTGCTCTGCTGGGGCATGAGCTGAGGTATGCATCTGTCCTCCTCACACACACTTTCAGTGCTTTCCATAATAAAAATGTTTCTGAATCTGCTTTAGGGAAGCAACTGCCCCTACTTCTATGCTAACCATTCTCACACTGGTGCTTTTAGTTATTGAAACCAAAAATCCACTGAAATACACTGCCTATATGAGCCCAAGTGTCAAGAAACTGTCCAGGTGGCCTGCTGCTAAAGTCACAGCTGTGCCAAAGCAAACCTGAAAGAAGCTTCAAGAAAAGCATCTCTGGATGAAATTGGTGACATTCAAGTGATCTGATGAAATTACCATAACACTCCCAATGAGCTTCAGCATACAAGTAAAGAGGAAAAAAACAAGTAAGGAATACAAAAGAAAACATTTTCAGTTTTTTGCAGTCATTGAGGTTTGTCACAATTACACTTTAAATTCAAAGTAGACAATAGGCAGAAATCTTCCGCTTTGTATCAAGACTGAATCAAAAGCCATTCAGATTTTTTTCTTTTTATAATGTCACAAATCTCTTTCAAAGTTTTAGGCACCGTGTGACTATCAGCCATCTGCTAGTGTTGGACACAATGAGTAGGTAAATAAGTATTTTAGCACAAATTCAATTACTGGCTCTTTTTACCCAGGCAAAATAAAATCTCTTTATAATACTATGAAATACAGCCAGTTGCAATGGGTAATGAGCAAATACTTGCACTTAAGGGACTGTGGCTCTATTCCATTATCTGCCAGAACAAAGCTCCTGCTAGTGCAAAGGGAGGAAATGCACCAAAAAAAGGAAAACAACAACAGCAAAGAAAGTCACAGCCAAAACCTCCCAAAAATACAAAAAGAAAGAAAGAAAAAAAACCCAATTGCAAAACAAGAGTGCAAAACTGGTTATAGTCCTAGAGCTGACAGCTTGCCTTAGAAATGAAACGAGATTCCAAACATTACCTTGAAGGAATAATACACGATTACAAACACATCAAAAGCACAATCTGCTGGAAAGGAGAGAACAAAGATAATCAAAAATAGTCTGAGAAATGCGTTTTATAAAAGCAACCATGAAATAAGTCAATTGGCAACCTATTCCAATATATCTAGCAGGCACTTAGTGGAGTACATTAGTGACAGAAACACATTCACAAAAGAATATAGGTAAGAAGAGGTCAAATCTTAAATCAGTGCCAGTACATTGACTTTGAAGGAACATCACTGATATTTATCATGATGAGGGCTGACCCAGAAAAGCTCAGTAATAGCCTTCCCAGGAATCCTGACTCCATAAAAATGAAAAAGATCGGGTATTGCCTATAGAAAATGGGTGTTCAAGAACACAGGGCACACAGAAACCACCCACCCCATCAGACACATGCAGCATGCACAGGGAGCACTGGCTCATGAAGATGTTCAAATACAAAACATCCATGCGTGTGCGTGTAACACATACAGGAGATGAAGCTCACACTGTTGGATTCTGTGTGAAAAGTGGCAGCCGCACATGCGTACTTCCAGTTTTCTCCAATGTGTGCACTACAGGTATTTTCTACATTCACTTTAAGCCTATTCATCTAATTCTTGCTCCTTTCTGTTGCCTTTTGCAGATCTGTCAGTGTTTCATAATAGGAGGAATACTGTCAATGTTTCATATAGGGAAAATGGATATGACCAGCTACTTCCACCTCTGTACCCACAATGTCATCCCAGCAGTGTTATATTCCACCAGAACTCACCTTTTCCTTACGTGCTCCAAAGCAGTGTGAAATCACAGGCTTGCTAAGCTAGCCACTGTTCCCTCAGCTCTTTCTGTACTTCTTCCATGCAGGTCAGAAAGTCTCAGCCACTAACAATTTCATGTAAGCTGGTAGTTACCATATATTTTTCGTGACAAGAAAACTAAGAAGAAGACAGGATATCCATAACTGAGAGATGCTCTCACTTGAAAGGCACTCCTCGATCCTGATAAAACAGATATCGAGCAAATCTTGTGACAAAATTCATCTGTGTCACTTCTCTAATAAAAATACAACAGTTGCACAGTTCATTTTACAGCGCAATAGATAAATCGATCTAAACGTTTCCTGCAGAGCTAATGGCACCAGACACAACTTCTCCAAACTTTTCCAAGAGAACATGCTGATGCTACCCTATCTGCTCAAGGAGAGGACCAAACAAGTTTGCCAATAAAGCTGGACAACCCAAAGAAAAATCCAGCAGCAGGAAAGATCCTTAAGGAAGCTTTAGCCAAGCTGATGCTTGCTGGACCTAGTGGGAATCTGGGTCTAGTTTCTGGCTGTGCTGTAAACTTCCTTTGTGACCTTGGCTAAGCTCCCTCAGCAAGCTGTCTTCTCAGTTGGTAATGAGACACTGAAATAGGAGGCTGAATGTCTGTTGTGACATGATCTTGCTTGCAAAGCAGGGAAGAAGAATGAGAAAACGTTTTCTGCCTGGAGTATCCAACTGTACCATGAACTATCCCTTGCAATGTGCAGCACAGAACACATGTAGAGACTTTGATGCTGGTCATGGTCCACTGACTGTATTTTAAGACAAACAATAATGAGAAAAAAACATTTTTTAAAGAGTCTTTTTCTGGCTGAGTGTAAAAATTACGAATGCAGTAGACAAACCCTCAGTGTTCTTTAAACATATCTATAAAATTACTTTGAAGTAGGAGAGAATGGTTTATTATTTCAAAGTGGTGCAGCCTTAAACACTGGGAAAATATTCCCCCTATTTCCCCTCATTCTCTATACAATGGCAACGAATGTCATAAATCTCATTTTAAATCTAGTGGTATGTACACATAAAAAGCGTTACGTTTATTCTAAAACCACAAAAGATTGCTCTGAATGAATCTCAGGCTAAATATATTTATATGCAGTGATAAAGACTTATTCTACATTAAAATCACTCTGACAGTTTATGAATTCAAGGCTTCACCAATGTAAATAAAAGAAAGTCCTGTTATTATAAAAATGGAATTGAAAATAGAGCAATGATGGAATAAAACTTTGAGGTAAATTAAAGACTCGATAAAAGTCTTCCACCCTCAATGAAAGGTACAGTGACAGAAGTGAGATTGTACATTCACTTCATGTGGCTACATTTTCTAAGAAACTTTTTAAATGAATTATCCTTTGAGAGTCACAGTCAAGCACACACATAAGAAAAGATTATATTAAAGAGGAAGGTAACAGGGTGTTGCTTTTCAGTATCGCTGCTCATGGTTTTTCCTGTGTGACTCCTACTGAACAAAAGAGCCACACTGCTCGGATCTCTTTCAGCTCTGAGAGGTGCTGGTGTGATCCCAACAAGCTCAGCTGACAATGGCAGCCTGCCAAGGATGCTTGGCCAGCAACACAGCCCATATTGAGAAGGGCTGGGAGATCTCAGCAGGCTGCCTTTCTCCTTCTCCCTTAGCCCATCCCTTAAGCCCTGAAGTGCATAGGATAGAAAATCACATCCAGTCACACTGACACAGAACCTGAAGCACTGCCAAGCTGCCCCTGCATGCAGCTTCAAGTTCCAGCCCTTCCCAGGCACAATTCTTTTCTGCCCCACATGCCACAGCAATTTATTTCCACTTCCAGTGCTCTGATCCTGCCCCTACTCACTTCCGTAGCTGCATCTTCCCTGATGATGAGTCTTGCCTGATGCATTGCTGGGTCTCAGCTGTCCCAGTACTCAGATACTTTCCCTCCCTCCCCTTTTGCCCACCAGTCATGTTTCAGCTCCGTTTCTTCACTTCTCTCTGTCCTATCCAGCCTCATGATCCAGGCTGCTGTTCTAGCCCCTTCAACTGTGACCAATGCAAGGTTTTTGGACTCCAGTTCTCCTTTTTTCCCCCCTCTCAGTAGAAATCCCCTTCCTACACACTCCTCTTCCCACTGGAAAAGTGTAACTCCCCTAGACTCACATAGGACAGAGAAAAGATCACAGGATTCCCCAGAGCTTGGGCTAATCCATATCTGGTCCTTCCCAAGAAACACATGCCTACACACAGAGGATAGGGGAAGGGAACTCTCTGCTCCCAAACCTGGTGTTTACTTCTTCTGGGAAGAGAAGAAATGGCACGATAGAAAACAGATTTCATTTGGAAAATAAAAGAGCTAAAGACTTCAGAGTAGCAGGTAGCCCAGTGACTAATTCATTAATGCTCTGTGGTGCCCTTGTTCCAGGTGAATTCGCAAGCTATGATTTGTTTGGCCTAGAGTTTTCTGGCCTTCAACAATTTAGAGAAAATGAAACTCTAACAAGAAATAATGACCAGAATAATGAAAATCAAGTGACCACAGCTTGAACCAAGATCTCTTAAACCATGTGTGCTGGTACCAGCTGAACACATTTTTTTGAGAATAAAACCCTTCCTACTGAAAAAGCCAAGAAAACCAACATGCTTCTGGGGGAAAAAAAACAAAGACCCAGAACTGTCTGTGACACACAGGCCAGAGCTGGAAAGAGGGAGCTGGACTTTCTTTTCTGTTACCTTTATAGCAACTGAATCATCTCCAGGCTGAGAGATTCAGGCAATGGAGCAGAGCACCAGAAATGTCTGTGAAAGAAGTCTGAAGAGACACATGAAGAATGGAGGAGAAAGTAGAGAGAAAGTAGGCAAGAAACTTGGGTGGGAGAAAGAAGTCAAAAATGAAGACAAAGAACTGCAAGAACAATGCAGAAGCGGGCAGATAAAGGGAAAGAGGAGAGGAGCAAGACAGAAAATCCATCTTGACAGAAACAAACATTCCTTATCAGTTATAGGAAAGTGGTACCTCTGCAAAATCCAATTTCAAATGTCAGAAAAGAAGTGATAGAGAAGGAAAGAATCACGTATATAAAGGTACAAGTTCCCTAATGATTGAAAATCAACACTGGGAGGTGCAGAGAAGTCTGAAGGACATGGGGTTTGAAATTAAGATGGGGATAGCATTAGGAATGGGAAACCTTTCATCACTTGAGGTAAGGCAGTGAGAAGACTGAGCAGCTCTGAAGCTCCATTCACACCTCTCCAGGTCATCCAGCTGTAGTCCGACTGTCAGTGACACTCACAGGTATTTTTACATGCAAGAAGCAGATTAGTGACCTCAGATTAACACTACGTGAAGTCCCGGCTTGCAGGTTTAGAAAAGCCAGCACCTATTCCTCCTATTGCTTCAACGGGTATATCTACTTGGCAATGTCATACTCCAGGGGACCTGGATTCAGCTTGGACCCTGTACCTGGCCTCTGAAAGGAGAAAAAACTCATGATTAGGTTCTAATTAAGGCCCTTAAAGAACTGTACTTAAGGGCTTCCCTAAGGCCAGGATTCCATTTCAATATTTTCATGTTATTTCTTGTGCACAATGAAATGTAGCTGTGTAGAGAGTACACCACTACCCAAAAGAGGGATGACTATTAATAAGAGGAGAGAAAAAGAGAGACAGTCTAACAATAGTCACTGAAATCCTTTGTTACATATACCCGGGGCAGGGAAAGCAGGCCTTCTCTGGTGAACTCTGCATACAAGAAAAACAAATATCAGAAAATATCAGCACAGAGAATCAGTGGCATACAGTAACTATACATAGAACCATGAAATAATAAATAGGAACTTCATACACAATTTATCCAATAACGGAGGTTGTGTTTTTGGGCATTTTTATGAAATAAATAAGACTGCAATTTTACGTCTCATATTTGAATCTCGATGAGAAGAGGAAGGCACGTTGAATGGAAATCACCCCTTACAGAATCAATCTGCATGAACATTTTAGGACAGCAGATAACAGTTACTTGGGACACAGATATACAGCTTCTCAAACAGCTATAAGACCAAAATATCCCCACGTAAGAGAAATGAAGGCTTTATACTCTCTGCCTACACTTTGAAACTCATAACAGCAACAGTGTGGAGTTTGCTTTTTTCCCCCCTTAAACTAGTTTGGATTTTTTGTTGGGTTTTTTTTTTTTTTTGGGACATATAGCAAAACACCAGAAAAATCTGCATGTGGCAGAAATCCATGTCACCATAGCATAGATTGCTGAATGGCAGCAAACTGGCCCCCCGCCGTTCAGAATAAATGCATGCACCATCTGCAAGATGCTGGAATATCTCTTCTGGCCTAATTCTTGGAAGATGCCTAAAAAAAGGGACAGCACAACTTGGAACAAACTCTTTGTCCTGTCTGAATGGGATTTTGCCTGCGGGGAAATTCTGTGCTCAGCAACACAAAAAACTTTTGGCTGCTCGACAGACACCAGCAAGGCAGTGTTACAGAGATGACAGCCAACTGTGCCCTTTAATTGCTAGGCCATCATGTAACACACTTTCTCAATGTTATTTAAAGCATACACAAAACACAAGTAACACAGAGCTTTTCAAGACACTGATGAAATAGCATTTGTTCCTTTCAAAGCTTCTTTGACAAGACAGGAATACTTCATGATGGGGAGGCTGTCACTATGGGATCATGGCTTTCCAGAAGTGTAAAACTCCCATTTCTGAAACTGCAGACCTGTCACATACCAGACTTGAAATTTCATGGCAATTTATGGATTTTTTTTTTCCTTTGTTTTAAGGAACAGAGTTGTTTTTCTTCCTTTGCTGAATCTGACCTAAGATTTTAAAAAATTATGTTTTTCACTTAAGACCTGAGATTCTGACTATGGTGGGTTTTAATGAAGAAAGAAGATGTTTTTCTGCCAGGCTGACAGGGGTTCATTATTTTCAGGGCTTTTAACTAGAAAGAAGAAAACCACTAAAACAAAACAAACAATGTTTTAAGTTACCCAAATATGTAAAATGTTAGAATAAGCTTTTAAAAGTTGTCAGTATCTCCTTGGGTCAGACTGGAATAATCTGGGAATTTAAGCTGTGAATTGTCACCTGGATGAATGTCTACTACTCAAAATGACCGTAGTGCTTGCAATTTTACTTGCCATGGGACTAAATCTCTGCAGTGGCACTGAATCAATTTACATCAGTGAGAACTCTCACTCTTACTGTGGATATAAGCAGCTACCATTCATAAACTAGGGGAAGTGCCCACACTTGAAATGAGACAGAAGGCAGGGGTTGCTCTCAGGAAACACAGCCCCATCTAACACATTTGATGTCCTATTTTTCAGTCTCCAAGCTTGCAAGCAAGTGACACGGACCATAAAAATGTCTGACATTACCAAAAGGGAATGTGGGCTTTGCTGAATGACACAATAAACAGGTTACTTTTAAAGCTGTAGTTTTAATATTAGTTAAATTAACTTATTTAAAAACACTTCCCATCACTATCAGTAGCTCAATCTTCACTCACCACACACCTTCTTGATACCTCCAGGACACAGTAATGCTTGGTGGTTTACCAAACACCAGCTGGGTGACGAATGCTTTATGCTTCTACCAAAACTCTATTTTACAAGTAGCTTCCTACGTGAAGATCAGCAGATTGGGTGAGTCAAAGGAAGAACTGGTAAAGGAAATCCCTTCAACAGGATACAAAAATAGAGCATGTGCATTTACCTTCTAATACATGTCCTTCCTACAGAACTCCAATAAGACCTCCAGAGAAAATTACTCAAACAAAAGTCAAGGAAGGTCTCGGTGACTTAGCATTGACACAGGACTCTGCACATCACAGCTGAGGGAACAAGTCCTGCCTTGGCTCAGCCGCTGTGGTAGAAGTTTCCACTAACATGAAAGCAAGTGAGTAGCATCAAAGCTAGGGAGGTTTTTGATGGAGAAACCACTTTGCTGCAGCAAGGGAATGAAGTCCTATGAATTTCCTAGCCCCAATGCTGCCTACAGCCCAAGATATTAGTTCTCTAAAGGTGCCTTGAACTGCTTAAAAAGTCAAAGAAAGCTGGCCTAAGAGCTACTACTTCTGCTACTTTGCCAATAACAGTAACTATTTTCTAGTCTGAGTGCAGTCCTGCAGTTCAGGTTTCCAAATCCCCCAATCAGTGAGTTTCTAAACAATACTATAATCCCCTGAGAGTGCCTGCAGGAACCGATATTTGAACACCTTGAAGCAGAAAATTTCTCTTTATCCACTTTCTAAAGCTTTCTGATTAAAAAAAAAAAAAAAAAGTCTGGCAATTGGTGACTGAGGAAAGCATTTTGCCTCTGGCTAATACAGTTTACAGAAAAGATGGTTGCTTTGTGATCCCAACTTCTTCCATGGATTTGTTACACTAGGCTTTTCTTTTCTTCCACTTTGGCAGAGTGCAACTCTAGAATTATTCTTCAGGCTACTGATAAAGTCAACTTCTCCTTGTCACTGACTGATCACTGTAGCAAATGGCTCTCTAATAATTTTAAAGACATCCCTTGTTATAGCAAATGCTGTCATAAAGAATTGTCCCAGGATTTTTTCTGACTGGGAAGTGGAATTATAACCTAGGGGGCTGATTAAATCTTCTCCCTTCCTAGATAGCTTAAGGTAATACCATAAAGAGATACCCTAAGCTAGATATCTGTTCAACCTTTCAGAGTAACTGAAGCAGCACTTATTTTACTTAACAGTTCCAGGAAAGTAACATATTTCTCTTAGGATGTCTCTGTGGATTTCTTGTTTTCATCACAATACTTTCCTGAAATTATTCCAGGGTGCCACAAGCACAGAACAGAGCACACAGAATTCCTGTGGATCAATTCAGAAGCTGTAACACAGGGCAGAATGACTGAGGGAGATTTAGCTCTTGTATAAATTAGCTGGCCTAGGCTCCTTCAGTAGGGACTGGAGACACAGGCATCTCATCCAGTCCTAGCTTAGGATGGACTTCCTTCTGGAAGAGTCTTGCTCTGTTCTTCTCTTTTTTTGGCCCGCAGAGGGCACACGGGGTTAGACAAAGCACACACCTCACAGAACTAATCTTGAACTAGATAGATCTTCATTTTACAACCCAGCTAGATTGTAGAGCCAATGATTGGCTTAGCCAAGAAACAGCATTCCCGAGAGATGGAAGCAGAGACGAGCAGCATGAACCAGAGCAGCAAGGGCCCTTCGTATTAATTAAAAAGCTATGTGTGTTTCAAAAACAGGAATGGAACTTCAAATTCTTTCTGAGGGGTTATACTGACAGTACATCAGCTGGAACTGGACTTCAGTACCTCTACCCTCTGCTGTTTTAGTCTTCAATCTATAAAGAGCTTGGTTTAAGAACCAAAACTGAGAATGTTTCTATTCCTACATTCAGAGTAACTCTAAAGTAGAATAAGCATCTTCATAATAACAATTTACAGACAGTATTCAATGTGAATGTCAGGGACACTCTAAATGTCAAGGAGGAAAAATATAATAAACTCATCTTTACAGGGAGAGAAGGAAGTGGAGAGACACAAGTTTGAAATCTGAGTCAGTTGGAATGGCACAGATATTGTTCAGAAAATGTCAACTATTTTTCTCAGGATATAATAAGTATGTAAACTTTTTTTACTCCTATGGGGGTTGGTGGTTTTAGGGAGAGGAGTTGGGTTTGCTCTCCTCAAATTAGGAGTTTTCTTCATTCTGGAGTAGACAAAAACTGAAAGGGTTTGCAGTTTTTGAAAACTGGAAACCCAACAGGATTTCCATAGGTTGACAGTTTTCCACTAAAATTTCTGTTTCAGGGTGGGGAAGCCACTAAAACACCTGTGTCAGAAATATGTGGAGCAACTTCAGCTGGGTAGAATTTGGGGGAAAGTAACACTTCTAACCTTAGTAAAAATAAAAACTTGAAAGAAACAATACCTAAAGACCTTGGAGGGAAAATAGCAAGAGCCTAGATGGAGAAATAACAGTGGGTTTGCAGGTCCAAGTATTGGCCTGAGTTTCTCACGTGCTTCTCAGTGACACATCTAGAAGGATACAGAGCTAGAATGTGTTAATTAGGGTTTATATCTCACACCTGGGAGGCGGCATGCTACTGCCACAAATCTGTGCAGGCTATTAGACACAGACAGGGAGAGAGTCTTCTTATGTGTAAAAAAAACTTCAGCCTTTCATTCGGGAAAAAAGTAAACACCAAGTACCACCCATAAAACCCCAGAAGTTTAAATAAGAAGGGAAGATTTCTTTCGGGGTTTGGGAAGGAGTTAAGGAAGAAACAGAGAAAGAAAAATCAAGTTAGGTTTTTGGTTTGGCGGGATTTGTTGTAATAATTCCAAAGCTTCCTGCAATGGGCTTTATCAAAATAGAGGATTTTAGCAGGAAATTTCCTACCAACTGAAGTATGATCAAAGATAAGAACCATTTTACAGATAAAGTCCACATTAACAAAACAGTCAGGAAAGATTATGAAAACAGAGGCTATGAGCATGAGTGATGGGGGGAACTATTTTTGAGCTCTCAAAAGGAAATAATGAGGAAAAGTTCTCCAATGAAACTGAGGCAATCAAGGTAAAAATTAAGTTCCAGGGAAAACATATAGATAGTGAGCTGAGACACCATTGTTTTCTCCAGCTTGACAGCCCCAGATGAGCAGGTCTTGGCAATTTCCCAAAATCCACATTGAGAACACAATCTGCTAGCAACTAGCAGGCTCAACTACACCTTTTAACCTATTAAGAACTGCTGCAAGACCTCCAGTTAAGCTGTGGCTGATCCATCACATGGTGCATGTAACACTGCAAAGAAAAAGACTTAAGAAGCACTATGGAGAGAACAATCCTACATTAGAGGGGTGAAGGATGGGGCAGTCAATAAATCCTTTTCCTCTATAACTTCTGTAATTAAGCAGAACACATTGCTCATTCTTATGATTCAAACATAATCCTGCTGTTGTCTTGACTGTACAGGATTTGCAGATTCTGTTTTAATGACAATGCACCAAAGAAAGCTTTTTCTTTGCTTTCACAGACAAATCCAGAATCCACATCAGGAAGGAGAGAATCCAGTGGTGTGTGAGGGATTTTGGCCTTATAATTATCTTTCCAATTCCAGCGTATTCCTTTATTTGAGTTTTAGCTAAACAGCTCTAAACCCAGAGCTAATGTGGAGGGAAGGAAGGAGGCGGGTGAAGGAAAGGAAAAGAAAACACCACATTTTCAGCTGCAAAGAGAGATGCCTAATACCATGCAGCTTCACTAACTCCAATATTCACTTGCAGAGATGCATGCAACTATTAGAAAGTAGGGACAAAACCAGAGAATGGCAATAGCCTGCCTTTTGCTAATGAGCATTTACCAGTGCTAGCCTTTGCTAACAGACGTTTGAAGTATCCAAGCAAAGCCCTGAAAAGTTACTTACCATCACATCAAGGGTTCTCCTGAACTCATTTTGTCTAATTTTTCAAGACCTGAATGAGTTCTGTCCTTTCCTCTTCTCCCTAACTTTCAAATGAGCCAAGTAAACCTGGGCCTTTGTTGTTTTGAGGATTTTAATAGTCCTAGGCTGCCTACGTCACATAGCTCTGGGATTCCCACAGCAGCAGCTTCCACAGAAGTCTGCCCAGCTCCGTGAAGTGTTGCCTACTCTAAATCATTGTAGCATCATTGATTGGGGATGGAGAAGAAGAAAAGGTCTTTCTTAGTCATGCTGAAGCACAAGAAATGCCCGAAACAGAGTATGTGTGTGTGTCATTGACCAAGAGGTGGTAAACACCAATGTGCTTTGACACCTTCTGTTGATTCCTGCAGACCTCTGTCTCACTACACAGACAGAAATTGTAAGATCTGTTTACTGGGAATTCCACTTATAGGTTGGCCTGTCTTTGACAGCACCCATAATCCATGGTCAGAAGGGAAAACTGTCTTCATGGTTGTCTATGCAGTGGAAGTATAGAAATAAGGACTTTCTCTTTGTATTTTTCCTTCTTGCTATACCATAGAGATGGCAAATCTTCTCCTTAGTGAGAGCCAAGAGTTCTAACGGCTTTGACCAACCACATTTTAATGCCCTTGATAGTACAGATCAGCTACAGCTTAGAAAACTAAATGGTTACAGGCCATATACAATTGGATGGCGGGCTGCTCCTGGGGTACAGACCAGGAATTCTCCATCTTTGATGATTTGTAAGGCAGCTGAAGACTTGTTGTAATGGAAAATACTGTTTTGCTTCTAAAATCCATCAATAGAAAATGAAAGATTTGATATCTTTGAGAACAGAGCACTCTCTACCTGCCACCACCAAGGCATTTGCTCACTGAGGTTCAGTTGTTTAGCAGTTGCACAAACATCTTAAGTAAAATGTATGGCATTATCTTCTCTTTTGAAAGTTGGCTTAATCTGATCAATAAACTATCACAGTTATGATTCACAGAAAAAAAAAAAATATCTCTTGAGGCATTATCACAAAGTGATAGGCTCTTTTAAGATCTTATCCCAGATTCTCCATGACTCCATGTAAATGCAGGCTGAAGGCAAATACTGATACCACTAAAATGCTTTAGACAGTCAGTGATCCTTCCACTTGAAAGGTAAATGCAAAGAGTTTCTGCTTAGAGAGGGCTAAAGTGCTTAAGTCTCATTAGGGAGCCTCCAGCTTTAGGTAACTTGGCTTGAGACAGCTGTAAGTGATTTTTGGAATCACTGAGAAAGTGGCAAACTGTGGAAGGAGAAATGTGCTCCTGTTGCGGTGGCTCTGCAGGAAGCAGCCTGTGAGGCAGAAATTCTTACTACTCCAAGAAGGGTTTCCCTTGGGAGCGTCAGTGCCCTCCAGCTTGACAGGGGCAGGGCTTTTGCCCCATTTCCACTGCAAACCAGCACCGAGCAGTACTTCCTGCAAAGACTGCTGAAATAACATTTGGGAGGCTCTGGAAAAATGCACCGAGTTGAGAAAACACCCGTTTCTTGAGCACAGATAGTACTAAAAGAAAAAGGGATCTTGCATTTTTGTTTTTTTCCAATGGCTGCACAAAAAGCCTCCAAGCCCACTGCTCTGAGCCTCATTTTTCTATTCCTCGGCGCAGAGTAAACTGCATAGCCCTCACGCAAGGCCACTGCACGAACTCATGTGTCACCTTCTGAAGACATCAAGGAAATTTATGAACTGAACCCCAAACTGCAGCCTAAACTTGATTTTCCTTCTCTTGTGCCGGCTGCTGATTCCAGATCTCCAGAGCCACACAAGGTAATATCTCACCTGCAGCTTTTCCTATGGCAGTGTCACAGACAGCCATGGAGCACAGAGGAATACCCCTAGTAGTCCCACCCAGCACTGCTTTTACCCATCTCCTCCCTCCCAACTCCAGAACTCTCATCTGGAGACAAGAGATTACAAACTCTCCATACCTGTAATACCCTCGTTGTGTGTTGGTACCACCTCAGATCTCAGCTGGTATTCTGTCATTATAACTACTGCTCAAAGTTGGGCTGATGGACTGCAGAAAACTGAAAGCTACTTTCTCTTCACCTGAAAATATCCTAAATCCCATGCAAATGAGGGACAGATATATTTGTTTATCTACACAAGCAAGGACTTTAAATTCAAAGAAAGTGACAGTAATTCAGATAATACACAACCACCGTGCAAAATTATGTGTTGAGTTACTGCCATTACTCTTTCACTAATCTGCGATATGCAGAAACTGTGACTTTAACGAGCTTCATAATTATTTTGTTCTCAAAATTCCTTCCTTTTTGGTAATGACATTATTTCAAATGATATTTTTTACACTATGTCCCTAGTCAATCATGTCAATTCACTGAAAGATGTACCTCTAGTGAAATAGTAAAATCCAGAGAGAGGATGAGAAGTTGATTTATCTCAAGGACTTTGCACCTTAAATAGTCAGTAAAATATTAAACATCCCTATCAATAACAAGTGGACTGTATTATAAGCTTCCTCATAACTGGAGTTCTTAGGAACAAATTGACATCTTCCTGAAAAGGTGTCAAGAATTTCATTTAATCCTTTTTATAGCGGTGACCATCAATCCATCTTAATGTTTATTGGAGAGAAAATAATTGTCTTTTCTTTTTGGCAATGGTATTTCATTATAGGCACTAGGATAAATAACTACAATTCAAAGCAAAATAAGATGAAAATGTCCCTGTATTTTTTCCCCTTGGTTTCTTTTCTTCTTCATGTTTAATTTCATGATGAAAAAAATTATAATTAAATTAAGCTTGATTCTTATTTAAATGCGCATCTTAAAGTGAAAGCAGAGAAATTACTTTCTTTTTCAAAGTTGTTATATCCCAATTGATCTTCCACACATTGGCATTATTATCTGATAGTGAAGATATATGCATTTATCAAAAGCTAGAGCCATCTGTCTCTATTCTATGTAATTTCATTACATATTCATCATTTATCTAGTCTGAGTATGTGACATGAGACCCTACCGACTAGCAATTCCATACTTATTATCATTTCATACTGTTTTTGGATGGACACAAGGCTGTCGACTTCCATTAATCTACTTTTGATGTAAAAATCATCATCTTGGGATAAGCCTCAGAGCTCCTGCATAATCAGGCCATACTGCTGCGTAAATGTAGAGGCACTAACATTTTTATAAAAAAGTCTGCTGCATTTATTCCTGCTTATATGCAGATATCACCCTGCAGATGCATCGGGGGAATGGAAGTATAAATGCCAGCAGATTGGCACACCTGGGTGTGCAGGCACACACTGCCCAAAGGTGACTGTCACTCGCCAAGCATGAATGTGGAGGTGGGCAGGAGTTAATGGCTGCGAGGAGAGATTTTCTAACTTCAGTCACAGTTGCTGGAAGGTCCAGAATAATTAGGGAATAGGGGCTGAATCAACCCATTGCAAAGCCAAAGGTGTTTTACTTCAGCCTATTACAGTAACTTGAAACTGCTTGGTCATTTTGGGATGGACTTTGCAGAACCTGTTGTCTGTGCAACAATATTTTGGAAGTTTGATAGCATAGCCAGCCATCTTCTTGACCTTTCTAGTCACATAATGCAGCCATTCCTTTTGCTCCATGTGTCCTTCAAAGGGGAGAGACATGCTGTGAGCCAGGTTCTCCCTGGGCACAAACAGCTGGCACCAGCTCATAGCCTGGATTCCACATGCTTCCCTGCTCATCTACTACACTGAAACAAAGAGATGACAGAGATAAAAAAGGCAGTTCATTATTCATGTGGACCAGAACTTAGATTTTGAAAATTAGGTAAATTGATGGTAACCACTGCACAGGCAATTATTTGTCTACTCCACGCAAATTTACTTTGACTGTATCCAGTTCCAGGTTGCCAACTATTTCTGTGAATGTTGTTGAGAGCAAACTACCAGGCAAGAGTATGTGCTTAAACATACAGCTATTGCAGAATACTTAAGTGGAATTTGGTTTTGTGAACATGAATATTCTCTGGAAATCTCATTTTAGAAAGAATCAGGCTCACCCTATCTGGAAACACAAAGATAGGCTATGATTTGTCTGTCAAAAGGATATATATCAAAACGTATCTCAAACTGCACATTAGGCTCACTTGAAATTTATGAAGCATCCACAGGGATGGTAAGAGACAAGATTTTATTCCCAATGGCTAACCATCAGCTCTGCTGCTTCTCAGAAATTGGTTTTCATTGCTGTTTTCCCATCAGTTAAATGGGGATGAGAGCACTCACCTTCATCTGCAAATTGCTCTGATCTCTACCAGACAAAAAAGTTCTGTATCACAAATCAACAGCAGTAACAGCCAGCTCAGTTACACAAGTGACAAAGACTGATTAACTCACGAGCAGGAAAAAAGGGCTGCAGTTGACAAATGCACCTTGTCACTAACCAGAGGTCTGCTTGAGCAGTTCAGTGCACCGAGAAGGAGCCTAAACTCCCAGGTCAGCTGTTGAACCCACTGGCCAAATACTCATGCTGGGTGCAGGGATTTGCACAGGGAAAGAGAGTGCACAAGTTCACATGTGGTAAATTCATATCCCAGTTGATGAAGCCTTACCATTACCTTCTTACCCATGGAATCAGAATATTTTTAGTTAAAAGGGATCCATCAGGATCATCTAAGCCAAACTCCTGGCCCTGTGCAGATCAGCCCCAGAAATCACACCATGAGTCTTTTGGCGTTATCCAGGTACTTCTGGAACTTTGTCAGGCTGGTGCTGTGACAAGTTCCCTGAGGAGCCTGTTCCAGTGCTCAGCCACCCTCTGGGTGAAGACTCTTTTCCTAAATATCCAAATTAAACCTCCCCTGACACAACTTCAGGCCATTCCCTCAGGTCCTGTCACTGGTCACCACAGAGAAGAGATTGGTGCCCCTCTGCTTCCCCTCCTTCCAAGGCAGCACAACACATTTTAATATGTGGAAACCATGACCAGGAAAATCTAAGTGATGCTGTAAAGACTGATGGAGCCTGCTCCCAAACCACAATGTGGGAAGTCACACTTCAGCCCTCTGAAAGCATTAGGTCAGCAGTGAAAGCAAAATCCCATCATCCCCTATTCTAGACGGATCCAAAAACTAGGACTTGAGTCCCATGGAGAAGCATTACCTGATCGTGCACAAGCTGGCTGCATGTGGTGGCATGTGATCTGACTAGATATAAGCCAGTGTGAGGTGTCTGATCCCAGAACTCAGTCAGAGAAGACAGAGCTACAGGGTGAACACCAGCACCACACCCAAAGCAAATGGGTTATTCCTGGGGAAAACAGCTCAGGACTGTGTACAGCCCTCAAGGTCTGAGCCTGCTGATACATGTGCACATGTGAAGGGGCTCAGGGCTCTCCAGATCTATGCAGCACTGCCAAGAGATCTCAGCTTTGCATTCATCTCTGGCAGCAGAGCAGAGGACCCTAGCTTGGGGCTTCTCAGCACCCCAATGCACTGTGCAGCCTTACAAATGCAGTAAATCACTTGGATGCTTTGGATGGGTAAGAGTTTTCTCACCCACAATCTTTCTAAAACCAGCTTCCTGACCACTGGAAGCCATTAAACACTCCATTTCATCGCAAATTAACTGTAACAGTGTGTTCAAGTGCTAGTTTGGATAACTAAAGTACTTTTCCTTTCCTTGCTGTGTAGGCAAATTGTTCCTTTCTGTGTTTTCTCAGTCTGATGCAGGTCCACTGAATGGTCCTATTCTTCCAAATAATGGTTGCCTTTACCTCAGCTCTTTAGGTAAATTTTCATGACTGAGCAATTTCTCCTCTGCTCAGGAGGGGCTCTGCTATCTTTGCAAAGTATTTCACAGCTCTGACTGTGAATAAAGCATATTCTAACATTTAAATTATTTAACTCAATGATCTGGTTCACTTCAGTTTATCCCACTTGTGCCTGTGAATACACACTGCATATAAAATGTCCTTCCTGTACCAAAGTCAGAGATTCTGGCAATGAACCCTTGTGTAACTGTGAGGTTTTGTCACATGTCGGTCAGAAGCAGGAAGGGAATGTGTGCCAAGCACCATCAGAAAGTTGGTAATTTGTAACTGCAACTGTTACCTCTCGACTTCAATTTAATTGCAACCCAAAGATCTCTTTTTCCCCTTTGCAAAGCGTTCCTGTTAGTTCTGATAATTATAGCGAATGCTTCCTAAAAATTAAGCCACCTACACAAATCTGTCCCCAAAATAAGTGCTGGAAGCAAATTATAACATCTCCCTGTCACTTCATGGGTATCTGTATCGTCACTAGATTTATGTTCTAATGCCACATTATTACCTATTACCATAGTTGTTAAAACCTTACTTTTCATGCTAATGAAAATGATGAAAGACAGGGGGTTTGACATAAATACTGTAATAAGAACCATATTAATGTGACAGACGATTGCTCCTCTGTGACAGACTATGAAATCCTGTGCAAGAGTTACAGAAGGTTCATTTACATGTCTGCTCATCTATCTCTCACTACAGGGAAGCAAGGGACTCATGCTCAACACCGGAACGGAATGAGAATCAGAAGACGGCAAAAAGGCACAAATGGTCATCCTAACAAGAAATTCATCCCAAGGCACACTCTTCCTTTCTTAGGGGACCATAAGCACAAAATGTAAATTACAGTACCTAAGGTCAGACACCTAAGACCTCTTTTCAGGCATGTAATTAGACTCCTCCAGGCAAAACTTCGTTAAATTTAGGACAGAAGCAGCACTCGCAGCAAAACGGGATTTGTGCTCCTAATTCTGTTTTGAATTTGCAGCATTTTTCTTTCACTAATTTGACACAAGTGCTGCTATCTCCCAGTTGTGCTACCACTCCAGTTCTTTCCACGGCTTCCCTAGCAATTTTCACAGGTTGCATGTGCGCTCTACTTCTGAGGAATATGTCCTTAACATCCTCAGAGAGAGAGAGAGCTGGGTAACAGGCAGAAAGGGAGCCAAGACAATCTTCTATTCCCAAGCACAGATGATCAGGAGAAGGGCACTGAAAGGCAAAGTGCAACCACCCACAGGCCATCCGCCTCTTGGAGTACTCAGTTTAGTCACAGACACACAAAGATCATCACGTCATACACCGATGACTCCCTTTTTGCTGATCACACTCAAGTTTTTTGTCAGCTGTAGCCCCACACTGATTTTGACCCAACCACTGACTTGGATTAGAAGATTATAGTTTTATTCCAACTCACAGTGCTTCCTGATCTGCTAATGCCACAGTGACTGTGACAATGGTGCTAAATGCACACTACTCCATCATGAGGCAACAATTCTCCCTATCCATTCAAAAAAATCCAAATAACCCCCACAAAAATCCAACAGCCTATAAATTAAAGACAGTAATAAATCCAGATTTGTTTCTATTTGCTTTCCACTACTGAAACATTTTACTTAGAGAAATATTTATTTTCTTTTTAGACCCTCTCTCCTTGCAAAGAGAAAAAAAAAATAGCAATCACATAGATAATTTATTATTAAAAGTCTCATTTACTGGTAACATGCAGACAAAGATTGCTTCCCCATTTTTAACAAAGTAAACATGGTATCTGTGAGAGGCACTCTCTGAAGGCTCCTTGTCTTTTCACATCTTTGCTGTCCCTCTATCCCCTCGTGCTTAATTTAGATTACCTTTTTCCAAACTTGGCCATATTAGAATACTTTTCTACACTTCAAATATTCGTGTGTTTGTTCTTTGGCCCTCCTTGAGCAAGTGGCTAGGACTGATTTCTAATTCATCTTGAAAGGTGAATTTACAATTTTTCTGAGTGAGGAAAGTAACTCAAAAAGAAAAAAAAAAAAAAGGTTTTCTTTCATCTGTTTCTTATCCTTGAAAAAACAACTGAAGTGAAATTTCTAAGGCTGATTGTGGCATCACCTTTCACTCCACAGTTTAGCACATTTTGCTTTAGCAGCAGTTCAAAAGATCACAATTCTACATCTGATGCCTTCTGCTCGCTACAAATGTCTGCAGTACAGCAAGAAGTTAAAAACATTAAAATATTGCAGCACGCAGGAACCCCCAGACCCCATAAAATCCGCACTAGCATGCTTAAGCTGAAACAGCATCACAGAAAATTCCCACATACTCATTTTCTCTGAGTATGGGAATTTAACATGATCAGTTAAAGCTGAAATTTAACCTTTGCTGGTTTTCATCTAGTTTCACCAAATGTGTCTGTATTTTAAAGTTTTCCTCTGCAGGGTGCCAGGTCTGAAATTTCAATGTTGGTGAAAAGGGGCGAAGGCAAAATATTTAGCAATAAACTATCATCTTCTGAGGTTCTGGCAAAATCCTCAACAAATATCAGTAGAGTTATGAGATCCATATATTGGCAAACATTGAGAGACAGAAATTGGCCCCAGAATTGTCAGGAAAAGAGGTTTTTCCAGTATGGCTTATTAGCACTATCTGCATGAAATCAGATAGGTAGGAAAGCCTAATACCAAGGGCCTGCTCTTTACTCCAAGAATGCAGCAACGGTGTCATGAAACAAGAATGGAAACTGAGCTATGATTACAGGAATCTGCTTGCTCAAGGTCGCAGAGAACATCCTCACATTTTGGCCACCCAGCTCATCCTGCAGTGCTTAACCCATCAGGTCACACGCCCTGCAAAAGGAGTCTCACTGCCTGTGCTAAATATTGTATTTGTGTGGCACCTTTGTTTCCAGTCTATTTTTCCCGAGTACAGAACATACTGTCTTTCAAGTCATGAGCTTGCCTTCTCTGTGGGATGCTGCAAAATCAGCAAGCCTTGATAAAGCTGTGAAGTAAGGACCTTTGCATGACTAGGGTTAGTTTGGGACTCCTGACTCATGTGCACTGGGGAACAGAGCCCTGACAATGATTTATTTGTCAGTGCACTACACTGACAGCCAAATCAGCCAGGGAGCAAGTAAGAAATAAAAGGGTAGAGGGAAAATATTTGGGTTTGAAATTGTTCTGAAAATTCCTCATAAAAAAATCAATTACAACCAAAAAAAATGTTGTGTACTGGCTAAGGCTATGTATACTGGCCTACAGCAAGGAGCAAAGTCATTTATCTTCAAGGCAGTGATCGCAGACAAAAATAGGAATGCCCTTTCTTTTTCCCCACTTGAAAATCCTAAGCAAATTGAGTTGCTAATTTGATTTCACAACTTTCAAGAAAACACTTCAATTATTGGCCCTATAAGTTTGTGACACCAATTTTCAAGCAGCTTCCAAGGCTCCCTTCTCAGACAAATTCTGAGTCATGAGTTTAAAATTGCAACTCAGAAAAAAACCAAAAAAAACAAAACCAACCAAACAAAAACACCCCAAAAAAACCAAAACCCCAAAAAACCCCAAACAAATAAAAACCCAAGCACCCCCCCAAAAAACAAACAAACAAACAACAAAAAAAAAAACCCAACTGAAAAATAGCTTTAGAAAATAACAGACAGGAAAACTGAGGCCACAGCAGACTAAGTCTTAACTGCTCTGAAACATTTAATAAAGCACTTTCTCAATTTTCAACCTCTCTGAGAGCCAACAATCCTTTCTGGGAAGATACTGACTGCTCTTTCAGACATGGATCTGACCCTCTACCTATACAGATGGGGAAATAATGGCTGCTAGCACCCTCTGGAAGATTAGGAATAATAAAAAAGCTTGACTTTGTGGGGGAAGCAAGCCAGTCAATGTGACTGGTTGCAGACTTCATCTCTAAATGTCTTTTCAGTGTGTTCAGCCTTGCTGCTGAACCAAGCATGTGAAGGATGTTTCTGCTCCAGTCAGCACTTTGCACATCTCTGCCAAACCCCTTAACCCCTGCTAGCTCCCTGCTTATGGTCTGCAGCTCTTTAGAATGAAACATAGCTAAGAGTAATGATTTTCTCATTTTTAAAACAAAATATGAAACCAGCATAGTATTATTTCTCAAAAACTAATAATACTTACTAGGAGCTTTACACTATTTAACTCATAAAAATTTGTCTTCTTAATTTTCAGTCAAAAGACTTACAATGTGTAACTCAATGCAGAAGTTATATTTCTCATTAACAGATCTTCTTAAGCTAAAAATTCAAACACGAACAGGCATGACCCAGTGTTTATCCTTCCAGAGCACGGGAGCTTAAGGCAGGAGTGACCCATAAAAGAACCTTAAATAATGATTTGCCCTGAAAAATAGTCACATATAATCAGGATCTTCTTATTCAACAGATCAGCTCACCTCATGTATTCAGACACACCTGCTCATTTCCTTATGAAAAACTGACTTTTTATCTGTATCCTCTGACAACTATTGGCATAGCTCCCTGGGAATGAACTATATAGCCTTTCCTGGAATCACATGAATCCTTTGTATTTTTCTATCCAGCCCTGTGCTGCCAGCTATAAGTATTCTAAAATTACAAGTTAGGCTGTAAAATTAGGAAACTTGCTTCACAAAAGAACAAAAAAAACCCCAAAACAATGGAACAAAAAACCCCCACAACAACAAACAACAACAACTAAATCCAACAAAACATGAACAAAACACAAACAAAATTTAAAGGAGCTGAGAAAAGAAAGAAGCAAAGAAGTGAAGATCTTCTTCCTTACCTTTCTTTTTTTTTTTTTTTTTTTTTTAATCTTTATGTCCAATATAAGGTGATTTCCAAGCATCTTTTTGGGGGCTACAGACTTTGTTGTTGTGATTCAGAAAGACAAGATCACGGTGAAAAAACCATGTTAAATCCATAAGACATGGGAACACCGTGCTCAGAGCAGTGGATCCCCAACAAGGCCTGATCTGCTGATCCTGAAGCTATACATGAGTGTGGCACTGAACAAGTAACTTTCAAAGCACAGACACCTTTTGTAAAGGAAACCTGCTCCTGTGATGTGGCCTATGAAAATCAATGAGCTAAGACAACTTTTTGAGGTAAAGGACTTGGTCTGGTATTTCTCACTTACAAAATTTCCACCCTTAAATGATGCTGCAGAGACCATCAGGTCTGAGCTCAGCATTCCACAGAAATATAGTGCCTGAAATAGCAGCCAGGGCATTATACACCCAGCAGACCATGGAGAAGAAACAGCATCTCCACAGGGTCAACTGGCTTTCGAGTGGCATCTGAATACTTTCCTTCCTGCTGTGAACAGCAGACCTGGAGAGAAAGCAAGGTGGGATGGCTCCAAGCCTCATTGCTCTATAAATGCAATTTGTAGTAAATTCTACTGAAATAAACCCAGCCAGGAGCTTACCTTTTACAGCAGATTTTTCTGTGCATGGAAATACTGTAAAATAAACCTTTTTGTGATGTGAAAACTGTTTATATAAAAGGTAAAATTACTATGTTTATATCCAGGTCATGACAGAATAATGTATTTGACTAAAACAGTTACAGTAAATTTTTACACCATAAAACGTTCTGCATATCAGACAGAACTGTAAGTTTCTTCCCTTTCATATTTGTGAATGTCAGTGTGGAAGCTAAAAAGCAAGCAATTTGAACAGATGTGGTGTTGATGGGACTCTGCTCATTCTACAATTTCACATTGTGCTATCATAAGTCAGCTGGGAGCCTAAAGAAACAGCCTTAAAGCAGAAATTCCTTCAGCATGCTCGTGTATGGCATGCGGGATGTACAGTTCTTGTGTCACATTTCTCTCTTTTCTTTTTTCCCTTTAAATAGCCAATTTGTAATTGTAATGTAATTTGTAAATAGCCATTGTAATACATACACACAGAAAAGCCCCAAGAGATGCAAAGCTTTGAAGAGCAATACAGAATGATTTCTGTCCAAACGATCAATGAGGAATTTCAGTCACCCTCACACAAAAATGGGAAAAAGTGTAATCCCACTGAGCAGAAACATGGAAATATCTCCTTTACTGGTGAAATAACTGCAACAGTACTCTCTCCAGGCAGCACCAGAGCTTTCACATGACCTTTCAGCATTTTAATTAAGATAAGCATAGCTATCCTGCACAACTATTTACATTACATGGTACCTAAACTTTCCAACAGACAGTCTGATTGCCCAGTGCTGTCACTACAGAAATATGGGGCATGAACTGACTACACTCTGATTAACGTGGCCTCAAAACTGGAAAATCTGGAAAATTCCAGACAAAGTAATTACTTGTCAGGATTTTTAGGTGGGCACCGCACTGATAGGAGTTTACAACTACCAGACAAGCAGAGATGGTGTAGACGTGGTCCTCATTTCTAATAATGAGTTCACCTCATTTCTAATTCTTAGGGAAATGTGGTGACCTGTCTCATTTGCTTCCAATGAGCTGGAGGGAGATAAATAGAAACAGACTTCACAAAAACCCAGAATGTTAAAATCGCTGTTAAATTATTCACTGTATCAAACGAGATGAAGTCCCAGAATAAAATCTGTGAAAACTGTACTTTGCTTTGTAAAGCCTTATTATTGTAGGGTTAAGAAGGAATTCTCCATCTTAACATTTAATTAAACTTAATGGGAAATGTTTAATTAAATTAAGAAACGTGAGAAAATTCCCTTAGGCAACAAGATCTGTGATTACAGTGTTGCAGTAAGCCCAAACAAGGCTTAACATACTGTAGGGCATGCAAGGCCAAAGCCTCTGGACTATTTTTAACATGTTGCAGAACACTGGTAATTACAAATAAGAACTGTTAAATATAATCATGCCAGGTTCACATGGGGAATCTCATAAAATAATAATTGAACAGCTTCCGCTACTACAGGGTGGTGCACGCTCAGTTTTAGGAAAACACCAGGCTACATCGTTAGCATCTGGATTCAGATTTTGGGAGCCTGGAATTTCTGGATAGTAATAAGAACAGAGCAGGCTTGCCATTATTATGAACAAAATAGATCCAAACAGAGAGTCCACTAGGTTCCCAACACTCAGGTCCATCTCTTACAACTAAGAAGGTTCTATATTTCCACTTTATGATTTCCTATAGTGAAGACTAGATGTACATTAGAGGTAAAAGTGCCTAATAACCGTGAGATGGAAGGGAAATTGCGAAATATTCGTAAAGCAGTTTGAGATCCAAAATCAAAAGGAGTTATTAGAGTACCCGGAAGAAAACCTAAGCAAGCATATTATAAACAGACAAATATATAACAAAATCAATAGTAAACAGAAAATTTACAAATAAAAAGGTCTGACCAAAAATTCCTTGTGTTCCCCTTGGGTCAAATAGGTAAGTTTCCCCTGATATAAGCCGATATAGCCTCACTAACACTACATCTTTCTGTCCCCAGGTCCTGTGGATTCCATACAGACTCAATGTCATCTCACTTTCACCCTGGTACATGCTGAAATCACCTGGGAGCCACTAATTTCTGTGATGACCGAAACTGCCAAGAAGTAAAAAACACAACCCAACCAAAAATATAACTGAAACCTAAGCAAAACATTTACCCAGGCTAATATACATCTAGCACAGAGATGATCAAAGATTTGTATCCCACTGAAACCCTGTACAAACTAGTGCTCTACAAACTAGGAAAGTATTGCCAAGCAAAGCTATTGCAAGGAATCCCTTGGTCTTTTAAGGGCAATCATTCACCTCTCCTTTCATCAGATTTCTTCCTTCCTCGTCATTTCACAAGTACTCATAAATCACCACAACATCAACCAAGACCCCTACTGTACTAAATGCAAAGATAACAAAAGGAAGAGCATTTTAATGAGACACATAATTATGCTGTACTGTAAAATTCCTGAAAACTTTTATGACTTTTTATTTGCTCATCTTCCTCCTGTAATCTGTTTGGGGTTTGGATTTGGTGTTTTTGGCTTCTTCCCCTAAACAGTCTGCTAGAAGGGCCTCCCAAATCTGGGAACTACTTTTTTTGATATAGGAACCTATTTAGCACCACTTACTCAGCAGGAAGGGCTAAGGGCAGCTGATAGTGAATGAAGGCACCTAACTCAAATGGACAAATCTCCAGAATGATGAGTTCCTGTCAGTTCCTTTTGGATGGGTAAATAGAGGTGAAGCATGTGGAATATCTGAAAGCAGAAAGAATTTTGTAAGTGCTTTTGATTATCTAGTTCTGTCTTCTTTTTCCACCTCCTTTTCTGGTTTTCTACCTACTTGTTTTTTTTTTCTTCAGTGCAGTATGTAAATGAAAGAGATGTTAAAGCAGTAAGGATACGTTCAGGTTTCAAAAGTACTTCATTTAAAAAGTAGTAGATTGTGTTTGCAGGGGGAAAAAATATCTGTCATCTTTAAACAAGAGTTTGCAATCATCATCTCTGGTTCAAACCTTACACTGAAGAGTTACTTGAATGTACAATAAGGAGGTACAGTTATTTTGTAACAATAAGAAGACAGAGAATTAAATTAAATGCCTGCCTCCAGCAAAAAGATCCTAAAGTAGCACAATCTCATGTAGAATTACAGCAGTTGCAGCACAAACTGTGCTACTCAAAAGAACAGATGTGCTTTTTTAGTTTTTAAATAAAAGCATGATCATTTGTGTTCTTCACCTGGACATAGTCTGTACTCTTCATTCTTTTGTCCTCACCCTAGCCCACACTCAAACAGGAGGAAAAGCATAAATGCCTCTTGAACTTGGGACAATATGGTATCAAGATCACAGAATGTCCTGCAAAAGCCTGCTGGGTTTGAGCGTGCAGTAATACTAGAATGACAAACTCGCTTCACCCTCAGGAACTCTGTCTCAGCTATAAAGTCCCAGGAGCAAAAAAAAAAAAAAAATAGCAAGCCCATCAAGTGTATTAAGGATATTCGGTATCTCCAGATCCTTTGGGCTAGTAGGATCTCATCAAAACACATTGCGCAAGGTGGCTTTGTCAAACCATCACTTACTTAAAGCCAGACACTGTTAAAACCCCACAGTTTGGGCCCCCAAAGCTCTGCAGTCCCCTGCCCACATCAGGGGTACCGTGTGTGTGTTTTTAGGGTGCAGTCAGACCCCCCAGACACAGTGCAGGGTTACATGACATGTAAAGCAGAACACGTTTTCCACAGGTTTCCCCAGCACAAACCTGAGTTTGCTGCCGTGGCTTTCGGCAGCCTTCTCTTTGACTCGTATTCCACCATCACATTCCGTGACTTCCTACACAGAGCTAATGAGCATAAAACAACCTACCCTCCCACCAAAACATAAACAGTCAGGGGTGAAAGAATTGTGTGTAATAAATAGATTGTCAGCCTCCATGTCCTTCCTGCCTTCTGTACCCGCATGCCCTAGCTAAATGTTAGTTTTGAGACATTGTGCCAAAACTTATGGAACTGATATATTATTCTACTGAAACAACATTAAGACAGCCTTAATGGTTCAGGACACCTTTGGGGCATTGTGCTGGCTGGAAAAATCATGACCCAGTCTCAGCTTTTAGCTCATTTCATATCATCTCCCCTGCATTAGTGAGTTTAAAATGTACTTATTGTTCCAGCTACAACCAAGGAGAATTGCTGCTGCTTCTTGTCACGCAAACACTGAAGTCTAAGTTGTGGTAGAGTCTAGTCCAAACACACCCCTCATTAAAATGCTCTTATTTCCATTACCTTTAATAGGGATCAGATTCATGGAAGAGTAAGGTCTTGTCTCATGGCAGTGTGGGGCTTCTGAAAAGACAGGAGAAAGCAGCAGCATCTTTGTATGAGGAGAGGTCTGTGCCTTGCCTCATAAAACCTTGGGCTTCTAAAGTATTAACTTTCCCTGACAGTATATTTCCGGTTTGTGCAGCTTTAAGCTTAACTGTCTGTCAGAAAATTACATAAATCTGATTGCCTCTGTCAGAGCCAGATCTGCTTTAGGTCTCAAGACTTCCCATAAATGATGCTGCTTATCCTTTAGAGATGGAAATGGTGCACTGGCAGTACAACCAGCATCTCATTATGGAGCCTGATGCAGTTTGTGCTGGTTTTGCACAACACGGCATTCATTTGGGAACACAGCAACAGCATAAGAGGCAGCAACAGCCACCCAGCACTCCGGGGAGTGGACCTGTGTGTGGTCAGGAACCATGGAAGGTGCTGGGGGGAAAGATTGCTGAAAGGCCCAATTTGGCCAGACAACTGTCATTGTAAACCCAGAACAGCCCCATCTGCTTAAATGAGGCAAATTCCTCGAGAGGGATCAGCTGGACCAAAGCACATTCCCATGGTGGCCATGACACAAACCATGGCCTTTCCAGCTGCTAGGCCTGGGAAAGGCCTCCACATGTTGGCTGGCACCATTTTTGCTCTGCCGCAGGATCAGATCGATGGAATATTTGTCTTTCCAAATAAAGTCAAGGCATGCTCAAGCATGTGTCACGCTAGAAGTGTGCCTCCTTCCTTTTTACTGTGTTCAGCACTGTATTGGCATCTCTTGGATACAGGAACAACTCAGTACCTGGCCCTTCACTTCTTCCCCCACCCTCTTCACAATAAAAGGGCAGGGTTCCAAATTAATCTAATTGACCCAGGAAGGTCCAGTTAACTCTCCTGCCTCTGAGCCAAATGTTTATCTATCTTCTCACAGAAAATTTGAAAGATTTCTGTGGTCTCCAACAGGGAACATCCCAGTTCATATTGAAAAGACAAAGTCAAGAGGGGAAAAATAGCAAGACAAGATCTAGAGTAGATTTGTGCAGAATTTTCCATTTGTTTCACCAAAACATACAACAGATGTTTCAATTTGTGTTCAAATTATTTCTTTTTTTCCGCAATGAGATCTTACTTAGGTCATGTTGCACATATATGTTTTGACAGCCTTTAATGAAAGAACCTGATGTTACATTTCTACAGGGTCTCAAATATTAGTTTATATAGGCCCCACAAATTAAAAAATCTTGGTAAAAACATGATTGAGGGACCTATAGAAGCAGAATGATTAACTGCAAGACTTCTTGACTAATGAATCTGAGTTTTTTTGAGGTTTGCCTTGTCAGAGGGACAATTACATACGAGAAGAGTCCTTTAAACAAACCAGTAAGCGACAAGAATTGCAACACTGATAACCATTCTATGAAAGTTTCTTCCTAGGAATAAAAATAATGTTAGTTTTTATCACACGCTGTGGTTTTTTAGCATAATTTTCCATCTTTGAGCAATGACTTAGGTATAAAATAAAACTGCTAATTTGCTACACTCGAGTTTTCACTCTCACAACTGCTGTGCTTTAAGCTGTATTTGCTGAAACCTGTATTTTGCAAATGACTCAGAAGCACTGCAAGGTATTACTGTACTGTTTCTGAGGGCTGTAAGTGCTTAAAAATGGTTAAGGTCCCCCAGTGACAAGCAATACCACATGAATTCTCCACATGCTGGCAGAGCATCTGCTAAAACCAATTAGGTCATTACTCAATTTCTCAACCTTTTCTTTAAGATGAGAGAAACAATATAAACCCTAAAATTTACCCTTTTATTCCTATAAAGCCAACTCTTTTAGCATATAAACCCAGTGAAATTATTGGAATTACGCCTGTCAACAAAACCTTTGCATTAAAACAAGAATAAATAACATCAAGATGGCATGTAGTTGGGACAATGTCTGTTTCATCTCAAGACTACTCTACTAATTTTGAACAGGTTCTTAGAATCTTTTTAGGCTGTATTTAATCCTGTAAGTCCTAGTGCATTCGAGTATAATAACACCGAAACCTTGATTGTTATCTGCATCTCATTTCCCCACCTTAATTTAGGTCTAAAAATAATAGTTTAGAGCCTTAATAGCTCAAATATTTCCCCATTAGCAAAAAGCTAATTCCTGAGCTCATTCCAGAGGCAATTAAGCTGGAAAAGCAATTAAGGTTTCAGAAATCCCTGACAGTAAGAAAAGTTCTACCTAACATCCACAAGTACATGAAAACAAAACATATTTTAGGGTTATTAGAAAAATATGGCCTCAGACTGTGGCCAAGAGCTCACAAAAGCAGATTTATTAATAGCCCTGCTGTGGGAAGCGCGTTTCCACCTCAGGTGTCACGTAGGTCCTTGAAAGCAAACTGTCAGCTCAATGCTGAGTTAGCCCATGCCACAAGGTCAGCTGAGGAAATTTCTTGCTCGAGAGCAGCCCTCTAAATGGCCTGTGCATTGCCTGAACCATCCATTTAGCTCAGGCTGTGCAGCCTGCCCAAGAGCTCCTATCCTTTTACAAAGCCACCCTACAGACGATCCCTTCTTCTAAAGGTCTTGCTAATGGCAGAAGCTTTTTTGGTCCTCAGACCCACCATCATCACCAGCTAAGCTGCACCATGTGCACATTCCAGGGTTTTGCCAGTTCCTCCCGCTCTTCCTTACTCACATGCTCCTTCTCTCTGAGTAGGATGATAAAGGAGGGCCTAGGAAGAACACTAAAACAGAAGCGAGTGGGGTTGATGTCAGAAAGGTAAGCTGTGTTCCAACAATCATCTGCATGATCTAAGAGGTGGGGAGCAGAAATATGAGGTTTACAGGAAAGTCCTTGGGTACCTCACACAAAACAATTTTTTTTTTTTCCCTGAATTTTCCGACACCTACACACAAAGTAATTGACCTTCAACCTCATGTAAACTTCCTCACCAGTCTGCCTAAAATAAATTTGAAGGCTGGAGTCAACTAAACCCCCTTTCCTTGAACCTTGCAGTCAGCCTGAACTTTCAAGGTAAACTGAGATGGCCACATGAGTGAGCTTTCTTGAAAGAGTGTCAATATTTCTCATAAGCAGTCAGACTGAGAAACCAGTGAAATATGCTCCACTCAGCACTTTGGCCCTTCTGTAGTAGGTTCCAGCCAGCCCCTGGAAGGCCAGATACAAACACCAACAAATCAAAACCAGAAAGAGGAGAGCAGTTTTGGACTTCAGCCACAAGTGGCGGAACTGTTACAAAGCACAGGCTACAGAGGCATGTAAGGTCAAGAACTCCTCATAATGAACGCTTGACACGTCACAAAAACAAAGAGAGGAAGTGTAACGCAACCCAATCCCTCAGTGCTCCAGAAAACCCAAGTGTGTGTAAGAAGAGTACTTGCAAGAGGGGTGGTTGGTTTTGGTGGTTTGTTTATTTGGGTTTTTTAATCAACAAAAAAAAGTCCCAAAACATCTTCTGTTGGTGTCAGTACTTGCTGGTGGTTCTCTCTGACCAGAAGCCGACCCAAGCCTACCAGTATTTTCCCTGGATGTCACGCTGCCGCAATTTTCACATTGCTGATGCCATATTTCCCTTATTGGCTCCAAGACTGCTAAAGGCCCCTCCAGGACTAGGCAGTTATCATCTAAAAATAATCATCCCCAGCATGCACCCGTGCATTGAGCCATGTTGTATCACGTTGCAGAGAAGAGATATGCCATCTGTGAACCCAAGCCAGTTTATACCAGCTGAACCTCCAACACAACTGCGACTCCCTGTCCCAAAACACGACTCTTGGCACCCTGTGCTGCAGGGTTTCCTTTGCAGCACTCGTTACAAACAGTATTTAAAAACAGAAGAGAAAATCTCATAGCCTAGTTGATAGCATAAAACAAATTAGTTGTGCTTTTAATCTTCTTACATCTTTTCTAATTCAGGAATCTTTGCTCCTGGCACTGTTGCGCACAGATTTAAAACATTCAAACACATGCACGTGCCATCTCTCCTCATCTTGTTTTCAGCTAAACTGCAGTTTTCCCATACCTCTCAGCTTCAGAGACACAATCAGCAGGAAGGCACCTCCATGCTCTCCTCACGGGAATAAAGATGTTTGAACAGCTCCTGGGTATGCATGGGTGACCAAGAAATCCAGATCGTGTTGTCACTTTTGCTCAAGTCAAGTTCCATAGAAATGACTTGAATGAAGACGCCAGCCTGCTTGGCAAGGATAATAAAATTGATGAATAATGATACATCTTCTGTGATAGCAATTTCATTCACTGAACAGATTTGACAGTACAGTGAGGTTATTATGCATTATTTTTAGTACTAGAAATCAATAGCACTATTGTCCTTTTCAGTTCAATTTGATTTAGATGAAGCTCAGTGTGCAGAAAATAATGAGGAACACTGCCTCACATTAAATGGAAACAGAAATCATGTTCTTAGCAGGGTGTGTTTTATGAGAAGGTGATTGTTCTGCGAACAGCTTCTTATTTCAATATTTTGGATGTTTAAATAAAGTGTGTGCTCAAGACAGATGGAAATCTTCTAGGAAATATATTTCCCCTGCAAGAAGATGACAAATTCTTCTGTGAGGAGAGCTACTGTCAATATGGTTCTCAAGGACTTCCTGTAGAGAAGATGGACACCAAAATCATGGGGGTGGAAGGCTCCACTGGAGAATAATTGTGTGATGTGAACATCCTTCCTGGCTTAAGTTAGAGTTCCTTGTTCTAACAATGGCTTGAGCCTGGGGCTTCCGTCATGGGAACGGATACCTCAGTCTATCCTAGTGCCTCATTCTCGGTGAAGAACTTTACAGAGCTGTCATTTTATTTTACTGAGGAATGGATTTTTTCACATAATCTTTTAAATGTCAAACATTTTTGCAAGACAGAAAAACCACTTTCTCCTAATCAAGGGAAGCAGCAGGACAAATTTTCCTTAGAGAGCTCTGTCAGAGGACTTCAGTTTTCATCTGTTGATGCAAGCAGCTAAAAAGGTCACAGTTCCACCCTCCACAAAAAAACCCCACAAGTTGCCTCCTTTTCTCTTGTGAACAAAATAGATACAGTGTCTTTGTACTGTAATGCTGGGTGACAAATTGCCCAATCACGCCTGGTTTTTCCCAAGTGCTGGATCTGCTTGCCTCCTACTCAGGCTTTGCTCCTGCCATCTTTTGAAACTGCACCTGTGCTGTACAAAAATCTGCTCTGAATGAAAAACAGGTGAATGAGAGGCCTCCTGGTGATGATTACACTGATATGGCACCTATTCCATTAAATATATTTATTAAATTAATTAAATGACAATAATAGCCCCCTGCCCCGCTGTGCATTCCTTTAGAGCTGCAAATGATTTTCCAGCTTCTCCACCTGAGTTTATAAAGACCCAAGGGAGCCTGCTGACATCTGAGGACACGTGGAAGAGTGGCACGACACGCAATGCTTCTGTCAGAAGCTAGCTGGATGTGTACACCCTTCTGTGAGATACCAGGCCACTTCAACAGGGTCTCTCAACAATATGCAAAAATTTGCCCTCTTCTGTCCATGCAGCCCAGTCAGGTAGCAAGAGGTGGTTCTAGTCCATGAGTTCTGCCAAAGAGAGCATGTGGGGATTTCCACAGACTTTGAAATAGCTGGAAAAGGAATAAAAGCTGTGGCCAGAGTTAAAACTAGGCTGGCACCTTGCATTAAGGGCTCACCTGGAAGCCATTCAGCATGAGCTGCAGCACTCATTTCTCATGTTAAAGAAGCAGACAATAAAGACCCCTTGTGCCAGTAGATGGCACTCGGTTAATGACCTACACACACTTACGAGCCAATTCTGCAGTATTCTGCACAATTTCTGCAGTAAGTAGAGAGCTTGCAGCTCTTTCTGTCTGCTCTGTGGAAGAGGCAGCACTTTGTTGACAGAAGACACCCAGCCCCATCCTTAGACCCTTTGCTTCACACATAAGTGAAGTTCAGCTCCCCTCTGTACTGACCTAACCCGTGCTGGCTGATGCTCATCCTGCCCATCTGCAGCCACTCCTGGGCACAGACAGGAGGATAACTCCCTGCTTACCAGCCATCCCCCTCCTCACATATTCATCTGCAGCACACAACTGTTGCAGGACCATTTTGCCTTGGAGACAAACAGAAGGGTGGGCAGGTTGGACTTGAGGAGGAAGCTGGACAGTTACTGTTCAAAGGAGAAGGTGGCAACTTGCAGAATAACTCTCTCAGGCACAAAACTCATCTGAAGAAAATCTTGCTTCTAAGAGCAAAGCAAGGTGCTGTAAGTTTTGAGTTACACATGGCCACCACTCAACACCAGCACACGCTGAAACCTCCATCTCCCTTTTGCAAAAACCCAGGCCCCACACATCAGCAGTGCAACATCTTGTCAAAGCACTTCCTTACTGGACCAAGCATGATCTCCAATAAAATTTCAGTTCTGTCACACCAATTCAGAAGAAAACAGCTGATCGTTTTGAAAACACAACACGAAGACAGAGTTCTTCACAAAAAAAAAAATTAGCTTTGCAACAGACATTCTGTTCAATAAAATTGTCAGTTCTACTAAGGCTTTTCTCATACACTCAGCACACTAAGGGCAACTTCATGGCAATTTTAATTCACAGAGACACTGTACCTGCAACATGACTCTATTCTTGCTGACATCATCCTAACCAAGACTACTTCTTCCCTCCTAAGAGGCAGCCTTGACTGTGGGCACCACTGGATGCCTTCAAAGAGAAGGCATTTCCTCTGAAAGCAGCATTCCTGTGTCACAGAATAGCAGACATTTCACTTGTTTGCTTACAACACCTTTCTCCTTTGGATTAGAAAGTAGCAAAGGATCCTCCTTCACTTTGATCCCATTTTGCTATAGTATCATGCTTTAAATGACTTTTGTGTTAAGTATGTAGGACAGGAGAAAAAAAATAAAAAAGAAGAATGAAAGAAGGCTCTTGGAAAATAGGACACCATGAGTGCCTCCACTAGAATGAATATAAACTAGACACCCAGAGGCAAGAGGGGGTGACAGTTTCCACATGCTCATGCTTTTTTTGGTTATCCCAATAAATAGCCTCACTTTGATGTCCTGCCCAAGCTGAGGCACCCAGTAACAAACTGCAAGCTGCATCCCATCAATTATGACAGCTAAATTCTCCTTTAAGGAATATTATTCACAGAACACAACTCAGGGCACACAGAGCCGAATTCCAGGTCTGTCATAAAAGGATGAGACAGTTTATTGATTTCTCAGTTTGGAAAAAGCCAGCCTCCAAACAGAAAGCTGATTTTTCTCCATCAGAGACCGAAAACACTTACTTCTGGTAGCTATAAAGCGTTCAAGTAATGAGGCTTCAGGCTACATTACCAAACAAAATCCATTAAATGGTACACTTAATATAGCATAAAAAATGCATATGCATTCAAATGAAGTTTAACAAAAATCTAACCCACTTGGAGTAACTGAAATTTTGCTAAAGCTTTAATAGAGCCTGAATTTATTCAATCCAAGTCAGTGAAAAGCTGAAAACAACGTTGTTTAGAGCAGGAATGAAAAACTTTTTCCATTAGACAGCAGGTGCCTATTCGAATTTTCCACTCCTGTGAATATATGATTTATGGTTGGAGTGACAGATTTAAAATCTGGCCTGGAGAGTGACTGCTGTACATGAATTCCACTTTGGGGAAGTAACTTCAAATTCTAAGTACTGGCAAAGGCTCTCCCCCTCCCTCAGTCTGCCTTCTGTGCATGTGTAAAATGCCCTCTAATGAGCACAGATTAGATCACAAGCTGAGCATGTCAACAGCAAAATTGTTGTACAAAGGCAAATGTCTAAGACAGAAAAAGGAGGCAAGTCTCTATGGTGCAAAACCTTATCCTTCTTCCCTGCTCCACACAGGTTTTAGGATTGCGTCTACTTTTAGGAGCCATAATGCAAGAAAGCTTGTCACCAATATCAAGCAATCCAAAATAAGTTATTAAAATCAAGAGCAGGAAAACTTGCATAGAAAGATACACAAAATGCCACAACTGTCAGTAATATAATCTCCACAGGTATTTTAGTAAAAAGCTATTTTTTCACACGCATTTTTCCATAAGCATGAGCATAAAAAGAGATAAGCCAAAAAATCAGATAATATTTTTATACATAAATGTGAGCTTATTTTAAAAAATAAATATTTAAACTCTCTGCAACTGCCCATAAGCACACAAGTGCTTGAGCATACAGAAAAAGACAAATATTAATTGAACATCACTATGAAACATTGCAGTGGACCACGCTGCTGTTAAAAACACAAAGAGCTGGCAAATACAAAGAGAACTCCTTCTGGTGTCCAAATTAGATCTTTGGATCCCAGTTCCCATTTCTGGATAAGTTACTGCTTTCTCCTGTGTAACTGTGTGGCTTTGTCTCTGAGGTACGTGATAGGGCAGGCGCTTTGTAAACACAAGAGACCACAAACCCCAGGTGTTTTTACAACTGCTTCTGCAGCTGTGCAAGCTGCACAGAAGTGGTTGGTCAAACCTCAAATGCTGGAGCAGTTTCAACGTTATTTTCTGTAAGGGTTACTTTCCACCTCTTACTTGCTATTGATTTTGAGTGACCTCAGTGTCCATTTGTGAAAGAGATGATGCCTCTCATCCAACACCCACTTGAAATGGCTGATATCAGCAGGCTTTATACAACTATAAAGCAGATACATGGCTGTGCGCTTTTATTTGTGGATTTGTGCATTCAACCAAGTGGCTTTTCATGGCTTCATAATGCCCCTCTCAAAAATTCTTTGGGACTGTTTGATTGTAAAGACACTCATGCTAAAAAAGCAGAGTAATTTGTATAGACCTCTGGGCTGTGTCAGAGTGATTAACAGTGCCTGGGTGCAGCAGACAGCTGCTACTGAGAAAATGGACCTTGGTGGTGAAGCTGACTGCATCTAGGTTTTGGGAATCCCTTAGCCACCCCTAAGGTATAACTGGGATAAAGGTACCTTTATCCTCTCAGTAGCATTGTTTTTTAGCCTTCCCCTGCCAGGCAGCATCCTCTTTCCCCACCTTCCCTCCATTTTCCAAGCAGCACCAAGCTGAGAGGGGCTGTTCTGCCACCCACAGCTCGCCCATCTACCCTGCTGAGGCAGCAGCAGTGCAGCTTTAGCCAAGCAGCTTCAGCAGAAGGAATCCGGGGCTTGTGGTGGTTTAACACCAGCTGGCAACAAAGTACCATGCGCCAGTGGGGAGGAGAATCAGAAAGAAAAGGTAAATCTTATGGGGGGAGATAAAAATTTAACCAGGACTCCAGGCAATGTCTCCCATAAATTCTCCCCTGACATTCTGCCCATAATGGAAGCAACTTATAGGAGGGATACCCCCTCTAAGTGGCTTGTAGGAGCACAGTGAACTAGGGTTTGGTTTATGAAACCTTTTAAATTATTCACTGAAATGTTCCTATTCCCTGCCTTCACTGGCTGTAGGATGGAGCCCTAAATCCATACAGGTTACCCCACACGGGCAGTTCTGAAAATGTTCTGTTTGCTAAATCTCTTTAACGAATGGCTTATTTCCCTCGTCCCACCACACAGTTTCTGGTACAGAGATGCTTTTTCTCTTAGTAGGTCAAACCAAAAGGCTTGGATAGTAAGTTTGTCAGAAACCACTGACTTGCAATCTTCCTTGCTGAAGGTTATTTGTACCCGCTGAATGCAATGCCCATGCTGCAAAATTTGACAGATGAAACCTGTTATGTTGACTTTTTAAAATGAGTTTTCTAGAAGAGGTTGAGCAAGCAAAGAGGCACTTAAATTAGCACTTCACTGAGCTAATATACTACAATTTTACCGAGGTAATTAAAGATAGAACAATCTGATGATCACATTAAGGTCATGAGTAAAATCAAATCAATACATCAAGAAGTTCAAGTGATGAAATAATCAATAGATCAGGATGTAAAATCTAACAACACATATTGTAGTAAATGTAAACTTTTTTGTTCAAATCTTCTTTTGGAAGAGGGCATAAAACAAATTTCTTCCTAGTTTGAAGCCTCAACCCCACTTTCAGCATGAAGTGCACTGACCTGACTGAGGAAAAACCCAGATGGATGGACGCTTACGTCCTACAACATGACTCCAATGTTAGCTCTGGTCTAACGTTCTTGCAAGCAGCTTTAAGCAAGCACCACGTTTTAGACACTTTTCTGCCTCCTCTCATTCCCTGACCTGATTCCAGGAAGTGTGCTGGAGTGCTGTATCCTTGTGGATGGACTCTTTTATAATTCTAGCCAAGCCAAGAGAAATAACTTGCTCCACTAAACTCATCTACATAATTGCAAAGAATACCTGTGATAAAAGAATGGCCATACGCTAACTTCTACTATGTTTATCTCAAAACAATTTCTCTCTGCCTTAACAACTGATTTCTCGTCCTGCCCTTACACCTGTCCTGCCAGACATACGTCCATGACTAAATTATGCTTTGGATAATATCTAGGAGGAGCTCTCTTAAATACACCCCTCTATGCTGGGAGTTCTGTAACCCCCTGCCCAATCTCTCCTCTCTTCTTCCCTAAGGGATCAAGATACCTTTAGGGATACAAACAACACTCATTTTATCTTCTTGTGACACATGGGATAGACTGTCCATTCTTTTCAATAAAAGTGAAGGATAATTATTTTCTTCTTTGGTACCACAACAAAGGATATTAAATCATACACAAAAAGAGTTTTGAGTAGCACTGCTTTTTAACACAGTAAAATCTACCACTAATTAGGTCACAGGACACCACTTGAGCCAGTGAGCTGATAGCAGGTCCCAGTCCCAGAAACACACACCTCACTCAGGCTCTTCTTTGTTCCATCAGCACGTCAGTAGTAGTGGGACTCTTAGGAATGTAACAACAGACTGTTACACACAAAAAGGGTTCAAAAAATTCACAAAAGCTTCAAAAGACTCACAAAAAGGAGCCCACAGGATGTGAAAGGAGTCCAGCCAGCCACCAGCTATTGAACCACCTAGAAGGCACAAGCAGTGATAGTTTGACTATCTGTAGGGACATTCCCCACTGTGAACTTTCACCTTGGGACAGATCTTGGATATATAATTTTCTCTCACTTTTCCAAGCAAAGGGTATCATAGTCTATGAGTTACCACAGAAGTAAAACCTTGCTAGCAATGAAAGTTTTGATTTATTAATTTTACTCCTTGCTTACCTGTGCATCACTGACATGATTTTCATGGCATTGCTTCCTTTCACAGAAGAGATAACAAGAAGCCTGGCAACCACCACTCAGCCCCACAGTACTGATACCCTGCACCACTGCTGAGATAAAGGCACTCATTGCCTTGCACCAACTCGAGCTACCAAGCCAGGACACCCAAGAATCCTCTCTGAAAACGAAAGGGATGGACTATTGCAGCTATTTTCATGTGACAAGGAAGAAAGAGAGACCATAGAAGAGCATGTTGATGAAGGGGGTGTTCATCTTGCCCTGTCATTCTGGTCCCCTTCTTATAACCCATGATTAATAAATGAGGTGCAAGGCTGTTTGAAGGAGGAAACAGCAGATTGGGTAAGACCAGTGTGCCCTCAAGTCCATCATCTTGTGTCTGATAATGACTAGTCACAAGATACTCAGAGGAAAGCGAAGAAATACTGCTGTAGACAAGTTTGGCTAAATTTATATTCTGTAAAAACCCTCCTTTTTATCCCTAGTTATTTGTTTAACCTTGAAGTGCAAGGTCAAGTAAGTCTCCTGTGATGAATTCTGCACTGCTCATAAACTTTTCATTTTTAGGACGCTAAAAATCTTCTCCTTTTCCAGCACTTTTTTTTTTAAGTCTACAGCAGCTTAAAGTCTGGTGCAGATCAGAATGTAGTCCTTATTCTTAAACTAACTCACCCATTATTTGTGGTAAGCCCCTTCATTCACAGTGGAAGCCACTATCTCAGACTACTTATATTCTTAAGTCATTTTTTGAGTAGTGTGCTGTTTCCTGAATGCATTAGCACACACAGAACTGGTAGTTGACTTATATTGTCTGTCATGCAGACATTGCTGTCTGCTACAAATATGCTGCAAATTATCAACGTTTCTGACTTCTCGATAAAAATGGGGAATTAATCTGATGAATGCCAAGTTTGGTTCATGTCACAATGCTCTTGGTGTTATGATCCATCATGAAAGATTAAACAGAAGTATCCTATGAATCAGATTCATTTCAGTCAGTGATCATGATGCAAATTCTTTCACTGAATAACTTTCCTCGACCTGGGCTACAGTGGCTTTCTGTGTTTGGATCTACTTGTTCTGGTCACGGTTGCATGTCCTGTTTCTGATCATATCACAACCAGCTGTGTAGTTACCAGGCAAAGCAAATGCTATACACCTCCAATTGACTGCAGAAATAACTGTGCCTTTCAGCAAATCAAACACAGGGCTACAGATATTAACCCTGCAAGTATCCAGCAGAAATATTTTTTAATCTAAGGTGGAACAGGATCATAAATAATTTACAAGGAGTTATGACTTTATATTATCTGAGTAATATATCTGGGGGGAAGGACTAGAATCAGTGGTGTGGGTTATTCCCCTCTGAGATCTGTAATAAATTTCTTACATTATAATCTGTTGTGAAAAATATTCTGGTTGTCACGCTCCATACACTGGAGGCATTCTAAGTGGCCTGCCACTGAGTCCCTATTGGATGATAACACTGTCCAAATTTCTCATCATTTCACACTTTCACTCCATAGCTGTGTGCTTGTTACACCCTGCTGCTATAAAAGTGATTTTTAATGGAAAAGATCTGACAGAAACTTTATGCTTTCTTGACAAAATTTTTATTGGGCTGAATACTGGAATATTACTGACGTAGCTTTGGACAGGCAGCTATGAACTGGGGAATTGCTCTGGGAAGAAGGTGTGGAGAAAGCTTTTATTACTACCCTTATATCCCTGAAATGAAATGTCCTCAGAGCAGAGGAAGGAACTTGAAGGCTGCTATCAGAGAATGGTATGATCCCCTGGGGCTTATCACCACTTGCATTGTCAGGAAGAAGGGAAGTCACATATTTTTTCTCCAGAAGTTTAACACACCCCAAAATTTCATGACCTTTTATCACCATAATACATAAATGCCTCCCAGTCTTGTAGTCACCCTAGCTGATGCTTTCAAAGTGGGAAGTGGGCAGGGACTAAACAGTCCTGAACACACAGGCACACTCTTTGCCCTCTCCCTAATGAAGGTGGGATTCATGCCCTGTTGCACCTCCTTGCCCTCAGCCAGCTGGGGTTCCAGAGCAGGGCTAAATCTCACGCTGTAATGATGCAAACTGAAGCCAAGGGTGCAGCCAGGCAGCACCAACTGTCCTAATTACTGACAGCCAAAATCCCCTCCACATCTTTGTCTTCTCTCCCCACAGCAGAATGCCCTTGCACATTTCTTTGTGCTGACAGAACTGTTTCAGAACACCAAAGACGAGAAAAGACAAAAAAGGGGGGAAAGAAAACCCCAGAAGCCATTTTTTCAGCACTGGGTCACAGCAGTCATTGGTTAACTTGCTCTGCTACAGTGAAATGCAGTAAACAGCAGCACCTCAAAGAAAGAAAGTTTAATTGCACTCAAACTAAGTAACAAACCTCAAGTAACAAACCTCAGGGAGTTAAGCACAGTAATAATCATAGTCCAACCTTCAGAAGTTCTGACTCACTCCTGCTGACTTCTGAGAAGTAGGACATTTATTTAGTTTCACCAGGAAAATTTTAATGTAGAAGTCTAACATTCAGATGCAGCCCAAAGATGTTAGGTCCGGATTTATGGAAGTATTTAAGGGCTTAAAGATGCAGATACAGACAGCAGCAGAATTTTGAAAAATGCCTAAGTACTGCATATTACGAAAATCCTCTGAAAATCACACTAGCTAGATATCTTTATCTTGAAGCTTCTAATGCTGAAATGACCAAAGGTCACAGTCCCTCAACACTCTCTTACAAATACTGCTGAAAATCTGGCCTTAAGGAGCCAAGGGCTTTTAAAAAGACTTTAGACTTTGGCTAAGACACTGAGAAGGATTTACATGGCTATAGGACATGTAGGTACTTTCCTGTCTTAAATCTGGCCCTTGGTGTACATATTGCTTTCTTCCTGTTTTTTTTAATAGTTGAGCTTTTCTGTAGCTAATAATGTGGTATGAAAATGCCAATGCTACTTTTTCTGGCATCTGTAAGCTGAAAAAAAAGATAAACACTTAAAAGAGCTTTCTGATAAAGCCAGATCGACAGTAATTGAAATTACGTGCTTAATCAAAAGTACTGCATAGAGCAGCAGACTGTATAGAGGCCTCTCGCTGTTCACTGAGTATATGTTGACCTAGTAGAAATCAGTATCTATTGAAATAAAGATTAATTAAAATTTATAAGCAGAATTTACGACTGTGAGCTGTCCCTCAAGGGGCTACCCACTTGAACGAAAAGTATAATTTACCAGTAGAAATATTTCAGAAATTTCAGCTAAGAAATGAACAGCATGCAGCTCCATCCTTTAATTCAGAATATGACCTTTTGGTCTAAAGACTTCTAACATATCTCATAAGACTTGGAAAGGACTCACACTCCTTTCACTCAACATCATTGGCTCAGCTTTGCAGGGTAAGGATGACACATGGCCATTTGATTCACTCCATGCAGCTCAAATAGCAAGAGGACAGTCATTTATCTCAAAAATTACTTGATTACTTTACACAGCTTCCAAAAACAAAAAAAAAAACTACTCAAACACCCACTTGCTAAAATCATTATTTCCCTCTTGTCTCGTAAGCCCTGGCACAAGCCTGTTTACCTCATGTGCTTGCCACACTGTGCATTACAGCAACACAGAATTGCTGGCGGGTATTAAAGGCACTTCTCTGTCAGCAGCCAAGCTACTGATACACTGTGTTCAGTACCTACAAGTAAACAGGGCTGTGTTACTGCATTAAAGGACATTTAAAAGGAAACTGTCAACTGTACACTGCCCACTGAAAGAACTCAATATTTAAGGCTGGCTCTTGCTGCTCATAGTATCACTAACACCTGTGACAGCAGCACACCATTTGCACTGTCCAGAACAAAGCACTGCTCGCTGGAACAGCAGAGAAACATGAGAAGAGACATAACAGCATCTGATTATATCTGAGAAGCCTTTGCTTTGTGATAGTCTTGTTACAGTACGCACTGGGTGTCAAGCCTCTTTGCTGTGAGTTAGTGGTGTGAGGTTTTATGGATACAAGCAGACCAGTGAGGCAGCAGCCACTTGGACACCTGTCACCAGGAGCCCAAAGTGGTGAAAACCCAAGGCCCAGATTTACTTTCCTGACAAGCTGTGTCAAAACAGTTGCTTCATGCTGCCAGCATTTATATGTCACAGGCAGGTCTGTCTGGAAAACAAAAACTGTATTTCATCACAAACACTCAGGCTCTGACATTTGGTTCTGTTGCACAAACAAGAGGATGCAAAGAACTTTCACAGAAAAACTCTGAAGCAACATGCAAGCTAAACATGCTTTTCCAGAAAAGTCAAAGCAACTTCCTGGGATACGAAAGACAAAGAAGAACACAGCACTACAAATGCAGCTGAAAGCAGTCCTGCCAAATGTCCACAAGCTATTGAATCAGTCACTTTGTCCCCATCAATGTCTAAGTATCCATTGTGTCCGTGAGGAAGAAACCCAGCAAGACAGACTGCAATAAAGTTTAAAAAAATTAAAGTCCCTGTTCCAAATTACGGTAAGCAGCTCTTTATGCCTGGCAGCTGTGGGCAAGAATGCCAACTAACTAGCTGTGCAGAGAAGCCTCTCTTCTCTTACTGGCTCTGGCCAGATGTATCATATTGGATCTGAAGTAAACCTGGTTTTGAAAAAATTCTGATCCAGAGTCTCATCAACTCCTTGGATTTGAGAGAGGATTTTCTCCTCTTCAAAACACCAGCTGGAACCATTAAGAAATGTCACTTAATAGACTCAAAGGCAGTCAGGAAGAGAAACCAAGGCTAGCAAAAATCTCAGCAGCAATATAGAAAAGCAAAAGAACAGCAATTCAAGGGAATTTATGTTTTCATTTATTATCATAGTACCTTTCTCTACTCAGAGGGAGATTGAAAATAAATGATGTGCTCAAGTGAAATACAGAATGGATCAGGTTTTTGTGCTGTGAATATAAAACTGTGTCTGCTTTAAAGTACTCAGGGAGACCTAAAGCTTCAGATGAAATTCTGTGTTTTCATTTTCACATGAAGATCCTGCTACAATGGCAAGAGGATATGCACTTTGGAGATCAGAGAAGACAGTTCTAGGGTGATTTACTTTAAATCAGTTGACTCACCCCTCACCAATCAGCCCACAGCCAGTCTATTGGATGAGAAGTTAGCTCCATTAGAGAGTTCTGTACTGACAGGCTGAAGCTAGAATGCACAAAGCTGTAGAACCCATGTTTTAATGCACAGATGGATCAAAACCTGCTTAAAAGCATGGATTTAGACCAAACATTCCATTCAGGATCCCACCTCTGACAACAGTTTGGATGATTAGGAATGTAGTTGTGGGCACTTACTGTGTTTAAGAGAGTTTTCTCCTAATAATGGCTATGTAGAGTTAAAAAATCTTCTCATTAGGAGGTTACATGGGGACTGTGCTGTTTACTGGTCACATATTAACACAAATTCCTCTAATGCCATCTCCATAGCATCCTGAGGCACCAAGACGCATGGAGCATAAATACAACCTGGTAGAGAGAAATCCTTCCTCTTACTTGGTTTTGTCATTTCTCTTCCCAGCTAGTGAGTTGAAGTCAAATTCTGAGGGCATTCAGCATCGCATGGAGCCTTTTACCACCTGGTCAGCCAGGTTAATGCACTAATTGAGGTTATTTGTGCATGTTTCACAGGCTAAAGTCAACTTCACCTAAATACCAGTCTGACTGTCCAAGAGTGAAAGGGCTGAGTGGTTTGCAGGGGCAACCTCTGCAGACCTTTAGCTATGGGCCAGCTCCTTTGTGCCTAAGGAAGAAGCTTGAGACAGCAGGGCATGGTGTGAGGGGCAAAAGGTCTCACACTGATTTCCCACTGCTTTACGGTTTCTCTATTTGTGGCCCACAATATGGAAAATGTGGTCTCCCTCCTCCTCCTCTGGAAGGAGGTTGGCTCTTTGGCTGAATCACTCATTACCCTGTTTCTGCCTCAGAATAACAACCTTTGCCCTTTCATGGCTTGCAAATGCCCTGAAAGCCCTTCTGCTGTTGAACCAAGAGAGGTGAATCAGAAAAGCTGTCTAAAACAGGCTGAATTTGATGGCCCTCCAAGCTCTCTGCAAGAGCCATTTTCTGGGAAAGTTGACAGGTTTTCAGAGATAATGGCGATTAATGCAATGACAATTTGTGTGTGTGGAGCTGAGTCACTGGCTGACCAGTTTCATTTGCTGCTGCTGAACAACCACTTCCTAGAGTTGCTGAGTGTATTATGTTGTTGGAAGGTTTAGTACATGTCATCATGCCACGAACTCCTGGGTCAGCTTTGTACTGTGGTAAGAAAAGAAGCAGCTCAGAAACAATCACCACAGGCCAAAAAATTCAGTCTGTAATGCTCCCAGGAGAAATTAGCCATACAGAACTCTGGACTACTGTGCAATGACACCTATAGAGATCCCAAAAGATACCATCTGGGGGGGATCTGTGCCCTTCTGTCCAAACTTCTATGTGTGAAAACCACTGGAAGGATTAACAATCCCTGAAACACCAACCATTAGCAAAAAAAGACTACAGACAGCTTGACTTGTGTCCAATAACCCTTAAAACCATGCTTGGATGGACATCCAAGAGACACTGTGCTCCTTAAATCCCTGCTATTTCCAGGGCAGGTCTTGCCCCAGTACATATGAAATCCCACTAAGCTTTTAACTTAATCTTCCCAGGCAACTTTATACACCTCCTCTCTCCAACTCTCCTCCACACCCCACTCCTCTCCCCACCCAAAAAAAAAGCAACTCTTTAAAAGTTTATTTTCTTACTACAAATGACATACATTATTTTAAACCCACGGCCTCACTGAGTGATCTAAATAGATGTAGATAGAATGAGCAGGACAGCAAGGTGGGGAGGTAGGCTTGCAGTAGCCTGGCAACACCCTGAGCCATACAGAATTTACTGACTTGGGAATAAAGATCTGGTTACTCTACCATGATGAATAGCCAGCTGTGACCACTGTCAGGAAACAGGAATACAGGCCGTGGGAAAAATAAAAAGAAAACTTGCTTATCCTCACGACTCAGGAAGAGAAAACTGTTATTCAGAACCACTTTATTAATAAACCCAGAACACCCAGAAAGAGTCAAGGGTCTTTTTATACCTATTCAAAGTTTGGGTTGTATTTCACAGGAAGAAGAAGCAGAAAAGAGAGGGTGACAGCATGGATTAACTTTCACCTATCCCACATTGCAGCAAAGGTTGTTTTCCTCGATTTCCATTTCAGAAGGCACTCATAGGACCAACTGCGCTCACTGCCTCATTGTGACCCTGAGGTGCTGTGGCTGATTTAACAAAATGAAAGAGAAAATTATGTGTCTGTGTGCAGCAGATCAATAGCAGAACTGAGAGCCCAGATCACTGCCTCCCAATCCTAGAAACAAACCACTGGCATTCTCACTGGCTTTTCCTCCTTCATGTTCTTGCAGAGTTGTAAACTCCTTGCACTGATTCACATCCATCTGTATTTAGGTATTTTTTGCCAGTGGCACCTATTTGTGTTCCAAGCCACAATACTTTGCACTGAAGAAGGTACGTCTGGACTTTTTTATATGATGAATCAAAATCCACCCTCGCACCTCTACCAGGTAACACTGTCTGGAAAGCAAATCTGGTATTTTGATATACTTGAGGTGTTTGTTTTTGCAAAGCCCACACAGACAGACATGGTAAATGACAAAGAGAAACTGTTTTTCCCCTGCTTTCTGCCAGGTAAGCGAGACTTCCCTCTTCTTTGGTAAACAAGTTGTGTTATGATCAGCATGGGACATGCATATACGAGTTTTATAGCTTTCGTGATTTACTTTCAAATCTTTTGTTATTACATTAAAGTATTCACTGAAAGATATAATGGTTAATATTTGTGTTTGATATGCTTGCTTTGTCTAAATTAAAGAACAGTTTGTTGATTACAATTTCAAACTCTGCAAGTGAAGCTTCACACTCCTGCAAATACGTCTCCAGTTGTTATGAAAATATGTATGTTTCACACACTATACACAAACTCACCAGACATTCTGTAGCAAAAAATTCACTCTCAGGTGATAACTGAGAACACAGTCCAGAGGAAGACTAAATTAATAATATAGTTAAATACACTTATCAATTATATTAAAGCTTACTGAATCCACATGTGCACGAGCAATTCTTGAAATTAGAGTAATTTTAGAAGTATTATAAATGAAGTTGCTTTAAGGGAGTGAGGCAAGTCGCTGTCATGCTCAGTTGGAAATGGTAGCCTGAACTGCCAATCCACTGGCTAGAAATCTAAAAGCAGCAGATCCTGCAGGGCAGATCCTACCCTCTGCTGTCCAGAAGAAAAGGTCTACCTCATGCCCTTGTCTTGTCACAACACCCTACACAGAAGTTCTATCCCCTGGCAGATGTCAGAAGAAATTTCATCCCCATCCTCAGGCTCTGACCCTACAATGAACTTTCCTTACCTGTATCAAGTCCTCCATCACCAGATGCTGGCTGGGAATGAGATTTTAATGAGGTCTGAGCCCCTCTGTATGACAAACTGTCTTTCAAACTGTTACATGATAAATGTCATTGTCAGTGCTGTGGATTACATTCCTTAAATTACATGACAAAACCAGGCAGCATGGAAGGACGATGGTCATATCTGTCAATATGTGTGTGTACAACTGATTCAATCCTACTGCTTTTTAAAATTCCTTGTTCTGATGGGAAGGACAAGAACCTGAAACTATAACCATCTGTTTGTCTTGCATGACTACAGATATGGGGAAAAAACACCAAGAGATATCAGAACCAATTCATATTTGGGTGGCTGGATAACGTACATAAAAAGGCCTCTGTTTTAAATCCTTTAGTTTCATGGATGACATACATTGTTTAGACTGTAATTAGACTGGAATTGCACCTCCTACTCCCCTGACTATTCACTCACCAGCATTTGCTGTGGTTGCATTCACATTCATTTTCTACTCCCTCTTTATGGATACTTTTGGCAAGTGAATTTCCTGGCAAGGATATTATAGAAGCAGCAAGTTTTAATTTAATATCAGAGAACACAGACAGAAAGTGTCTTTTAACCTCATAAACACAAACTATGCATAGCAGAAACTTGCTTTAAGGAACTACTCTCATTATACTCTGGACTCAGTAAAGTGCTGAGGAACATACCTGTAAACATTTTATGAAGTCCCTTTGAGTTCTCTGTTTTAATATTTTCCTGAACTGGAACCTCCATCTGGGGAGAGAAACAATACCTTGCTGTAAGTGATGTGCCTAATAAAAATGAATCAGCACAGCTTGCATTTTGATTGCCAATTACTTGCAATCAACTGCTTAGAAAAACTTGTGGATCGAGGAAATGCTTAGAAATATTCATTAAAGATATTTGTGAACAATTTCAAGTTTATACCACAAAGAATATCTATAAACAAGTTCAATTGAACATAGGAAAGAAAACGTAAAATTGTTGCCAAATAAGCCACGAGGTGAGACTTCAGGTGCTTTATTCGTTTCTACTCTATCAGTGATTTACTTAGCTCTTATTATAAGGCTATACAAACTAAAAATTCACCTTGCTATTTGAATTCCTAACACTGCAATTAATACCACTGGCTAGTTTTGGAATATGTTACAATAAAATGTTTTATTTGAATGCATCTATATTCACCATCAAAAAACTTCATTAAGTCTCAGTTACAACTGCTACTCAGAATTGAAGTTAGGCAGAATGCATCATAAATACTGAAGGAAAAATTAAGCCTATAAAAAGCATGGCAAGTAATAGAAAGGGAAGCAAGATAAATATTCAAAGCCATTTCCATTTCATGCACACTTCTGAATAACTATGAGAGTGGAAAGTACCAAAAATGCTAAAACAGCCATTAAAAAATAACTCTGACCCTAAAATCTGGCCCTCAATCAAGCTGAAAGAACACGCTTACTCAGCATCTTTGTTATGAGAGGATATTTAAAAGGTTCAAAGACAGAAACATTCCAGTTACAGTGAAAGCTGAGAGGCTTTGCAAAACTAATTCTCATTTGAGTCCTAAAAATCTTCCCCTGCTTCTTGAGAAGCTGGATAAAAAATTAAGCACAAATTAAAAGTTGAATTGCCCACTTGTTCCAGACACCTCTTTTTCAAAAAGAATTTTTGAAGAAATTAAATCTTTTAAGGGAAAACTTCCTATTTCATAAGAATTGTTTCAATTCTTTTGATGAAGGATAAGAGGAAATGGAACATCTTCATGGGCCTCCTAAATCTGAAATACAGGGGCTTTTTTCAAGGAAAATTAGTACCACTCTGTTCAGGGATACCGGATGATCTATTAAAAACACTGCCTAAGCAAACAGCTGCTAAAAGTGTGTTTAGTTCAGTGGTGTCTCCATGTGAAAGTCACCCCATCAGCCAAACTGGCAGCCTGGGATCCCATCTGCTGCTGCTGATTGAGCAACACTTATGAAACCACCTCACTTGCATCCAGCTGCGAAAATTTTAGCTGACCTTAAGGGCATATCTCCTTTCTCTCAAAGTTACTAACAGAGATCAGCCCACCGCTTATTCACCATCGATGGACAGAGAAGAATAATTTGGTAAATGTAGGTATGGGAGCTGTTTCTCTGCTTCAGAAAGGATTTATCCAATGGATGCACATGAGGGGCATGTTTGGGTGTCTCTAGTTCAATCACAGAGTAGATGTGAGCATGGGCAGAAAGATCAACAAATAGGTTTTATTGCTGACTCTGAATCTTTCCATTGTCTGCTAAATGTAGTGGGTCATAGCAGAGTACAGTTTCTTGTCATGCTGCAACCACAGTCAAATTCAAGGCACATTTTACCACAAAAGTCAGAAAGACTTTCTCTGCTGCTCCTAGTGACTTTCTAATTGTTGTCTTACAGTCTGGCACCATTTATTCTTCTATTATAATTATTCTTATTTCTTTCCTAAGAGTAAAATATCATTTGTATTAAGTAGGTGACAAAAATGTTAACTTCTTTTAAGGAGGAGAATGAAATTAGGAAGAAGGTGAATGGATAATGGCTGTATTATTCATAGGAACGCATACCTAATTTATATAGTGCTGCTAGTATGCCATCTAAATTTGCTGGAGCTCCAATTAAGCCCATTTAAGTAATGAAAAGAACTGCTCTACTGTGCCTGGTTATTAATTTCATGGTGTGTTTTACATATCAGAAAGTAAAACCATATTCCTAACTTGTATGGTCATTTTACAATAATTACTAGCAAAACTTTCCAAGGTGCAAAAGTCCTTCCAAACAATATTATTTCTAGATCCTATGATCAGATTTCTAAGTACTGGACAGCAGCTTTGGACAAAAATATCACAGAGAGATTAAATCTGCATGAAAGTATTTAGCTGTCTGTCTGGAGGAGATAGAATTTTTAGTCACATTAACTAGCCCCCAAGACACAGAATTTTCTGCAAAAAAATCAAGCCCTGTAAGTGTCCCTCTATTGGAAATCCATAAAGTCAGGTAACAGCTTTGAAAAACTTGGGCATTTGAAACCTTTTAGAAAATACAGAATAACTAATAAGTAAAAAAAAAATCCCTTCAAGTTTTTCTAACAGGATTTTAAATTAGGTTAGACAATCTCAGTTCAAGACAACATCACTCATACTGGGAACCAGTTTTGGAGAAGGGGTAACCTGTGTGGTTTTGAAAGACAGTATAAGGAGAGTGAAAAATCATTGCATGATATATTAAACCAATCTTTGTTTCTGCATTTTAGCCAGCTGAAAGCAAGCAACTCCTACACTTATCACCACGATGGTGTATAAGCCTGTGCAAGATGGGGTCCAGTCTCATCAAGGACACAAAAGGACTGAAAAAATAACTGCAGGAGTGATAAGGAACTCTGCAAGTAACTCTCCATGAAACTAATGACTCCAACAACTTAGGAACTCAAGCAGCTGTTATTTGTATTAGTAGTATTCACACACACCAGCATTTGCAACTCTATTTTCAATCCATTAGTTCTTTGCTAAGTCATATGCAATTAATTCTCTTTTACTTTCTCAGCTTCTTATCCCTAGAACTACCTTTAGCAGGCCATTTCTCCTCTTCCTAGCTAGCAATAGAGAAAATAAATCTATTGAGTACAGTTAATGATAACATTTTGGAAAGCTTGAAACTTTCTCTACCGAATATATTACAACAGTAAATGTGACATCCAGCAAGCAGGGGAAGAGAGAAGCTGAAGATAGGATTGACGCAGTAGGAGATACTTATGCAAAGAGTTGGGATCTTATCCATGTCTTGTCCCTTTGACCCTGCTTAGACAGCCCAAGTCCTTGTCCTTCCAGGAGGATCACAGGAAAGAGAAGTGATTTGAGGGTCACTGCTGACACACTGCTTGCCCTTACATTCCTCAGGGAAATGAAGTCATCAAAACCAGAGAGGCACAGGCATATACCTTCCTCCTTGCTTAAGGCTTGATATTCCTGGGTTGGTACTTTTCCTTGGTGGTAATTTCTAGACACTGAAATTGTTAAGCAGCAAGTAAGAGCAACTTTCTTTGAGTTTTGGTGGCTCAGAAGATGACCTTGGTGCTTCACATTCAGTTATCAAAAAGAAATGAGGCAGACCAAAGAAGGGAAAAAACTTCCCCCAAAATACCAGACCATATGTAAAAAGACTGTATAGGTCCACATATAGATATAAGGAAGTTGGGGAGCCAAGGGAGCAAAAATGGATATATACCATATTTTTCTGGATATTCTAGTTAATAGAAAGGTTCAAATTGTCAGGTCAGCATTCAGTCTTACCCACTGTCCTCAGAAAAGTGTGTCCTCGCACAAGGCACAGATATGTTTCTGGCTTCCTGATTAAGATCCCTTTCCTGTACCTCAAACCCTCCCTGTCATAAATCATTTAGCTTCATTTTTCTCTTGTCCCCTTCAATTACTGCTTGTGTATGCATGCAATTCTCTTATTACTTAGGTAGGGAATTAGGAAAAAGGAACTTTTAAAAATCAGAGCCAGTGTTCTCAGGCACGATCTTCCACCAGCCAGGTCCCACAGCCTCCAGTTTATTTTTTTGGAGCAAGGGCCACCTCCAAAGTATTGCAGTTCAGCTGTGCCTGGAGGAGTATTGCCCTAGCCCTCCTTTCAGACACCCAGGCTGGCAGGCTGATACAGGCAGCAACATCAGGCATGCCCCTTCAAAGAAGGATTTACAGAAAAAAATCCAGCTCCTGCTCCACCATGTTCCTCACCCTGCCCACATAGTGCTGCCCAGTATCTTAGGAAATACATAAGCATAAGACAAAAAATACCTGAGATTTTAATGCCCAGTGCCACAACCATGTGCCAAGAATCTAAACCCCTCTCCTCGTCCACCTAAGACATTTAGCCTCTGCTGCTCCTTCAACTAGGCTCTGGGCTTGCCAGCAGCATAGCAGTGATTGTGACTGCTTCCATCACCAGCTCTGGGCTAATTCACTGTCAGCAAAAGTGCCACAGCAGGACAGATGAGAATACAAGCTGAAAAATGTGATGCTGCAGTCAAGTGGTCACTGCAATTGCAGCTGCCAGAGCAAGCAGGTTTAGAACAACAGTGTCATGACCATATGGCCATCAGATGCCTTACTTTGTGCACACAGGCATCAGAAACTGCAGTGGGTACCTTAAAGAATGAATTAACAAGATTCTGCCCATATTGCAAAGCCTCCAAGCATTCCCAGTCATTCCCCAGATATTGCTAGCCAAGAGAAATGAAAGGTAGGGATGACTAAAATGTAAAGGGAAAAAAAACCCCTTAGTTATGTATTAAATACTGATTAAAACTCACACTCTAGTAGTACAGGAGTGAAAGTTAAGGTCACTCAAGCTGTTAAGAAATGTGATTATCTCACATTTGTGCCAAGAAAACTTTAAACTAAGCAACACTACTTTGTAGAGTATTAAAGAGAGGTCGAGAATCGAATACACATGTTCATCACAAGATGAATGGATTATAAATAGACTTTTAAGACGGCAATAAAATCATTCATTACACTTTTAAAATGAAAAGATGGAGTGAAAAAAGCAACCAATGTAATAATTGCTATGAATATCCACAGCTGGCAAGCAGCTGGATTTCAAATGGGCTTTCTTTCCCAACTGCCAAGAGCACCTAATTCATTGCTGTGACTGCCTTTGTGAATTATAACTTTTGCAAACACTGTCTATTAGGGTGATATACACAGCCCCTGCACATTCTGTGCACAGCACACTGGTATTAATCTGTGGAATAGCAAAACAGAGGGGATGGCTGTGACCTACATCATCAGAGCCATCTCTACAAGCACAACTTTGACTAAACATTTCATCAAAGATAAGCCCACTTCTGGAACAGTTCCTCTGGAAACAGAAGTTGTTTGAAACAAAAGGTGACCTCTAGTAAAATTAAAACCCTGTGTCCACAGTTTGGGAAAAAATACCTTATTTGTGAAGTCTGTGATTCTTCTGCATACAACCGTCATGCACACAAGCCCGAATTCCCACTTGACCTAAGAGAACAGGATTAACTCAAAGCAGCAAAGCCTCAATGATTTACAGTGGTGTTTTCTCTCCTTGCATTAAATGTCTTTCTACATTTACTGCTGTAAGTATTTATCAGTGTCTGTAAATGTGAGCGGTACCCAAAACGCATCACCTTCCTTCCTTAATAGCACAAAATAAGCTCCCTGTATCTGCTGGCAAAGGTCAATGTTGCAGCAGCAGGTACCATATCCCCAGGAGCCAAGCTCCACTGAGTGTTCTGGATAAGCAACAGAACAGATTGCTTTGGGCATCTCCAGACCTAAAGGGTCTTCAGAGTCATCTGCCACAAATAACATCACAATGGTGCTGCTGTGGCTGCAGTGCTCCAAGAGTACGGGAGCATTATAAAGTTTGCAATTACAGATCTCAAGATCTATGTCTATACTTTCCGACAGAGCTCCCCTATTCTTTTTCAGCTGTGAAGGATAATAGATTTAGCTGGCCCTGCACTGCATCAGTGCAAAGATTAGAGGAGCTCTTGCCGTTCCTTCCAGTCCTAATTTCTGTGAATCTCTGACTCTGAAACCACAACACAGAACACAGCCTTAACATTCTGAGATGAGGAGGGTTTAATAAAGCATAGGATTCAGAGGTTCTAAGGAAAAAGCAGCACAGATCAAAGAATTACACCCTCCTACTACACAAAGTCCCTGTGGGCAGATGCAGGAAAGTTACTGTGGCTGCTGAGATGATAACTGAAGGGCAGGACAGGCACAGGCTGTGCCTGTATTATTTCATCAGCCACAGCAGGGCTTGGGCATCTGTGTTCCACTGCAAACACCAGTGAGAGCAGCAGCTGCCTTAAAAGCTCTATTTAGAAATAGAGCATGTGGACACATTTGTAGTGTGGCAGCATAGTATGTTCAGGAAGGATGCCAAATATAAAGCTATCTTTCAGGAATAAAACATCCCCAAAATAAAAAGGAGTAAAGTGAGTGAGGCATCTTCTGAAATCAGTCTGAGTTCCCATTTTGTCAAGGCACCAAAAATATCCTTTTTTTTTGATTGCTACAAGCTGCCCTAAACCCAATAATTTTGGGCTTGTCAGTGGAACCTCCTAACTAGTGTAATAGTCCACCTGGCTAAAACAATATTAGTTTATCATCACTATACTCAACTGGCAATCTTTGCCCCAAACCTACTGAGTGAAATTACTGTCATTTCAATAAAGAATGCCATCCCTGCAGGTATTGAACACACAGAGACACGCACAGACAGAAGCAGGCAGTGTACTCTTCCTTGTAGAAAGAGAAGATCCTTGTAGCACGGCTTATTACTGCCTGTGGTACTTACATATTCATTAGCACTGTACTGGGGCACCCTGTGGTCTTTTGCTTTTTCCTTGCGGGACTGTTGCTTGTATCCCCATGCTGCTGCTGAAAGAATTAAAACACAGGCAGGTTGACTTGCTCACATTCACATGAGAGCAGTGCCTCAGCATGAAGCTAAACCTGCATCTCCAAACTGCAGACAAGCCTGCGGATGATGGCTGGCTTCCTTCTGTGGTAACGTAAGTGTTTGTGTAAAACTTCGTCACTGAGCTGGTGTGGTGATGGGAATTGCTGCAGTGTTTACATAAACCTTGGGCTATCACAGTTTCCCTGTCTGGCCATCAATCCATTCTCCTGGATAAGAAATGGTTTAATATCTGTTCTGCAGCAGAGATAAAAGCTCCCAAATAATCGGAATGGAGATGCTTCTGTGAGCACAAGAACTACTCTGAGATACCCAGAGAAGAAGGAAACACTTTCTGTAGAATGCAGGACTCAAGGACTAAGTATTGAAAGTAAAAGAGAAAACACAAGTGAATTTAAATTTGTTCAGCATCTCAGAGCTACGGGAGAGAGGGAGCAGGTTCCCAGACAGCAGGACCCACTGGAGGCCAGTTAGAAAGCACTAACACCACACTGTTATAGTCACTTCTGGATGCATCACTTTCCCTCAAGGTTAACTTGGATATGGCCCACGCTCTTCCCAAGCCACATTCCCCAGAATGTACTCTCAGTGTCACAGGATTCAGACTTCCCAAATCAGAGGTGCATAGATTAGCCCCATGCATTTCTCCAGTTGTTTCTTTTATAATCATCTAAACTTTCAGCATTTACATTGAGACAAGAGTTCCATGGGAACCTGGGTAAAGTAGTCCATATGATGTATGAGCATCATGGCAAGGGGAGGGAGTTTTATTTTTATGTAACCTAATTTGTAGCCTCCTACTTGCAAGTAAAGCCTTGAAGATGTTACCACAAAGGCTAATTCACAAGCTTTAAAAGAACTCATATATTCTCTGTAGTAAAATATTATCCTTAGCTGATTTTTACTTTTCGCTTTTTTAGTTTTAGACCCAAATTACTCCAATTTTCCAGTTTCTAGCATGACGCCAGGCAAACAGAGAGCCTTTGTTCCTAATACTGCTTCTTAACTCTGCTTGTCCAGGTTTATACCTTGTGGTATGTGGTAGTAAGAATGGAGAAACCAATTCAAAGCTGAAAATACATCAAAAGCCATATACAGCCACAGGATAGACAGAAATCAACAGAGTGCAACAAATTGTATTGCCACTGTCAGAATTTTCTTCAATCTTAACTTTATTTGGAGATCTTACTGAAACCTAAGTATGAAACAGTCGGTAACTCTGTAAGACAGATCTATATTTCACAATTACTTTTTTTCCTATTAGTCACTAAGTGCTTTGTGATCTACATAACTTTTACAACATTCCTTTTTTTAGCCTCAAAAGCTGACCTTAAAAGTGAAAAAACACCTGCTCCAGCACTTAAATGACACAAATGTAGGTATTTTCTCTTCATGAATTTGGCATCAAAATGGTTCCCTCTGCTTACATACTACATGTCAGCAAGCAGAAAACTAGAAGAAAAACACATATATTTTTATGCCTCTTTTATATCCTTTTCACAACTGAATTTCTTAGGGGCTAGGAAATCTAGGAGCCAAGCAAATCAATGTTGTGACACAGACCTTTCAACCACAGACAGTTTGAACTCACCCTTCAGGCTCAGACACGTTTTTTAATTCCCTCACTGACGAGAACTCAAGACTGACCATTCCTATGTCAGAAAAGACAAAACTGTGATCTTCTGATGTACTTTAAGCTGACAGTGCACATGCACGCAGCAAGGTGTGAGGTACAGGTTAGCAGCTGAAACAGCTGTCTGGTTTCTTGCTTGGGTTTGGTTTTCATTTTAAAGAGAACACAAATGCTCCACCAGGACAATTCTAGTCTCAGGGCCTTGCAACAGCAGCTGCCCAAGTTTGGGGTGTGTGAGCTTTCCTCTGGTTGTTTTTCACTTGTTTGTTTCTTTAATGAAAACGAGCTCATTAGAACAGCTGATGGAAATTAGCACTATGGCAAGTTCACAGTGGAAAGTGCAAGTCAGTAAAGCAAACTCAGCCTGACCAGGGACCAACAAATGATACAGGGAAAGGTGTTTTCTCAGCTGTAAGAAAGGCAATGCTACTTTTGGAGCATTGGTAGCACAGTTATTTTGCTGGTTGATGAGACAGATAAAGTGTGGTGAAGCTTTTGCTAGGCTGGAAGTTTTAAATCCTTGCGTTCCTGCAGATTCACTACCCTGAAACACCATCCTCTGCATGGAACCTAACCTGTCAAAATGCCATTGAGATGGCTGGTTTATTTGGACAAGCCTCAAACAAGGGGACTCTGGCTGGCTGGAGACTGACCGTGGTCCTTTTATAAACCCTTATCCATTCTGTTCCTTTAAAAAGACAAAAATGTCCTAAATAAACACCCTGTACGTAAAATTCTGCTGAAGGGAAAGGATGAGCTGTGAGAGATATCAGATACATTGCTTAATACAGCATTGGAGAGTGTTAATGGATAAGACTTGGGAAGGAACATGTACAGAATACAAAGAGAAGCACAGGACTGTTCAGAACAACACCTGGGCATAAACTTAAGGGCACTTCCACACCTAAACCAGCATATTTAGACTCCCTGAGCTTCCTACACAATCAATGAAGAAAGATTTCTGCCAAAAACAACACAGAGTGTTTACCAAAGTTCCCTTTACAGTCAATGAAGAAAACTGAGTTTGTGCACAGGAAAACTAAACTAAACTAAATGCATTAAACCAACAGGTATGAATCTCCCTCTGCAGCACAACACACAAGCAACTGTCTGAGCATAAACATCTGGGAAGACAAGAAATGAGCTCAAATATTGCCAAAAAGCAGGACAGAACATGTAGACATACCAAAATATGGCGGTACCAGGACTTCCAACTTTTGCCTATCACTGGGTAATATCCCCTCTCTACCTTTCTAGGTGGGATAGAGAAGGCAAAAACGTACAGCTTTGCTCATTTCCAGCTGAAGCACCCAATTCTCTTCTATATATCAATATTCACCTCTAATGGCTGGTGTAAAGTAAGTAATTGCTAGCCAGGGTTGTACATCCAGGAGAAAGTCTGTAGTACCTCCAAGAAAGCTAACCAGGGTGAGATAATCTGCACATCCTTTAAGATTTATGAGGATTGCCCCTAACACATGGTATGAAGAAAAAAGTAGAGATGACTGCAGAGAAAACATTTGTCTTCCCTGTTGCAAGCTTGTCTATTCTGAATATAGAATCATTAAATATGGATAGCTGAGCCCAGCTTTTATTAAGCAACCTGAAGGACATCTGCCTACTGTTTTTAGCATATTTAACCTTCTTTAATACTGCAGATTTGGAAAGGCAAATGATGTTATCACTGTGCTCAGCTGCATTCACGTCCTGTCAGAATCAAGATTCAACTATCTTCAACACATACTCAGTTGCTCCACTTGGTTGTATCAGTTACATTTCATCAACTCACACTTTCAAACGTCTTTAGGCAGAGACTTTAATTCTCAACATGGACACAGTGGTACCCAAATGGGACACTCAGCTCCTCATTTTAAGGGAAATTAATCACCAAATGAAAACAGAAGTGGTTTCCAAACTCAAAAGGCAGTCCATAATTTGTTGGGACATTGTTCTCACAGGTGCATAAATAAGTTAAAAATACATCCATTTTGAAGGAGAAAGGTTAAATTTAAACCTTTAGCCCCCAGAGGACTCCTGGAAAGAGACAGGTAATAACATCTAGCAAGTCACACTTGAGCACGGTCACTCTGAGGAGCACTATGTAAGATGCAGAGCAGATAAGAAGATCAAGTTGCTGGCCACATCAGTCAGCTGTTTTGTAGGACTCAAACAGTGTAGAACAAAGTCCCCCAAGTCAACAGGCAAAATAAGAGGAAATAAAACTTAGGAGGCAAAAAAATCAACATGCCACCTTAAACCTTCTCTTAGTTCCAGTTTAAAGCCACTTTTGCAATACGGGGACTGAAATTACATAGAAACATTAGGTAGACCTTTGATTTAACAAAGAAGGAAATGAAAAGGAAGATTGGTCTGGAAAAGATGCATTGCACTGAGGAGGTCTCAGCTATTATCAGAACTTCACTAATGGCAGAAAAAGTGATCCCTCCCCCATCCATTTCCCTTTCTGTTTTTTGTCTTCTTCAGTTGATTAGTTAGTAGTCGATTTTTTCTCTAAGACTGCTTTTTTTTTTTTCCTAAATAAACAAAGCAATTTGCACTAGGGTGCCCTGTTTCCTTGCAGACTACAGACCTTACCTTAATAAACTGATTATATATTCATATTAATGAGAATCTGTTTTATCTGCCTGTAATCGGTGCACTATGGGCCATGGCCCATTCCTAATGTCACCTACGCTGAATTAATAAAGCAGATATACTCAGCTTTCAAAGTAAGGACTTCAAAGGTGAGAAAGTAAAAGCATGATTTTGTTAATGTAATCAGGAAACTGCACTAGAAACAAGGGAAACATAAATTATGTAAATCAGTAACTGTTTATTCTGCATTATTAAACGAGAAACTGCAGATTGTAGAGGTTTCTGGAATCAGCTGGACTGTTACTCAACTGAATATAAGCAGAACAAAGTCCCAGCAGCTTAAGCAGCTGTATTTTAGGAATCAAAAGAGAATTTCAGAATCAAAGGAGAGGAAAATCCTTCCTGCAGTTGGTTTATCTTCTTTTTTCTGCTTAAAAAAAAAAATAATATGAACAAACAACACAAATTGATAATGACTGACACATTAAATTTAGGAAAAAAACCCAGGAACACTCTGAACTGCCTGTGTGTTTTTGATGAGTTGAATAGGGGCATATCAACAGATGAGATCCCTGACCAGAGCAGAGGGTTGCTGGAGATCAGCATTACCTGAAAAACCCTATTAAAATTCTACATCATAAATAAAAACAAGACTATTTTCTGCAAAGAATTTGACAATGAAGAATTATGGCTTTATATGAAAGAAAATCTTGTCTCCTTATCAGGAGTAAAAAGTCTACTCGCAAAAGGCAGATACTCATTTCAGTTTGCCAGTTCAAGCAAGAAATCAACATTTGCCATATTTTTGGTAGCCAGTTAAACTTCAAACATTGCACTTCTCCAGAGGTTAGTGTGGCAACCAAACTGCGCCTCAATTTTTAAGGAAGCCAGGGGAAGTTCAGCAGTCCTACTCTTGGATTCAGTACTGCAGTTTCAGAGACTTCTTTCCTCAGATGAATCTTTCTTCACTGCTTTCTTGATGCCTGCAGGGTGCTTCTTCCAACAATCTTCTGACATTCGTGACTCCTCAAAAGATATTCAGCCAAACACAAAGCCCTCAGTTTTCAGCAATTCCTACAAAGGCACCCACAATATTCCCTGAGCATCATGTGGGTGACCATCAGCCTTTGGTTCATGTACCAGTATTTTGGGGTGTGGTCTCTTCTTTCCTTCATGGCAGCTGACTATCCCTGCTTACTTGGAAGCCACTGAAGCCGTTGCAGTCTCCTAGGGAGGGAGATCTGGGATACGCAATACCAATTCTCAAGCCTTGGCTTTACTGCCAGACAGAAACATGCCCTCTTGGTTTCACAGAAACCTGCTAGTTTTCCTTCATTGCACGCTCCTGCTTGCACACTCAAGGTTAAACACCTTGCAAAGTGTGTGGATGCTCAGAACAGCAAATATTTTGATTTCAATCTTCCTCTTTTGTAGCTGGTGGCATTTTCTGTTGTCTGATTACGCATGTGTTTTTGAACCAGGGAAGATCCACAGGGATAGAGATTTCTGTCAGTGCTCACACATTTTCTTATTGTTTTATAGTGGTGCATGGGTTTTGGCAGGGCTAGAAGGTACCTGAACTTTTAAAAATGTCATCTCTAAAGGCACCATGTTTGAGGATACGATGTATATGCAAGTGTCCTCATAGGAGTCCACAATGTGGGCAGCTTCTGTTATTCTGTCCTCTCTCTTAACATCTGCCAACTTTTCAAATGCATTCAGAAAACAGAAATAACTACATTTCACACAAAAATCCATTACAGCCTCCTCCTGCCTGTGAGAGTGTGGTAAACTTAGCAGAATTCAATTAAAGTTTATAGTGCACTTTACCAGGAGGGCAATTTTGATGTAATCATAGACATAATCTGATAGGAAGGTTGTCATAATGGCATCAAAGTGTGCAGAGACAACACAGCTAAAGGAAGGTCTTTGCTGTGCATTTCAGATCTAAAATACATTTTAAGCTACCCCTGAAGGCCTCTGCTTTGACCTAGTACCCAGATAAAGCCAACCTGGAAAGCAGGAGGAAATACTCTACCCAGACTCTAGTGTTTTAGATGCTTTGTCACAAACAAAAAGAAATCAAAGACAGAATTTCGTTTTAGATTTTCCCATAAGATTCTCTGAATGAACATCACAATTCTGATGTTAAAGATTTTAGTTAAAGGACTATAAATTAAAATCTAACAATTCCCTACCATTTGTACTAAATCTCATTAAAAATATAAGGCTGCCTTTGTCCTCCCTACTACCTCCTGGATTCTGGCTTCCTACAGTCACTGCCAGAGGAGATAAAAATCTTCCTTGGACATTTTTCCTACGCACCAACATGTAAAATGTCTATTCAGGTCTTTGCAGGGACTTCTGCAGATTGAGGGATAGCAAGATCACAGCCACGTACAAATGATACACACAATTAAACATGACCTTCCAAGAGAGGCTAAAACACCATGGTGATTTACTGATTATTATCAAAAGCAAAAGGTCAGAGGTAGATGGGATTTTTTTCCAAAAACACAACGGCAAAATATAGATGGATTTCAGAGAATGCCAGTTGCGAGTGATGTTGCATCCCCTGATAACCTTGCCTCACCACACGAGGAACATTTGGGACTGAAGGTCCACGCCTAAAACACCTACACGAGTATAAAGATGTGTAAGAGCTGTGCACCTGGCAGAATGATTTCCCATAGGATTTTTACCTGTGCTTTAACTTGATTTCAGCTTCCCAGAGTGACACAAATGTTACCAAGGTCCTCTGCACCAGGAGGAGATCAAACACATACCTGTTATGGCAGACAGAAGATAGCCCTGGAGAAACACCCAGAGTACCCCAACTGAGCAAGAAGAGCACTGTGGGCTCATGCTCCAGTCTGTGCTGTTGGCTACGAGAGCTCTTGGCCAGTTTATCTACATGTTATATCAGCATAGCAGAGTTCAAATTTTTCCAGAAACCTTTAAACTATTCAATTATCTTTTGGGGAGGACAGCAGAGGCACAGAGAAGACGGAAATTTTTTTTCATAAAATCATGGAATGGTTTGGGTTGGAAAGGGACCTTTAAAGGTCATCTAATCCAAGCCACCTGTAGTAAGCAGGGACATCTTCAACCAGATCAGTTTGTTCAGAGACCTATCCAGCCCGACCTTGAATGCTTCCAGGCATGAGGCCTCTACAATCTCTCTGAGCAACCTGTTCCTGTGTTTTATCACACATATCATAAAAAAATTACTTCCTTGTGCCTAATCTAAATCTACCTTCTTCTAGTCTACAATATAACCCCATGTCTTACTGCAACAGGTTCTACTAGAAAGTTTGTCTCCATTTTTCTTACAAGCCCCTTTTAAGTACTGGAAGGCTGCTATGTGGTGTCCCCAGAGCCTTCTCTTCTCCAGGCTGAACAACTGCAATGAGAGGTGCTCTAGCCCTGTGACCAGTTTTGTGGCCCTGCTCTGGACCTGTTCCAAGAGGTCACATCTTTCTTTTACTGAGCACCCCAGAGTCGGATGCAGCACTCCAGGTGGGGTGGAGGGGCAGAATCCCCTTCCTCACCCTGCTGGCGACGCTGCTTTTGATGCAGCCCAGGATATGATATCCACTGAATAGTATACACATCAAATCTCTCCAATTTAGGGAAAAGGTTGATAATATTCTATTTCTTGCCCTTGGTTTCTGAAGCAACAAGAATTTATAAGGATTTGTTTATAAGTATAAGGTAAGTGTAACACACCGGGTCAGGCCAAAGGTCTGTCGGAGCCAGAATCCTCTCACAACTACCAAAAGCAGACGGCCAGGTAAAAGAGTAAGAGCAGATCAGTTATATTTGGTACTTCCCCCCATCGAGAAACCTCCACAGGACTCTGGGGAACCACTTGTCTCCTTCATGAATTCATCCAGCCTTCCACAGAAACCATGACATTTTTAGTATTTGTAACATCCTGCTACAAAGGCTTCTAGGGTGTAATTAAACCTCACATGAAAACTGTATTTCTGTCTTTAGAACCTGGACCATAGGCTCTTGTAGTGAAGCAGACTGTACTTAATTGAGCCCTGCTACCTTTCCCATACAACTCTGTGTTGTTACCCACCATTATACTGCCAACAACAGCTCGTCAGGCCCTGGCCATTCTCTGAAACTCCTCGAAGCTGCATCATGTTCTTTTTGAGATGAAGGGACCAGAACCACACAGAGTTTTCAAAATGCAAGCCACAACTTTGTACAGAACCACGATTTTGTTTTCCTTTCTATTGTACTTTTAATAACGCCAATGCTGCTCGTCTTTTTGACTTCTGAGCTGCTGTGTTCAGGGAACTCTGCCATAAGCTCAGATCTGCCTCCCAGAAACTTAATGTCCAGTCCAGAACCCATCATATAATATGCGAAACTACGATTGTTTCCCCTCCATGCATCACTTAACATTTATCTATGTTTAATTTGACCTGCCCATCTACTGCCCAGCCACTGAGCCTCATAAGGTCCTTCCATAAATTTCAGTCAGCCTTCTGCTTTACTATTGTGAATAATGTTTATTGATAGCACTAAATCATGTGCTTAATAACAGTTCTCCCCTTTTCCATTTCATTTATGAATATATTGAGAATGAATAGATGAATAAGAACTAGTATCAGCACTGATCCCAGCATAAACCCTTTGGAACTCCACTGGCAATTTTTTACTACTGTGGAAACAGAGCACAGAGTCTTATTTCCTTTTTATACATTTATAAGTTCCCTTTGTGTTCCTAAATTAATGGTCATGTATGTAAGCCTCACATACCATAACTGCTCTGTTTTTTTTAAAGATTTCTGGTTCGAAATCTTGTTGAAATGACTACAAACATCATTTCACCCCACCTTCAAGTGGGGAGAAATTAAACTATGAATTTTACCTTAGTTGTGCAGCTGGTTTGAGGCTTTTTACGTTGTTTTCTGACAATCAGTTAGATCTTAAAAAAATATTTTCGAACTCATCAAATAGAAATTTTACTTTACTTAAACCTCTACAAGGAGTTTTTTAAAAATAAACCAAATCCACAAAGTCATAAACTGACATCTTGGTGCACAACCAAAATTAACCAAAATAAGTCTGAGGCTGTCTGCAACTTCAGCAAAGACTCCTCTTTTGTCTTACATGCACAAAACTGTTCCTTGCTTACTCTACTGGGCTTCAAAATATTTCAAAGTGCAGCATAGAGTTGGATGTTGCGCAGTAAAACAAAAGCCAGGCTCAATAGAGGCATTTATCTCATGGGGAGTTAAAAGAAGACTCCCATTTATCAAAACATTCCAGTAAGGCAGAAATTTACATTGACCAAGGCACAAAAGACCAATAATCAGTCTGACCCTCCTCCTCCTCCTCTCCCACATCAGGATCAATGCCAACAGACCTAGAGCAGATAGAGCTCCAGCTGTGTTAAATGTCTAGGGTTATGGAGATTTTCCTCACAATCCAGGATTTAGAGTCATGATGCTCGACCTCCTCCTGGTGCCTAATTGTTGTGTTCAGTTCACACAGAAAACACGTTATCTTCCATGCTCACATGACAGCATTCATCTCTGTGTGACACCAAACAGCTAAACAGCGTGGGAAGGCTGACATCCCCCTCCTCTCCCACGTGTCTGGAGCCATCTCAAACTGAAGTGTCTCAGCCTCAGCAGAACTCAAATTGCTTGGGGTTGGAGGGGGTTTTATGCAACCTGGTCTAGTGGAATCTTTCCCTGCCCATGGCAGGTGGGTTGGAACTACATGATGTTTAAGGTCCCTTCCATCCCTAACCATTCTGTGAGATGATAACAAACACCTATTTAACATCAAATTTGAAGGAAACCCTGAAGAATCTCCATGCTGTAAGCAGCAGCAGCAGCAGCAGGACAGATGGCTGCAATTAAAACAACGTGCCTGGGTGACAGTAAGAGCAATCCAGTGCAGTGCAGTATGGTTGCTGCCTGCAGCGACACTGAAAGGGAAACCGGAGAATGATCAGGGTGATTTTGTGGAAGGTAGATGCCAGGAGCTGTCCTGCACCCATGAGCAAGATCACAAATTCCCCTGTAACTTCTGTCCTGAGGTGCATACCATCTACCAACACAAGACTGTAATTATGGGGTCTGTGTTTTCTGGTTTTGCCAACCACACCCCATTGCAAAGTATCAAGTTACATCCAGTAAAAAAGTGTGCAAACCTTGTATTTTACCAATTTCAACACAAAACATCTTTCCTTTTTATTGGCCTTCATCACAAAGTCAAAAAGAAATACAAGTAAGTTTAAAAAGTTGTGTTTGAGGTGGGTATGTGCGGCTTCAATTTCATAACCAAAATCTGAAAAAAATGCTGATTGAAATTCCCCTACACTTGCTTACTCTAAGGAAATTGGGTTCGATTCTCCTCTCGCTGACACGACTCTGAAGTGTCAAGTAACTCTATTAAAGTCAATGGAGCTGTACTTAAATATATCCTCTGGGAACAAATTAGATCTGTGATTTTCATAGCGTGCAAATTTCCAATCTACTTCTACATGATTAATCATATTTTTAACATCTGCGGATAATTTTTTTCTTCCCAAACTAACCATCGTTGCACCGGCCATTGCTACCCTTTCACAAACACCTTTTAGACAAGTTTCACACCTACACTGCATCAGCGTGGGAGGTGAGATATCACAGGCTCCATAGAATCGAAGCTCCTGAATCCTTAAACGCTGAAAATCTTACCCTGAAAAAATCCTGTATTAAATTAATGAAAAGTAGAAGCAGCTCTCCTAAGGTTCTTTCCCAGCCCGTCACTGTCAGATTTTTAATATATTAGAAGGAAAACCAGAAACTTTCAAGGCAAGCATCAAAACTATAATTAAGAGGAAATGCTTTGGTTATTTATAGCTGGCTATTCCCATTTAATAGCCTATACTAATTTACTTTTTATTACATCAATCTCTTTTTTGTTAGGAAAGAAAAGAGAAAGTTAATCTTGGCATTAATGCTATCAGATACTGGGGAGGAGAATAGTAATAATAACTGCATCTCTGAAGATGGAAATAATATTCAACATGGCCATGCAAAATACATTTAACAAATTAAAGATTATTGGCTACCTTCAGCACGGCAAATGCCTATACTTAGTTGTCATTATGTGCCTATCTTGTGCAATCTTGGTAAAGCGTTGAAGAAAGCTTTGTTTTGATTAGAAAAACACTCTTTTAAAGTCTGCATAATCTAGCACTATAGATTGCACCAGTCCCTTGAAAAATATTCAGGCTCAAACCACAAAAGTCCACAATTTTTTTTTTTTTATTTTTCCCCTAAAAGAAATAACTGCACTGTAATTCCTTCCCTCTCCATTTATATTCTTTCTCCCATCAGACAGCTAATAGCTACACCTGTCCTTTAGGAAAAAAATAAAAGCAGAAGACTGTCTCAGGTTATCTTCACACACCTTTCCCCTTATTTCCCCTCTCTCTCCAAAGGCAGCAGAAGAAAAAGAAATATGCCTGAGATTAATTCTTATCACCAACCCTGCAGGGCTGTCATTTTCGGAGTTCCCAAAGCTATTTCTTCTAGCTCTTCCACCTGCAGACTCTGGAGGTGGCAATAAGGAAAAAGAAAAAAAGCCAAAGCCTTATTCACCAAACAGCAATTAAAGATGACGTGGCAGTGCTTGCCTTTACTTGCAGCACCTGTCAGCAAAAGCTGAAACTGCAGCAGGACAGAGGTTTGCTTTCCAGCTCCTAATTGCTCTCTACAAGCCTTTCAGAGAGTGACAGAAGACTGAACAGTAGCTGGTACCTTAACCCCTGCTTTCTAGCTGTATATGCCTGTCTCTTGGCTTTCTCCTCCTTCTCCCATCTGGTTCTTGCTGTCCACGGCTTTCCCTGCTCATGCAGTGAATCCCCTCCCACAGCCAGGCTAGAGCAGGCACTGATGCCCTTCCCTGGACTGCCGGTCTGTACCAGTCCCTCTCCAGGCCTGGGATCATCACATGTGCTCAGGGAACCTCAGCAGGCGTCTGGAGATCCTTCTGCTGAAGGCACACCCCACCCTGATACATCTGTCACAACGATGCTTTTCATAGCTGCCCTAATCCCTCGCCACCACAGCCTGTCTGTAGGCCTGTGTTTCCATCCTAGGAGAAGCAGGTAAGAGGAGACACATCTTGCACACCTTTTCCCAAGCATCAGGATATGCAGATCTGACACATTTAAAAATTGCCCAAAACTTAAATCCCTTATTAACACTATTTGACTTCAAGAGCAAAAACCAAGAAAAATATGTAAGTCAGAACCAAAGGAAGCCAGGAAGTGTTCAAACAGAGATCCTGTGAACTGATGTCACAGCATTTCGCCCAGTCCTAGACAACACCTCCCCTACCTCCCAACACCACAAGGCTCCCAGCACAGAAATTCTTCTCACTGGCTGCTGCTGTGAGCCCACATGGGCTAAATGCTCTGCAGTACTAATGGTGTGAGGCGGAGCAAGAGGTTCCCACTTCATTCTTGGAACAGGTTAAAGGAGTCTGAGGTTTCATTTCCTCATCAGCAAACTCCTGAGAGTTATATACTGCAGAGGATGAGTAAATGAAATTATTAATTTTGGAATAAACAAACCCAAAATGAGGAATTGAGTCTATCTGTGCTGGGCGTGTCTGTTGAGAAGAGAAAACAGGGCTGAGGGAGGGCAGAGAGGGGACTACACAGGTCTCATTCAATAGCATCTGTGCCTTCTCCACCTGTCCATTAAGCAGGACTGCCTGCTATTCCTTGGAAATATTCCAAAACCCACTTTGGATGCATCCAAGAGGAAGCAGGAAGTAAAGGAAGACAGGACTCCAAACAAGAGTTGGGCATGGGAACAAGACTAAACCACAACTGGGAAGCTCCAAAGGAAATTTTCCTGCAAACAGATCTAGATGCCAGCCCTCCTCAGGTACCAGAACATCAGGTTAGGGTCAAGTGCATAAATAACAGCATCTCTCCAGAAACATTTCTCTCAGCAGCAAGATGAATTTCCAGTTGCTGTCATTACTTTGCTGCTACTTCTGAGCAGGACGGTCGGGTTTTAAACCAACTCTGGCTCCTAATCAGAGGTAAAAAATATACCACGTGAAACAATTATATTTCACTTTGAGAGTGCATATTTTGTTCAGCATTACCAGAACAGGAAAATCAAGATTGAAAGTTATCTTAAATAAAGTCTATGTCAAAGTATTTTTACATTTTCCATAGCTTCAAAAACGTATGGGTGGCTTATACGCCTCTTCGGAAAGGTTAAATGAATAAAAAGGGGAGTTTGAAACACCTCAAATTTCTTCCGTTTCATCTCATCTCCTTTATCATAATTTCTGCAATGACTCCAGAATCCCCCTGACATTCAGAAAGTGCTCAAAAGGGCAAGAAATGTTTCAAGACATCACTCCTTGAAAATCAATTGAAACCAAGTGAACAAATGCCTTGTTTTAGCTTGGAGAGTTGCTCAGAAATGTTCCTGGTCACAACTCTACTTACAGATTTGTAATTCAGTGCATTCCCAAGAATGAACATAAGCAGCTCATGAAATGAGATTACTCAGGCTGACATCTCTGCTTTTCATTCCAGTGGTATCACTTGGCCATGACCCCTAGGATGGATGTGACAGCCCACATTCAGTCAAACAATCCAGGCCTGCAGATGATCTGAAGGACCAGATCCTCTGAAATTCATTAGCCAGAAGATGCTATCTCTTACACCATCCTCATTTCCCATGCAATTTCTGGCAACCCTTGTGCTATCTCAGATCTTCAGAGAAGCAGAATACCCCAATATCTCCTTCTTGAAACAACCTAAATACAATTCAGCTTCTAAATAAAATTCCCCCATGTCACTTAGTAGAAACAAATGTGGTGAAGAGAAAGGAGGGGACAAAAAAAAAAGAAGAAAAAGCCACACAAAACCCATCACTGCAAAAGAATGACAACAGAGATGTGATCACTTACAGGAAGGCAGGAAAACATATGCAACCATTCCAGGTTGCAAAAAATGTGTTCACATTTCACAGATTTAAAATTAAAAGTTAAAAAAAAAGACTGAACGCAGCTTATGGAGTTTAACAATTTGAGGTAACAGCTAAACAAAGAAAAATCACATGCATCCATAGTCAATTCATTAAAATAAGCTATTACAGCCAAGCATTTCCTAATCAGATAATTAGTAGCCTCTAATGCAATTAAGTTTACACAGTCGGCTAGCATAATTAAAAGACACCACTGAAACAGAACCATTAACACAGAATAAGTGTCTTTTGTCTGATTTTTATTTTTCTTTTGGAAGCTCTAGCTGAAATTGAATGTCCAAGGGATACATGTAGATTCCATTTAAATGCTCGATGCATTTCCATGGGAGATCAGAGGTTATTCTCAGAGTGGAAAATGAAAAAATTCATCCAAATGATACAGGAATATTTTAAAACTTTATTATAATTATGCTGTTCTACAGTTTTGTCGGGGCTGTTGGCTGAATTTACCACCTAACTCTCTGCTCTCCAAAGAGTTGGCATCTGCTCTTAGCTCCCACACCAGGGAAAGGCTCACAGTGCTAGGAGGCAGCCCAGGGAGACCTTATGGAGCAGCTCCTTGAGATGTGGGACCTGCCAGCACAGGAGCTGTGTGTAGCTAAAGAGCACACATCACGGGCATCACCTGAGTGCTAAAATTTACCAGCAAAAATCTCCCCACCGTAACAGCATACAGGAGAAAGCAGGCAGCTTCTGCCACTTGGACTCATGGAATACCCCCTTACTCAATACCTGAACTGGGAAGCTCTAATGGGAATTAGAAACAGGGAATTAGAAACAGGGAATTCTGCACACAGCATTAGGGCTGATTAAAGTTTCAGGTCCCACAGTTTCGTGTTCCTGACTCTGTCACGTTCCCACAGCTTCCACTCTAATGGATCCTTGCAAATACAATCCACTGCTTTCCACTGCCCCCCTTAGCCTGGGCTGAAATCAGATTCAGAAGCGCAGTTTGCTCTTGTTTTAGTGATTAGTCCTGGATTACATTTCTCTTTCTGTACAGGGAGAGAATCTGTATTTTAAGGCTTGTGTTCCTCTCAGAGGTTGTTTTCTGGTGCGTCAGGACAACCCACTTACCTCTGACTGAGAAAATGAGGAGAAAACCCCTCAAAAAAGCAAACATGAAAGCCTGTATATTCTACGGAAAGTTTTCTTTGAAAGTCAAATCCTGCAAGATCCGCAGGCTAACTGAATATTTGTATTCAAGTTTACAATGGCAGGTCATGAAATAATCTCAACNTTTTTTTTTTTTTAAAGAAGAGTCTATACCTGAACCTATACTCATTTGCCTACACCTAGACAGCTAGTAAACCAAAGATTTGGGAGGATGGATCCCATCCTACCTACTAATGTTGTCAGAGAGTAATCTGACCCATCTTGCAAACCTTCTGCCCTCTCTCTGGAGACAGGCCTGTAAATTGCAATAATCTCTGCTGAACACCGAGCCTAGCATAGATGCCACACTTGCTGGGGTGGCTCTTAGGTGACTTGCACACTCTGCTCCAACACAGGAGGATGTGAAGGCTGAATTAGGGCAGGTGGACAGAAGCACCCTTGCTGCAGAAGAACATCTGTAAACTTGTACAGGTATCTTTGCACTGTGACAAATAAGCATGATTTTCCTCTTGACTATTTGTGAAAAATATTAACATAGTTTTTTATATTATAGAAATATCAAGTTACATACATTCACATTCCCCTGGAGCTGAATCAGGCTCAGCTGCCACCCGTGACAGTGCAATTCAAAGCTGTGGAGTGCTGTGCAATGCAAAAGGAAATAAAACAGACCTTGAAAAAAATGCAGTGCTCAAAAGGAACCACGAAAGCTGTGAATGTCATTGGAACAAGGGGAACCCCAGAATAATCACTTTTTTTTGCATTTTTTAAGTCACTCAAACCCAAATAAGGTAGATCTGGGCTAGACTTATGGATAATACCACATTTTGTATCTGTTTTGTCACCCACGTAGCCAAAGCACTAAAAAGAAAAGATTTCCCCCAAGGAAATGTTTGCATGGGATTCACAGCAAGAGATGGGACCAGAGTTAAAGGGACATCAACACCTGCAATGATTTAAATTTAAACCGAAATAAAACAAATTAAGCCACACAAGGTGGTACTCAATAGCTTTCACATAGCTTTTCTTGTAGGGTACTTGAAAAGCTCAAGGATCTAAAGAGCAAGGTAGATCTTGTGAACTCTGACACATAAAAAGACCTTATTTAAAAGGCTGTCTAGATGGAGGAGTTCTCAGAGGTCATTAAACTTGGCTCTCTTTCCTTCCCCATAAAAATCTAGTAGACTTGGGAAACCTCAGTGACACCAGGACAATCCTGTTTTTCACTGGGAGAAAATATAAGTGCTATTAATTTTTTTACAATTTTTTTTGTACAAGAGGCCTTATGAATGGTGGGAAATGAGCATAAGGATGTGAAACAACCACCCAAATATTTTTCCATATCATGTTTCCTCTGATTAATACAGGAGAGATACAAATAAAGAGCAAAGCTCCTCTGATTAGTAGCAAGGACAGCATTCTCCCATCAGTTCTGCTGTCACTTACCGCGTGTTCTGGTGCTGACTGTGGAGAAAGGAATCTCTCCCCTTACAACAGCTGGCATTATTCTTGCTAGAAAGGGCTAGTTTAGGGACCTGCATCTGAACATAGCCTTGGAGGCCAGATGGCTTTCTGGCCTTCCTTTGGTGGGGCTGGTACACTTCAGAGAAAAAAAAAAAAAAAACTGACCAAAAAAAACCCCCCCAAGTGACATAACTACTGGATTAGTTAAAAGCAGCAGGGCCCTAATGAGATTTAATTTAATTCACTTTGTTCTGGCTTCATCAGCAAGTGTATAGAAGGATGGCAAAAAGCCAACAACTTTTCAAGCTGTGTACCTGTCTGTAAATCTTCTTCTCTCCAGGAGTAGGCCTCTACTCCTAAGACAACTTTCTGTCCTAGTGTTCCATTAGGACTGATTTGTTGGACAATAGGAGCTGCGGGGAGCCTAATCCAGCCTGCTTTGCAGCCTCCTAGCTCTTTTGGAGATTAGCACAACAGGGAGCCAATAGAGCCAGAGCTCTTGCTGGCATTCCTTCTACCTGCTTTCTCAGGCTAGAGAATCCCCTCATCATCATCTCTCCACCTCACTTGATTTTAACTCTTCAAACTGTCTATTTAGGATCTTTCTTGGGGTGTGGAAGGGACAAAACACCACTACTGTCTTCTTTTAGTCCTGGTGTATGTCAGCGCCATCCTTCCTGCAAGCAATTGAATCATGATTTAGGTGTGCATTCCTCTGCTGGAAGAAAACTGGAGTTGTCAGAATTACCAAGTCTCAGGAAGCCAACAGTGCTAGTTAAAATGAGCAGGGGCCACAATCTGCATTATTTCTTTATCTGTGGAGTTTTTTCCTGGGCTTCTTCACCTGAAACTGTGATAGTTTGAAAGAATGTGCACATCATATCTGGCCCAGTGAATAACAGAGATCTTCAGTGCCTTTACCAAACCCTCAGCTCTACAGGAGCTGATGCACATCTTAAGGAAGAGAGCCAACCTCAATTCAAAGGCTACATGGAAAGATTCCAGGGAAAAAAAAAGCAGCTAAGAAGGAAAGAAGGAAAAGCTGTCCCCTACCTAAGGGGAATATTTACTTTCTTCCTGTTTCCCCCTGCCTGCAAACAGAACGCACGGGATCTTTAAGTTGCTTCCCTCATTTCACCTATCTTTTCATTGACCTCCTCAGGACCAACAAGAGGGCGGAGCAGCCCTTCCATTATCCCTTAACACAATGATTCTCTGAACCATTATTTCCCAGATGGGTTTCCTCATTTTGCAGCCTGATGCACATGGCAATGGTTTTACACTTTTCCGTGGTGCTGGAGCAGTGGCATTTACTTCTGCTTTCCAATTACCTTCTTCTGCTAAGCAGCATTCTCCAAGCCTTAAACAGTATAACCTTCACCGAATAAAGTGCGCTTTGAAGTCCAGCTCCTGATTTCTCTCAAGCATACAGCAACTAATGCTGCTAGCAGAGTTCTGATATTGATCTTCTCCCTCTAGCTAAATCTGTGAATTAGAGACTGCAAATTCAAGATTTTAATGGGTGGAAATAATTCCTCTTCATTTTTGGATTTGTTTTCTTATCTTTTCTCCTATCTAACAAAGCATCTGAGAAGGAATTTTTTTTTAAGTATTTCTTGCTTCATCTCAGCATGTGGCAAAATTCAAAGAAACAGCTGAAGTTTCATGTGAGAAAATGTAAGCAATGTTTCAAACACATATTGTGTCAACACCTTCCTCTGTCTCAGTAAACCTGGGCTGACACACTCAATGCAAATCATCTCTCAAGCTGCTGAAAGAACTTTAGTATGTTGACTGCAGTGCAGGCTTCCTCAGATTTGTAAATACAGATTTGTTATGCTTTGTTTTACTGCGTGCTTCAGAGAGAGCGTGCCCAAACCTGCCAAATAAATACTACTGCTCCCTCTCTTACAAACATTGAGAGATTAAAATTAATTTTGTTTCACCCAAAAGGATCACATAAGCCTGCGTGATTGATTACCCTCTGCACATTCAAATCCTTTTTAAATTTATATTCAAATAAAAATAAAATAAGTAGCTCTAAAACCTCATGGAAGCAGGAACTTTTACCTATAGGGAGATTTTGCCCTATCTCTCCCCATGAGGTTGGGGATCATAAAGTTCCTGAGCATAAGTAGCTCTTTTGTTCTGACAAGACATCGTGACAAATCCAATCATATTCACAGGAGTGTGTGTGACCCACAACACTCACAGGAAACAGTTCTCAGGTCAGAGACAGGGAGAAGCTGCAAGAGGAATCAGGCAAGGTTAGGAGAAAAACAGAGACTCAGCTTTACCGTGTGTTTTAAGGTTGAACTGGACCCAGCAAAGAGTTAAATCTGATTTCTAAGCCCCAAATCAGGCTTCCTTTACAGCAGACTGGGAGAATGTGCTGCATTATAAACAAACTTCGGCAGCAAGCCCTGAGCCCCTGCAGGCTGTCCTCCTAATAACAAGTAGTCTGTGAACTTCCCAGCCTGCTTTCCTGCAGCGTGCTCCCATCCAGATCCTCCAGTGCCTAATTAAAGTAGCTGGGCTCCTGCTGCCCTCTTTTCCACTGTGGAGACATCAATTTGGATGTCATTCTCCTCCACCACATCATAAGCTCTCAGTTATGTTTCAGGAACATTTCATTTTCCAATCCCTGCCCTTCAGCTAACTTTGGTTCTAAGTGGCAAGCAAATTCAGACACTGCTGAGGGAGCAGGGAGTCAAATAGCCTGTCCAGCCACATGAGCCCCATATCTTTGGGAAACTGCTCGTAAGCGTGGCTCAGAGACCTGCCGTCGTTCAGAACGCCTTCCCTCATCCTGCCTACACCCTTCAACAGACCTGTCACCTTCTGCTTTCACAGCAGTTGTGGCCCTGCTGTGTTTCCAGTATTTCTCCAGGTTTACTGAAAGGCAGGGAGCAGGCAGGCCCACACCTGCTCATGGTACCAGGCTCTGAATGAATCCTTTTAGCAAGGATGGCCTTGTATTGCATACAGGAGCAGATGGACACGTGCTGTGATGTGGGTAGCAGCTGGTAAGGTATCATGGGTTGCCCCAAGAAACATTTATTTCTTTTTGAAACCCCTCTAGTCTGTTTTAGGACCTTTAGTCTTGAGTTGGAGAAACCAGTCAGTGCCACCATGTCCCCTCCACTTCCTGGATGACAGAACAGCTGGCCAGTTACTGAGGGCTGCATCTGACAGTGACAACAAAATGATGCTTTGAGGAAATGGTGTGGCTTATAATTTTCAAAAGGGAATAGACCTTGTTTGTCACCTACAGCTTCCTGCATGAAACTGCACGTTCAGAAGTCATCTTAAAGCATTTTCAAACTGAACGGTTCATAGTTTAGCAGCCTCTTTTTCACAGAAATGCCTCTTCTGGGCCCACAATTTAAGGTTTGCAGTTTCCGAGAGAGAGCTTAAACACCACTTTTTCAAGTTTTTCCCCGTGTGGCAAATTCTCCTCTCCCCATTAAGTGTGAAAATTTACCTGTAGGTATATGAATAATCAGAGCAACTAAAGCTACTAAAGCACATACTCAGGTTGAAATCTTACTCCAGTCTGGATGGGGAAATACAACTGCAAGCCTCAGAGTAGATTCCTTTGGCAGTTAACTGGATTAGAGTTATTAAATTATGGCTTAGGGTCTCAACCTAATGAATTGTTGTGATATAGTTAAAAGGGTGTTTTGGAATGGTATTAACTTCATATCCCAAAACATGCCAATAAAGAGAAAACTGCTGTGCCACAGCAAAGAGTGACAGGAGATTATCAACTTGACTTCCTTTGTTCTTTCCCCTGGTGGGGGGGAATCCACATACCCCCATGTGGTACCCATTCAATCAGTAAACAAACAGGAGTACGAAGGGGTTTGATTGAGCTACCTGTAATTGGAAGGATGTGCCTCTAACCCTGTGGCTCAGTGCTTGTCTAGCTGCTTTAATTGCAGCCAGCAGAAAAACTCCCTTTGATTTTAATGGGAACTAGCATGACACTGATGCTGTACAAATCTCTTCCTAGATCTTGTAATATGGTGATTGCAAATCATCTGAAATCTGCGGATCCAGCATGAGAGAAACTGCACTACATAAGGCAGCGTTTTATTACATATGTTTACAATACCAAATACAAAGTATCAGTATTATGTTTTCAGTCCAGGAGTTTCTGTTAACCTAAGTTATATGACACAAAATCATTATTTAGAAATCACACAGCAATTTGACATGGGTAGGAGGGGGCCCAGTGTCCGCCTAATGGACTCAAACAGCATGAACAAGAATTGATGAATAGGAATCGTTAGCTTATTATTTACACAGCATTTCTCAAAACACCAAGGAACTCTACCAACTAAATGAAGACAGCAAACTGTAACACAAGGAAAGGAAAAATAACGAGTTTTAAAAGTAAATTTAAATTATTCACAGAAATCTCAATCCGGCTGCCTGCAGAGAACAGCAATTACTGCCGGTTTGCATGCACACAGCACACACATTCCTGTCCTGAAACAAAACACGGCTCTCTCAAACTCTGCCATCTTCCTCAGTTAATGCCTTACTGTGCAACACCCCAGTATGTCTTCTAAATTATGGGCACACTGAATTGCATTGTTGCATCAAAATTCAGGCTCCAAAGAGAGATTTGTCTCATAGAACTATTTCAATGCTCAGAAAGAAAAAAACATTCAGAAGAAGCAATGTCATCCATGACGTGAATGAATTGACAATGAATCCATGTCAATGATTTTAAGTAAAAATTTAAAAAAAAAAAAATCTCTTTTAGCATAATATGTTCCCCCCAAAATGAAACAGAGATATCTTAAATCAAAAAGAGGCACAACATTTTCTCCCTGTTTTGGACTATAGTGTACAGTTTTATAAACCTGGATTGCAAGAAAAATGTTTCCAGCTGACTGCAGGAGTTTGAGTCTTGGTGCAAAACTGAAAAACAAAAAGAAAAAAAGCCAGTCTATGCACCAGGCTACCAGGGACTGACGCAGCAGGGAAAAATGCCATTGTCCCAACTCCATCATAAGCAGCATAGGGACATCCAGCCCACCACACCTCAGCTGCCTGACTGGATCTCTGTTCTCAGCTTCTTGCTACCCAGCCCTCCAGAGGCAGAAAGGCAGGATGTACTTGGGTCACCTGCCCCAAAACAGCCGCAGTGACACCTTGCAGGTAGGGCGTGTAGGTGTCTTACCCTCGAATGCTTCGTGGCAGAAGAGATGAATGCACAACCTCCAGCTGTATGTCAGAGGGAACAGAGGGGAGAAGAAAGCCTGGTAAGCAATTCAGCAGATGCAGAAGGATGGTCTCCCTGCCAGAAAGAGGAGATACCCAGCAGTGCCTCCCACAGCAGGTACCTGGCCCTGAGGTGGAAGCCAGAATCTGAGCAAGAAGAGAAAGAAACAAGCAAAGCTGTGAAAGCTGCCCTCACCTCAACTAGTTTGCCTCCTAGCAAGGGCTCAGCTGGTAATTGATTTTTTTGGTTGTGTAACTGGACTGGAAACCTCTGAAAATGTTGGTATGTGCAAGCATGTGTAGAAAGATGCTGATCCTAAAAAAACCCCATTAGTTTTGCACTAAAAATATTTCTCCTCAACAGTTCATGTAAAAAGTAAGAAAATACTGTGCTTCATCCCAAACTTGCCTTGTTTACTTTTTAAATTAAAAACAAAACAAACAAAACCTTAAGCTGAAATCAAAATATTTTGAAACACAATGGCACAATCTTTTGTTTTGAAAATATTCAAACCACATGGGGATCTTTTTTCCCATTTATGTTTGCATTTCTGTTTCTGGTAGTCCTGAAACATCATGTTTTTCAAAAATTAAACTACCTAAAGCACTCATTTGGTAGTTTTAGTTTACTTAATGCAGCATCAAGTATAACAGGCAGGTTGTGTGAGACACACCAAAGACCCTCAAAGATGAAGGTACACGGTCAGAGACCCTCCAGGCTCCCTCATGCTGAGACCTCTCCAGTGCCAAACTCCCAGTGCCTTCACTCCCGCTGATTGCAATAACGGCATCACTAATTCAGCAACAGCAACCACAAAAGAAATGGTCAGTACAGGGATGACCATTTTAATTTTAGGTAAAGCTTGGAACATCTAAATAGAGCTCAGCATGTGCTTTGTGTTTGCAGTCTTAGCACAACTGCCATTCTGATTTCTCATAAATAGTCTAAGTGCGTGCTTTCTCAGAAATGTATCAAAGGCTGTAAAAGGAGGTGCTGGAACACTTAACTGCCAGGGCCCAAGCAAACCAGTATCATTGCAGCATGTATAAAAGTCTCCTGGGGGATAGGTTGGACATAAAAATTCAGTTGGATCATTAGGAGCCGATGATTTAACTGAGAAAGTAATATAAGTCTCCAAGTTGGCAACAGAAAGACATAAACTGAGTTGGAGGAATTATTTAATGACTAGTAGACCAATAAGAGAGGTATTTCATTGCACGGGAAGATACTCCACATCATAAGAAAACTGCAATTTATCAAATATGAATTCTTAGGGTTTTTCTACCCTGCAGCTAATTCTGGTCATGTCAGTGGCCTAAAAATCTTAAAACAAACAAGAATGAACAAGAGTCAGAGGAGGCCAAAAGCCCTGAGTATTGAGCCTCTCTGGTACCAGAGAGAGCAGAAGAGTTTGGGGTCTGTATAAGTTGTCCATAATTTTGCACATCCGGGAACCTCTTTGCACGCTGTACAGCCTGAGGATGTAGAGGATACCAGTCTCAGGTGCCAGAAGGCTGCATTGAAGTCCCCAGAGTCACTGGGATGAAATATTGTGCCTTGACTCACACAGAGCCCCGTATCTCACTGATCTGCATCCCAGGACCTCTGCTCCAATTCCTTGCCCCAGCTGTGCTGCATGCACACCTCAGCAAGCTGGGCCCTGAGCTGGTGCCATGCAGATGTGCAGCCTGTGCTCTCACACCTCTTGCCCTGGGCTTCAGGATATAGGAAATCTCTGCACTCTTCTTCTTCAACCTCCCCATCCCAATGCACAGAGAAAACTGTCACTGCTGCAGAGCACTGATGGGAAATGCGAATGAGGTACAGGCTATACCTAGGGCATCACACTTAGCACGTTTAATTAAGACAAAATAATAAAAGCTAGCTTTTTCTTGGACAACTGCAGAAAATATATGCTCAGTCAGCTCCCGCTGGCTTTCAAGGTGAATGTCAGCCCAAATGTCACTTCAAGCCTTCGAGAATGCAACCCTAGGTATGCATGTGATACACACACAAAAAAACCCCCACCTAAAACCAAAACCAACCAACCAAAAAAAAAACCCAAAACAACAGAAACAAAAATCCAATCCTTTTTTCCCCACCTATCTATGTACCAAAGATTGCAGAACATAGTAGCATTTTCAGATCCTGTCCTTTTTTTCTCTGGTGCAGAGGAGCAAAGCAAAGGACACAGTCCTAGTGGCAAGAGTTCCCTGGGTGGTAAACCAATGAGGAACTCCCTTGCTGCTCATACCACAGAATGAAAGAAGGAAGCCATAACAAATGGGAGCATGTTTGGTCATGAGAGCCAAGTAGCTCAATTTAGTTACAAAATAATCATATTGGGACTCCTTGGTTTTGGAGCTCCACGGTGGTTTCTTACTGTCTGTGATGCTGTTAGACTTCTCCATGGCCCTTTTTTAGCCAGGTCACTCTCTACACGTACATTCTTGACTCACAGCAATGGGAGGCACATTCAGGTAGCTAAACATCATCTAGTGGTGTGAGTGGGAAGTTTAAAAATGGCCAGCATTGGTGCACTGAGTCCTGTGGAAGTCACTTTGAATTTTGGAATCAACTTTTAAGGGAGATGAGTGAATGCAAAATGGGAAAATGGTACTCCAGGAAGAAACCTCGGCCATGAGATTGTCAGACTGCAAAGAAGTAGAGTACAGTCACTTCTGAGCTATTACATTTTTTTCTTGCTCTCCTTATCAGGGAGGATTCTCAGAAGAGAATTTTCCCTAAGAACCTTAATGGAAAAAAACCAAACAATTCTCTTTGCAAAACATGTTTGGTTCATACTCTTTCAGCCGTGCAAACATTTAATGAGTTCTGTGAAGTCTTCATTCCTGGCATTTTGAGGCTACCAGATGCAGTCTTGGTAACTGAACCATGACTTAGATTCCCAGAAATCTATATTGAAATGGGAAGCATGTGAGCACTAGAGAGACCAGTAATGTGAATAAGCATACACAGCACAAAATTATCAAAATACTACCAGCAATATGCATGTGACAAATACAGACCTTGGAAGACCAGATAGGAGTATCTCTGTTATTCACGGGAGCACTGATGATGACAAATCTAAATGGAAAGCCTCATTTTCTACATGATCCTTTATGCTAAATGTATGTGTTTTGCTCTTTGGTCAGTACTTGCTCCTCCTAGAACTAAACTTCTTGATTTGGGATCTTAAAACATCATTAATTACTGTATGGTTTTAATTCTCTGCAGACTGAGATTCTACTAGCTGCCATACAAAACACAAATGAGCTAAAGTCAGAAAAAAATGATGAGCATTTGATTTTACAATAACAGCGAAGATCATGGTATGTGCCTACCTGGCAAAAAATGTCCTTCTGGGATGGAGTTCCAGGATGTTTACAGCTTCAAAGGTGGGCATGCTTCTGTCCAACATGGATTCAGAGGTGATTTTTGCCAGGAAAGTTTCCTGTTTATTGCAATGGAAATTGTTATTAATCAAAAGATTTCCAGTTAAAGTAAAGTTAAGTATTAAAAAGGTTTCTTTTTAATATACTTAAAGAAGGACAGGGGAAAAAGAAGTTTATGAAAATAAATATTTTCTATGAAAAATTTAGAGATTAATACTTCTGTTTGTTCAGAACATTCTAAACTGCAAACTTTGTTTTACTGTAAACAAAAGAATGCTTAAATTCATTGTTATGGCTTTGTTTACTGAAGTTGAAATGTCTTGTACTTCACAGGAATAACTTATTAACATTTGGAACAAACATTCATTTCCTTCCTTAAAAATCTCAAAAAAATCTTTAAAACAAACATTAGGGTTTTTAAGTACATACAATGACAGTAAAACTCCATCTTCTGCTGGAAAATATAATTAAGAAATGAAATACACCTGTTTTTTTAGCCAGTATTATTTGATCTCCACTTGCAAAATTTAAATGTCACTGCTGCCTCAGAAAGGCATGTATTATTATTATTACACATTAGGATTGACTTGGTACCCCAAAACTCCCAGTCAAGACCAGACCATACTGTAGTAGATTGTGTTAAAACACAAAGTTGTACATAATTCAAGTACAAATTTTATGGTGATTTACCGCTATTCTTTTCCCTGCACTACAATGTCCACAGGTTTCTTAGGTTTGTTAGATTTGTGTGAACAAGGGAAAAGGTAAATTAACTCAGGACCCAACTGGAGTAAAAATCTCCCTACTCAGCAGTTGTTTCCTATGTACCTGAGCTACTATATTGTATTGCAGTTTTTTCTTAAAACAACATTTAGGTTTTTTTCTAAATAGTCTAATGGAAATGGGTTCTGGTTTTGGCTGGGTTAATTTCTTCACAGGAGCTGTTGTGGGTTTGTGTTTGGGATTTGTGCTGAAGACAGAGTGGGTAACTCAGGGATATTTTGGTCACTGCTGAGCAGCTCTTGCACAGTGTCAAGGCCTCTTCTGCCTCTCACCCCATCCCTCCAGTGAGGAGGCTGAGGGTGCACAGGAGCTGGGAGGGGAATATAGCCAGGACAGCTGACCCTAACTGACCCAAAGGATGTCACACCATGTGGCATCTTGCTCAGCACATGAACTGATGGAAGAAGGAGGAAAGGATGTTTTGAGTGTTTTTCTTCCCACATAACTGTTACGTGAGATGGAGCCCTACTTTTCCTGGAGATGGCTTGAACACCTGCCTGCGCATGGGAAGAGGTGAAGGAATTCCTTGCTTTGTGTGCACAGCTTTTGCTTTACCTATTAAACTGCCTTTATTTCAACCCACAAGTTTTCTCACTTTTACTCTTCTGATTCTCTCCTTCATCCCACTGGAGCAGGAGGCAGTGTGCAAACAGATGTGTGGGGTTTGGTTGCCAGCTGGGGTTAAACCACAACAAAATGTCTTCAAAATAATATGAAATCTCACAACTAAGGGACACTTGGGTTGTTAGCTATTAAGATGACACTCCAGGATCTGGAGCATAAGAGAAAACAACTAATGATTAAGTTTTTCCTTATCATGGTCTGACTCCGTTCTTATGGTCTGGTTTTATAATCAATTAGTGAATGTGTTTGATTGAAAGGAAATGCACTTTCCCTTCCATGTCTGCTGGATGCAGCCAACAAGTTCCTGGATGTTGCAGATTTTAAAAGATTTTTAGCTTATAACAAAGGCATTGCTTTAATTTGGGCTGGATTTTCACAAATATGTATCTACAGCTGGATTGAAAGATGCCTTGTATAAAACTCCTCCAGTTACTCCAGACAGAGGACATTGCTGCCTGAGCAGGCTGTGGTACAAGAGTGAGCTCTGTTACTCTGGTACAAAGTGCCTGGTGTAATCCCTCTCTGGCTGACCTAAGAAAAGTTAGTCTCAAGACAGGAGAGGTTTTGCTGCCTTCCTGCTGATCTGTGCTATATGATTTAGCATATTATAGAGGGAAACTTTCAATAAGCTTTCACCATTCTCCTTTGGTGTTTGTCAGTTTCCTAACAAATAATCTTTCCTGTCTCTGTTTACCCTAGACTTTTCTTTTCCTCTTTTCTTTTCTTTCTTTTTTTTTTTTTTTTTTTTCCCCTTTTGGGGTGAGGGGAGGGTGGGCTGTGTGTCTGTAGTGCCTGGTATTCTCATTTTCTTTTGCTTTAGAAAAACTGAGCAGAAAGAACAAAACATTATTAGTGTAGTCAATTCCTTCAGTGTAGCTATTACAGCTATCAAATATTTGCAGTTCTGATAGCAAATTCATTGCTTTTGCTGCAAGGAAAGATCAGGCCTTGCTGGAGCGAGATTGTTGTTGTTCCTGCTGCTACATATTGGTACAGTGTGATTTTTATTTAGTGATTTTTATTAACAAGGAGGAAAAATGGGCTTGGAGCTTTCCAAGTGACCAGACTGAAAGGAGCACAAGCCGAAACGTATTTTATTGTAATAGTATCTAGCAATCCCAGTACTAATGAGGGTGTCACTAAACCAGAGGTTTGTTAAAACAGTGAAAGCATGCTCCAGATCTAAAAAGCCAACAGGCCAAACAGATGACACAGAAAGGGGCAGAAAAAGCAGTAAAGATGCAGTACTACAGAGCCCCAGTGCAGTGGACCAGAAGCTGCTACACACTGCTGCTCTTCAAATAATGATGACTGCTTTTAAAGCTACTTCTATGAGCTGGGAGTCCATCTCCTGCTTGCAAAATGACACGAGCTATTAACTCACTGAAAAACAGTACTATTGGCAGCACAGAAAATGCAAATAACAAGCACAAGGAGGAGGAAATTCAAGTAGCTTTATCCTCCCCTCAAAGCTATCCTAAAGGAAGGAAAGGCCTCCAGTGTCAGCAAATAGCCCTCAGGGCAAGGATACTGCACTTCTCGGTGGGCACAGGGATTTCCCAGAGCTTCTGCAGCACTCAGAATGCTGTTCCTTGACAGCACAAGGATTTCAGGGACAATCCTTGGAGGTGGCTTGCACAGTGGATTACTCAATTACTATCCGAAAACCTTGGTGATCCTTTGGCCTTTTAACCCAGCATAAAGCAGCCACATCAAGGACAAGAGATGCAGTCAGTGCCAGCAAGCAGGGAGCTGAATGTACAGTACTACAGTGTCCGTGTCTTACAGTGACTGGGGGCCAATTCCACCCTGCCAGACCAAAAGCTACTGAACCATTGGTCTGACTCAGTGTTGTTTACCTACATTGTGTTAATATGCATGCAGCAGGTGAACTTGAAATGGCAGCATAAACATCTCTCCTTCCTGTTAAACTTTTCATACTTTCCACCATTAGCTTTCCACCACAATAACCGCTTTGCAACCGAGAAAAAAACCAACCAAACAAAACCCCCGCCCCACAAATACCTAACATATCCCCAAAGCAAAAACTTGGGCCTGGCTTGAGGCCTGGCTTGGTCTGGCTGGCACATCCTGGGTAATGCATCCAGACAAGGTTTCCCACTGCTGCAAACTGTGTGGAGGGGCCACTGTGTAGCATATAGGTAAAACCTTATAAAATGAAGGCCTTGTTGCCTTTGTAAAATCATGGCTCAGGCCTGTTACTTTGGCTAGAGAAGGACCATGGGAAAGAGGCAGAGCTGAATTACAATTAGAAAAACAGGCTGTGTGATTATCATGTGTTCAGTTAGTGGTGTGTGTTGATTGGTTAAATCAAGTTTGTTGTGCCTTAAAACTATGTAAACCCTAAGAAACTATAAAAGGATGTTGCGTGTTATTAAAGCGGAGGCTTTTGCCTGAAGTTGTCTATGAAGCTTGTGTGTGTCGTGTCCGCCTCAACAGCGACACCTCTCACCATGCACATATCACCAGTCAAACAAAGCACCCCGAGTTATGGGACAGATGGCATCATCTACCACTGAAACCTCCCACCTGCCTCCTCTGAATGTGAGTGTTATCTTAGGCCTAGGGGAAGAAGAATGAATCACTGCAAAGAACTCACAAGGAAATCCAACTCAGCTACTGTGCTGAGGTCAGCTCTGACAGGGTGAAATTCCAGCAATTCCAGCAGCGGGAGATTGCTCACAACCCACCAACTCAAAGAAACCCACCGACGCAAAAGAAGAGAAAGACCAAACACGGGATTGTTTAGCATTAGAAGCAAGAGAATCGTTTAACCAACAAAATAAGAGAACTGTGCATCACTAACTCCTTTGTTTGCTAAAAGGTATAAATAGTGAAAAGTTCTTAGTGACCTCGGGACCCCCACCACTGAGAAGCCCAGAGTGAAGAAGTACCAACAGGATACCACTGGATCTATGATGGACAATGAATACCTTCTGCTTTATCTCTGTCTCTCTGTGTCTCTGTCTCTCTCTCCCCCTCCCCTTTTCTACTTCTTTCTATTTCTCTCTCTCACATTTCATTGTTAAATAAAATCTGTACTATTGACTTTGGCATATGTTCTCGTTTGCACCTTAATATGGGTAGAGGCATCTCTCGACAATCAAATCACTTTACTCTTAAGTCCAGATATTCCTCTCCATATACTTGCAGAAATCGTAATCCATTTGCCCTGCTGGAATTTAAACATGCAATGCTGGCAGAATTAAGACAAAAAAATACCTCAAGCTGTGTGACAGAAAGCATCATAACCACAACTGATGTGTAAAGAGACTATCTCATGTTCTCACATTCAAATTTGCCACAAGTTTCTCATGCCTGTCAATCTTGTTTTGATTAGAACAGCTTCCAGGGCCGTCCCTGAAGCATTTGTAAATGAATCCTTCAAACAAACAAATATCTCACTGATGCCAGTAGTCCAGTTGAGTCCATTTCTCCTCTGTGGAAATCACTATAATCGCTGAAACAACCAACAGCCATGGCAACTCAGACAAGAAACACATGAAATCTCTTTTTCAAGCTGTTTTGGGACTGAACAAAGGATCAGATAGATAATAACCTTTTAGAGAGTTAATGGAAAAACAGAATAGGAAGTGCCCAATCAGGGAAGATTAATTGAGTTATGGCCAGATTATACAGCTGATAGCTGGGGAGAAATGAATTGTGCTGACACGTGTGCTGGGAACATTCCTCCTGCCCTTCCTTGAGCAACCAGACACAGATAACCCTTAAAAATACTTCTGCAGGTTTCTACAGAGTTGAATCTGCAGGTCTGAGCACAGGGAGAGTAAAGAAAATTTAATAATCCAGCTTCATGGAATTCTGTTCTGGAGCAGACCATGAAAGTAGAAACAGTGAGGATGCGATCCTTGACAGATTAGAGCTGATCACAACACATGACAAGCAGAAGATTTGGGACCTCACTTGGAACTATATCAAAGAAAGAGCTTTGGCCCCATGAAAAAGGACTCAGCACAATTACCTAATTCTGTAATTTAGATTAAAATGAAATTAACTGCTTTACTGGGGCCTCGTCCAGGAGATGCCTCAGATTGGTTGCTGCCTACCTCTTTCACCCACACCTTGTCCCTGGCAGGTGAAGCTGTGCTGTTGCAGACTCCCAGAGTAGTCCCAGACATCACAGGGAGGTACAGGATTAGCTTTACCATCCCAGGGTAACCCTCTTGTGCACCAGAATGTCATATAAATAACAAAAAACTCTGCCAACAAGTTACTTCTCTTGGGGCAGCTCAGGAACTTTGCTCATGGTTCTCAAATCCATTCCAAATGCCAGGCAGACTTTTAAGGCACTTATACCCCTCACTGGACATCACTCCTGATGCATATTCAGGACTGATCTTGAAATATAAGCTAAAGCTTGTACCAGATGTCAGGCTAGATATTTGTACATTCAGATTGGAAGTTCTGAAACCACAAGATAACCTGAACAAACTGCCCCATTCCAAAGTCTTCTACACATTCTATCTTTGGTACTAGACATTTCATAAATACATTAGAGAGTAGAACCATATGCATGCAGCTACTAAACTATAGAGGAAAGCATTAGAGAAAAACACGTCCTGGATCTCTGATCCAGTTTGACATTCACTGGGCTATTTTTGTCCTTAAGTAAGTTTAAAAACCCCAGCCTTGGTCTCTACCACAAGTTCACAATTTCCAATTATCCTGTTAGAACAGCACACAGAAAGAGCAATGGGATACAAGCAGTGACAGGACATGAAAAGCACGTGGCACACAAGTCTAAGAAAGGATGGTCTGTTCTAATATCTTACTTTTTCCTGTAAAAACTAAATGTTAAGTCGAGCATTTGTGCTAAGCAACCATGAAACTGTTACTACCGTATCAAAAAGGCCAGCAACATGGCAGAAATTTAGGCTGCCTAGAGAGGAATACATTACATTTGTCATGTTTTAGAGGGAGCAATTAGCTTTCAGTTTGGCTGAAAATTTATTTTGCTGGAGGCTGAGAAAACACATGTATCAAGTTATCCCCCAAAATGCAGCATTTGCATATTTATATAGTATCTTGACTAGAATGCGTAAATGATAGAAAATTGTATACATCAGGTAGGAGAGAAAAGGCCTGTTTGAAAAATAGAAATTCTGAATACCCTCGAAGTTGCAACCCAAATCATGCCATGGATGCAGACACAGCAATGATGTAAATAGCAACAACACAGTCTGTGGGGATATTGTGAAGGAAATCTGAAAATGCCAAGGTTTTCTTTTTATTATCACTATTCAGTTTCCTTAAGCCTTCAAGTTACTGACAAAATTTAATCCCTTAATTAAATTAGATTAGGTGTTACAACTAATTTGGAGAATGCAATCATAATCATCTGTCAGAAGCATGGGGTTTATTGCTGGCCAGAGGACTCACAGTGAAGGAACCTTGCTTTGCTGGAATTACACAGGGTCTGCAAAGCGCCAGCAGAAACTGTGTTTCAGACTTCAGCACACCAGAGTAGAACACAGACCCAGGACCATGTCCAGTGCAAGTCTCTCATCCCACCACTGGATCTGCTAGTGTAACTTCAACTGGTCCAAAATTATGGCTGCTGATTCTCTGGAAACTCTGTTTTCCACAAAATACTGTTTCAATTTCATTGACTCAAAGCCTAAAACTCAAGAAAATTTGAGTGAAGTAGAAGCTCCCCAGGAACTTGAAATTGATTAGTAAAATGGATTTTCCTGTTCCCTCTAATTCCAATCACAAAACAAACACCAGGACTTTCCATTGTGCAACTAAAATAATATTGGACAGGGAGGAAGGTGTCCACAAATTCTTCCTGGTATTGATTATTGTCCAGAAAAGAATTCTTTGTCAAAGGCCCAGAATCCTCAGTGAATTGCTTTTGATTCACCAACATTTCAGTGACTTCCAGACACTGCAAACTTAAGAAATCAACACTTTGCAGTAAAACTTCATTTTTCTGTGGAGATTCTGGCTCCCCAGAATTACAGGGGTTTTTGTGAGAAAACGTTATGAAATGGCTCTTTGATGCTGATCAAAGAAAATCGATTGGTGGATATTTCTTACTGAGACCACTAACAGAAACACTATCAAAATCCATTCCAACAGCTGCAGACACAGCAGAGAGACCAGGAGCTAAATAAACAGCCCACGAGCTTCCCCATTTTCCTTTTGCAGATTGCTGCATGGCACAGCAGTTTTGTTGTCCTCACTAGCACAGTCCACTTTGCCTCTGTTGTTTGTACGAAAGCAGGGAGCGAACCTGCAGGTCTCTAGTTCCAGTCTTCTCTGGGGGGAAGAAATTGTTTGAGAGTGCCATAAAGTCAACAGTATCGAGCTGTGTATTAATGTATTTATGTCTGCCGTCTACACTCTGCTCCTCTCAATTAAAAAAATGACTGACCTTGATAACTAAAAGGAGTTGGTGAAGGTAACAAGACTCAATCAATGACTCACCTCAAAGAGAGCCTTGGCAAGAGGTACTTCACATGCACAACAGACTAAAGGGGTAGAAAAAATAATGACATAAACCTCCAAGTTGTCCCTTTTAAGCTCCGTTCCAAAACAGCACACTGACATGCCTCAGAGATGTAGTGATTAGATTATCACTAGAGAATATGGTATTAGTTTTGGGAGTTGTGCAGACACTATTATTTCTTTTATGACAGCAGTTAAAGAGTCCAAATCATGCACTGTGAGACTTGAGATGGTGATTATACAGAAAGAAGGAAGAAGAAAAATCTCCACCCAGGGAGTTTACATTCTAAATGATTCTCAGATACACTAATTATTAGGTTGCCTGACATTTAATCAATCACTGAACAATTTAAATGCTTGACAGAAATGAAATATCTGTCTTTGATTTAGTATGAGCCTGTTTCTAGCAGGAAAAACTTAAAACCGAATAAACCAATTATTATTCCCATTACCTCATCCTGAGTGACTCTCTGGGATGATAAAGCCATCTTATTGGACTTACAGCTGAGAAATAGACTTCTAAGGCATAAAGTTCTCCAGATGGATGCTTTTGGGGAATTAGTTGAATAAGAGAGATTTAATCCATCCAAAAGTCAGTATACTTAAATACATGATGAACATAAAAAACTCTCTGCTAATCCAAAGTGACAGGTACTAATAGGGTACTTAGTAGATTAATAGCTAGCAGGCTATGTTTGGGACCATGCTGTTTATTTCTATCGTGTGCTTGAATGGATGTAGAAAATAAACCCAGTCCCTTAGGCACATTTAATTCAAGTGGACAAAAATGCATGATTGTACATCTAAGCAGGCAGTTGAATCTGTAAGTTTATCTTTAAGATGCCATATTCCTTCAAGCTCTTGAGAAAAAAAGTCATAAACCAATCCTGGAAGAACTTTCTAATCACTGCAGGTGGTAGTTTGCTGGTTTTCATTGCACTACCTTTTGTCAAAGGGAATTTTTCAGCATTAGGGCACTGTCTTTTCAGGTCTTAATTAATACCATGCACAGGTGCCATGCAGGATAATCACAGTAAATCACACAGAGGGTTATGAGTCTCTGAAGAACTGTTATTAAAGACAGTCACATCACAAAGCAATAAGCTAGAAGGATGAAACTGTCACACACCACCCGTTTTGGTTGGGGCTTTTCATGTCTACAGAAGGAATCAACTTTATTTAACCAGAGGCCCAACCCTTTAAAAAAATGGGGAGACAGACAAAAATGCCTGAAAAGACTCTGTCTCACTAACATGTTCTATGATGTGAGGTTCTGCAAACAGTGTACTTGATGAACAAAAGATATCCCTCATACTCCTACTGTACTTTTGCAATTACAGTTTGGATGAAGGTAGTGTCAGAGTCCTAACACCAGCCTCTGAAATCCCCCAGTTATTTGGCATCAGAAGTTGCAAGGGACTGGTGAGTAAAAAGTAAAGGCATTTTTACTCTTTGTGGTTAACAAAGAACCACCCCTCCTCTTCTCTGGCTGCACATTAGACAGGGTTCCAAATCTAAGCACCTTCACAACTTACAGTGTATGCTTTCATGTGGTTACACACTACAGAAAATATTCAGGATTGTAATTTGTTCAAAACTGACAGTCTGCTCCCTGCTAGCACTGCAGCTTGACAGACTCCTCCAAAAAGACAGACTGAGCCAGATATTGCAAGATCTCCCATACTAAAAGAACTCAATCAAGCTTCCCATGTTGTTGGAAGAAGAATTAATAGGAGGATGCTCAGTGTATCTCAGTGTGCTCTTGGGAAACTGCAAGGATCAGTCTCTCTAGGCTGCTCTGCTCCCTGGCAGGCCGCTCTGAACAGCTCTACGAATCCTTGGGAAAAAAAAGGCAACAAACATCTTTAATTTTTTCTAGGTACCATTTCAGGTTTTCTGTTCTCAGAGCATATTTTTCCTTCTGCTAAGAAACTTTCTCCTTGAAATCAAGCTAACAGATTTTGCATGCAGTGGGAATTCCTGTTTCAGCACACTCTAAGCAGTACTAATGCAGTGACACCAGAGGATGCACAGAAGACTGAAACAAAGAAATGCCAGTGATGATAATAATAACAACCACCAATAATCTGCCCTCAAAATCTGTCGATGTAAGCAGAAGCAACATTTGTAGCAACACAGCAAAAGTTTAACTGCCTCAGTTTTCTGTACCCAGAAGTGGTGAGCAGAAGATATACGAAAGGGAAAATGCATGAATTTGTTAATAATTCAAAATGGTTTAATTTGCACGGAAGAAACTGAAATGTAAGTAGTAAAGGCCTTATCTACGTTTGGATTGCTTCCAATTCTATGGTTCTCTAACACTTGTTAGTGTTGGCAGCATTGCATGCTGCCAAGGGTACATTTTTAAGTCATAGAAACGTTTAGGTTGGAAAAAACCTATAAGATCACTGAGTCTGAATAAATATGCTGAGATGGAGATGACAAAGTTACAAAGATCTCTGTGCAAGATGCTTCCTAAAAGTAGAAAAGGCATAATTGATTTTCCAAGGGTCATGTTGGAGATTTAGGATAGATTAAGGAATTAAACATTTTTTTCTTACGTATGATTATGCTGCATTGACTGCCAAATCATGTCTCCTTTTCACCCATAATGGAAAAGTGAGGTACAGAACCATAAACAAGAACAGCAGAATATGATCACACTGTCATGAAAAGGAGCATGAGGATGAAAACCTCTCGACTTCTGTCAACAGAAGCAAAACAACAGTAAACTAACAAGGAAGCAAGGAAGCATTAACAAGTCAGGTATGCCATGCCTTCCGGTGCTTGGGGTTTTCAGGTGTTTATAAACTAGACACTACATAGACTAAAAAAAATCAAAACAAAACAACAAAAAAACAAAACAAAACAAAAAAAACCCAACAAAACTGAAGAACTACCTCTGAATATCTACCAGATTCATAATGTGGAAACAAACAATTCTCTTTGTTTCCACTGAGAAGAGAGAAGGTAAGTAAATAGGCAGAAAAGGTTTTAGGACAGTGTCATCAGAGTTCAGGCATGAGCAAGAGGAAAGAAAGCTCACTTCTTAGATTAGGAAAAAAGAATCTCATTGTACAGAGCTACAGTGGTGTAAAAATATAATAAAACAAAACATAGCTGAGTTTTCAATCAGCTAATGTTAGCATACCAGAAAAGAAAATCAAAGCTGCTCAGGAGAGCTTTTCTATTTGCTGACTGTACAGCTGATAGAAAGTAGTAAGAATTGCTAGTAAAAGGAAAAGCAAACTGTCACAAATCTCAAAGACAAAAAAATAAATTCTGTGACTGTGAGGGAAACTCTATGATTTCATATGTTTAGTAGATATCATATTTTAATAATAATTTCAGGACAATCCCAAATTTTGGCAATTTGTATACTTAGCTCATGCAGCAGAAGCAAAGAGACACACACTATTGAGCAGGTTTTAGCAGAACTACACCCAGGTATTTATAATCAACAGACTCAAGACTCTGGAAGCAAACTCTGCCACTGAAACACAAGAACCAGAACTTCATCTCTGCAATAGATTTCAATCTCCATGTGTCTCAAATATTTCTCCCTACAATGAAGAACATCATCGTTTAATCGAGTGCTCAGTGTCTAAAAGCTGAGTTGTTGAAATGCACATTTTCTCAACTTGAAAGGTTAGGTTTTTCAGGAGGTTCTGCATTTTCATCAGGGAACAAGAGCCCCTAAAACAATAATTTATTTACAGAATGTATTAACAAGGAGTTTCCAGGTAAATCTATAACAAATTCCAAATACACACTTTAAAATTTATCATTTTCTGCTGCCCCATGTTCTAGTGCACACCACTAATCAAACACAAAAACCTGTTTTTCCAATTTCTGGTTAATAAACCAACCCATCATATTCTAGCAATTTACTTCTTGTGCAGGTGGGCCAACAGGATGGGGTTGTGGAGATGCCCAGGACAGTCTGACAAACAGAAAGGTTTCTATAAACAGGTGTTTTCTGCTTTTTTTTCTTTTCATGGTACATAAAAGGAGAGAAAGTTTTGCCAAAATTAAGGCAGCCTGTTTTGTATGTCACACCTTCTAGAGTCCAAAGCGTGAAGAGCCCACATAGAGGCATTCATCACAAAAGGTTTGGAAGGAAAAAATTCTGCAGTTGGGACAGGTATCTATAGTTGCAGACCTAATCTTACTGAAGCTGTTTAGCAAGACTTTTCCTACTTTTTACTCTTGCTCCCTAAATGACCTCATAGAAGAAGAGATTTTCCTTTGCCTGCCTCATCAATACACCATCTTTTATTTATCTAAACACATAGGAAAAAACCACACCTCCTTTGCTAGAAGATCAAAGTAATCCTCTTCCTCCCAAAAAGCTACTTGGAGAAGTGACAAAGTACCAGTTGTACCATCACACCACCTCAAAGGAAATCAGCAAGTGCAGCCCTTCCTCAATGATAATCTACTCAACCAAAAACTACACACTAATTAGGAAGAACTAAATATGTTCTAAAGAAACTTCATCCAAACTGCCAATTAAATGCAACCTGAGCTTATTATGATTTTCACAAAACTAGAAACAATTGGTTTCATCAGCTTTTTTCACTTCCACAGTCCTTTTTCTGGTTTGAGTTCTAGCCAGAGATGAGAAACAAAAGCAGCAAAAATGCCATAAAAGGGGCAAAATGCTATTCTTGCTGAATCTATAATACACAAAGGGTTCATTATCTCAATCACTCTCATTCTCTGAATGACCAGTCTCTACCAGGCCAGACCAAATTTCTCTCTAATTCTAATTTCTCTTAATTTAGGGAAAGCTCTGGGATAAATCATCAATGTATAGCTCCAAGGCTCCCTCTAAGAGGTTTTAAATGTGGGAAGACAAAGAAGAAAATTGTTCTAGTACTTCCTGATTGCTTTTTAAAGCAATTTAAAAGCACTGAATGGTGTCTATTACCAATTCCCACAGAGAAGAGTACAGCACTGAAGCTGCAGCTCTGCTTTCCACTCTTTGGGCAAGGGAGCAGATGTTAAAATAGTGATTGGGCATCCCTCACCCTAAGGGCACTAGGCAATGCTAACATCTCTCCTATGGAAATGAGTGAAGCAGCAGTCTGCTTAGAAAGCTGGGAGACCAGACACATTGTCATGTTTTAAGGCTGTAGAGATCAGGAACTCATAAGATCTGCCATCCTGAGTAACAGAATTTTGCTCACTGAACAAAGAAATGTTATTGCAAAAGAAGACAACAAAACAAAAACCCCCACACCTTGATTTGAGATGTTTTTCCCATGAAGAATCTTTTCTTATCCTTCCTTAAATCCTTTTGTTGCTGAAATCCTCACTCCTCAAAATTGCTCCCTTTTACCAACGGGGATTTCTCTAACATGAACTTCTGGTCTCTCCCTGGATACTGGCAGACATGTGCCTTGACAGAATTTTCCTGCTTCATCTTCACAGTACAATTCCAGCTGGCAAAGCTTTCAGGGGCACCAACCAGCCACAATCACAACTCTGCCAGATCAGCATGACACTGTTTTCTCCTCTGTCTGGAAAAGCTGGTAATGGACCAGGATTGACGCAAAATAGACCAAATCCCAGCATACAGAAATAGCAAACATTAATTAGATCAGAACAGCTTAAACGTTCTTTTTACCAGACTGTAAATTTGTTCATAATTTGATTTATTACAATTTGTTGAGGAGAAATTCAATTGTTGGGTGTTCAATCAACCTTGGATGGTCAGTTGTTATCATCTCGTATTTCCCTTTATTGTTGTCATACTGTTTGAATTGTCTTCAAAATTAAACTCATCTAATGAAATGTCTGCATATTAAAAAAAAAAAAAAAAAAAAAAAAAAAAGCCATCCAAACCCAAATACTACCAGATAAAAAGAGAAACAAACAACCCAAACAGTTTCAGGCTAAAACAGCCTGGCAATTGTAGCTGCATTAATCCCATAATGGGACCTGAGGTTTAAGAATTATAAGGCACATGTTCAGGGATCTAGGTCCCCATCAGATCACTTACACGACAGGATATAAGGGACACGACGATCAGATTCTGATGCTACATGTGGCTATCCCGGTCACTGAAAAGTTGAAGGAGTTGTAAGATCTCCATAGGCTTTCCTTAAAGGGATCCACTTGTTTAATTGTTTGCAGTAAAATCTAGGAGCACTTGTTTCCTTCTTTAGATGTTTTTGTGCAGAAGAAATAAAAAGAACTTTCTTCCCAAACCAAAAAAAATGGTGCTATCATTCTATATATGTGGTAAATTATTGATGTCACAAATACATTTCCTAAGAGTGTTTGTCATTCTTCAGTACTTAATTTGTGAGGATTTGTCAAGAAATGAAGCACTTATAATTCTCTGATGAGTTCTAGGTTCATCCCCAGAAAATCAGAAATGTCCCACTGGCTAAAACCCAGGATTTTTTTTGTTTCACAAAACATTTTACATTCCTAACACCAATCTTATGCAGACTCTCTGCAAGCCAAAAAGCAACACTGTGAATTTAAATAGCCCTTGACGTGATTATTACTTTTTTTAATTGCTCTTCCACAGCTGGAAATCTTACCAAGGTCACCTCTGTAAAATTATACAAGTGACTGACAAGAAAAACAGAAATAGCTAACTACAATAACTCAAAAACCCCCCACCCTGAGTAATCTCAATTAAGTATCTCAATCTACTTGAGATACTTAACATAGCAACAGGCTTCAGGGTCTCAGAAGACAGAAAAACAACACCGTCTGAGGGGAGAGACTCAACACAATAGAAACTGGCAGGTGATACCAGCTTCATTAGAGAAACAGCTAATTTGGATTCAAGTGTCATACTAATGAAACTATCCTCCAAAACCTCAGTCAGTAACTCCAGTAAGGTTTGTACAGAACTTTCTAACCTGGCTTTAATATTTGCAGTTTGACTCATTTCAAAGTCCTACACTGACTTTCTAATGATACCCTTCTGTAAGAACATGCCATACAGAGACAAAGGCAGAAAAAAGATACAATGCAGAATTTAAGTGAACTTTTTTTACTGCACTGTGACTGCATTTCCTTGGAGTACTGGCAGCAAGATGCTTCCCAACCCAAAAGAGATTTAAATGTACTACAGAAAATTAACGTGTTATACCCACACTGAAAAATAACTTATTTTTTTCTTATAAACCATACACAGAACAGCACTGTTCATTAAAAGGCAATTCCTTAAAAGTTGAAGGCTTGAAGGACACTGAGTGCAAAAGTTATGTGCCCTCAGCAGAGCTATTGAGTGGCAGGTCTGGAGCTGCCAAACATGCATGCAGTAAATCAGCATTTGTGTTTCAGTGAGGAGACCCACAATTTGGACTCTGGACAATCCTGAATCTCACAACAGGGTTGTTCTGCACACACTGGATGCATATTGCTCTCCCCTTATGCACCCCCTGAAGTCAGCGCAAGCCTTTGCTCTTAACTCAATGAGACAGTGGTTAAGGCTGTGGGGCTCATCTATTTGTAAACAGCACTAGAATAAGAACAGAACTTGAAAGCTCATTGTGGAAGGACAAAAGCATTTTAGGCATTTGATAGTACAAACACTACCCCATAGTTCTAGACTGTGTCTCTCTCTTTCCACTAGGATTGTCATATTATGATTATTATTAGGACAATAAAGTCCCATCTCTGAAACAGAATGGTTTCCAAAGAGGCTGTTATGATGAACCTTCCACTGCCAAGAGAACCAGGAAAAAGGTGAATAATTTCTTGGAACTCAAATACTATATACCAGACAGGAATATATAAAAAATAGATGTATCATTGCTGTGAGGAACCCTTTGCTGTGTGCCATGGTTTAAAAAAGAGCTAGTTTCATCCTAACCCAGCTTCTTGCTTTTCCATTCAGTTTCATCACTGACTTGAGCACAAGTCAAGAAAGGGCCATGCCTATCTTTGAATTCAGAGCAAAGACTGCTCTGTCTGGAAGTCCTACTGCTCCAGCACAAGTGTGCCTTGCTCACAACACGTATATTCAGTTCATGTACCTTATTTATTCATTTGTTATTCTTTGCTGTTTTGACCCTTATTGCTCTCTGGGGGCACTGAATGTACTTGCAAGAGAAAATAAGTTTCCACAAGAAAGGCAGCAGCAGCTCTGGGTTTCTAGGTCCCTGACAAAGAATTTAAACCTACCTGAATCAGACATCCAGTGAATTTTGTAACAAATGGAGTGAAACTGTTCGTGTTCATTCCTGCTGGAATACAGGTCTAATTTAAAAAGAGGACCAGCCTGATCTCTGGATCATCAGGGCTGTTTAGAAGAAGGCTCCCTTGCACTTCTCACTGTAAATCAAGGATTGATTTCCCTCCTTCTCTTATTTTTTTTTTCTCTCTCTGAAAGTTACTTACAATCAAAACAATAAACAACAAAAACTCCATTATTCTGGTCTCACTCAAAAAATCAGAGGAAGAAAGGCAATGGGAAACCCAGCTCTTTGGTGAGACTGAAATTTCTCAAGAATTTCCCAATTTCTTGACCGTAACTGACAACTAGGAACAAGTGTTCAGTGACATTTGGAAAATAACCAGATTCAACTTCACAAACTAACCAGCTTTTCAGCCTACAATTTAAGGCCTGTTGAAGCCAGTGGGATCTAGTTGGATTACTGGAAGACATTAAAATCTCACATGAGATTAGGTTTTCTTATTTTGCTGTTCCATAAACACTCAGGCAGCAACTTCTCTGATCCGTGCAACAGGCATGCCTTATAAAGGGGTGTTGGTCTCTTTTCCCAATTAATAAGTGGCAGGATGAGAGGAAATGGCCTCAAGCTGCACCAGGGAAAGTTTAGTTTAGATATTAGGAAAAATTTCTTCAGAGTCACCATTCCTGGAGGTATTTAAAAGATATGCAGATGTGATGCTCAGGGGCGTGGTTTAGTGATGGACTTGGCACTATTAGGTTTATAGTTGGACTCAGTGACCTTAAGGGTCTTTTCCAACCTAAATGATTCCATGGTAACAGATTGAGCCAACTGCCTGACAACCCTTTTGCACTGTTTTTCAAAGAGCTCTTTCACAGCCCCTTCTGAAGGGGCTCTGCTACTCAAGTCTCTTGTCACTGATGGGGAGCACCCTGAGGATGACATGGCTCATCATGCTATTCACAGGCACAGCCAGCATGCCATGTCAGGTTGATTTTGCTCTGTGAAGCTCAATTCCAGCCTCCTAAGGCTTACTGGGAAGTGCTTCCCTTCAGGAGCTGGCACTGCCTCAGCCGTGGAAGCCAGGACTCAGCAGCAGTATCTATGCCACCACAGGAAACAGAGAGCCCTAGCACAGACACAGAACCATCTAAATGGTGCAGCTATTGGAATGGTCTGGGCATGGATTTGGCCAGGCCAGTTAGAACTGTGCCAGATACTTTCAGGACACAAGTACGGCATTATCAGGACCTGTTGGTGGATTTGATGAGGCCATCCAAGAGGGTGAGAGAGGAAGATTTAGCGAACTGTTTGTGAACTGAGTAAAGCCCCTTGGCTTTACTTTTATGGGTAGGGAGTACCCCAGCCTAGTTTACTTAATAACAGGGACAGAAGATTGGTATAGTCAGATGTTGCAAGTTTTGACCCCAAGGCTCTAGGTCTGAGCAAAAGCCCAAGAAAGGCGCCTGAAGTCATCACTGCTACAGCTGCTGTTCACAATTCTGCACCAATAAAGTGCAGAATCCCTCGCTGGGGCGGATCTAGCCATCCACAAATGTTGCCATACAAGTGGGGTTTGTGGCATTTCCCCATGGACTGCTGCAGTCTGAGCAGACTGCAGTCACCCAGCTTCCTCATGCACTGGATCTTTTTGCAAACCCGGGCAGCAGTCTGGGGGGAAATTGTGTTCTGCTCTCACTGTCAGATGGTAGGGAGTAGTCAGCTGCAACCCAGAAGCCTCCCAGTCCTGGTGGAGCCAAGGTCTCAGGCATTTCCAAGGGCAGCTGGGAGGTCCATGAAACACATTGAGACATTTTGCTGCCTCTGCCCACGGCCCTGAATGCTGAGATCATAGCTCTGCAGCCAGCTCTAACTCATCCCTTCATCTTACAGATCCTCCCAACCAGCACACTCTGCCGCAGCAATAGCAGGGCCCATGAGCATTACTGACCCATGTTCATTTTTCTTCAGAAAGATGCTGGAGCATAAACATCATTCAACATGGGCAGCCTTTTCTTTCCTTTCCACAGAGGCATTTAGCTAGGCTTGGCAGAGGGAGGTAAGCCTCCGGGAAGACATTATCCTGACAGCAAACACTGGTGGCTGGCTTTGTGTGTATGTGTGTGTTTGGCAGACTCTGGATGCTAAATAAATATGGGTTATTAATAAAGTGCTAGCTGGAGATGGAAAATAAGATTGAATGCTTCATCTTCCAAGAGCTGTTTCAGGATCTTAGGGGAGAAATAAAGAACTAAGACAATGGAAAATGGAGAGCCACGGGGGAAGGAATGGGGTGGAGAAGGGAATTCAATAAAGAGGAAAATAGCAACAAGGAGGAGGCAGTAAATTTGGTTGGTTGTAAAAGAGGCTCAAGCAAAAAAAGAAAGGGTAACAAAATAGCACTGGTATAAACAAAATGTCAACCACCTCTTGCCCCGCTGTGATTCAAAACAAGATATGAAAACACACTACATTGGCCAAGAACATTTGTGAGAAACTGGAGAAGGAGCAAGAGACAAGCAAATAATCTGAAAGGGAAAAAAGAAAAGGCAGGAAAGCCAGGCATAACGTGCCCAGAGAAGGAGCCCCTGTAACACAGAGGGGCTTCAAAGTGCTGCAGGACTCTACAGAAATGACCATGGGCCCCAGAAGGGCTCTACTCCTGCCTTCACCCCATTGATATCCTACCCAGCACAACCACGGGTTCCACCTTCTCTTCTGTGCCCCAAGTCAATGCCGGTGCTTGGGAGACAAGTGCCAGCAGGTTTTCCTTTTACCTTGCCATTTTTATGACCTAGTCCAACTCACATACTGCACATAGCTTGGAACCACATCATCCCTCCTAGGAGCTAACCACAGCATGGTTACTTCTGTGAAAACGCTGTACTGTCATCCAGTGACACTACAATAACCTAACTTTGCAAATTTATAAAAGCATTTAGTACTACAACAATCCTTAAACTTAGACTGCATGGATTTTAGCCTAACAAGCCTTTACATTTTTATACTTAATTAACAGCAGGGCTACTTTTCTGGATCATCAAAAGGCAAACTGCTATATCTATCTTTACATAGGTGTAATTCATTTATTTTTCCGAAGCAACAAAGCACTTCATTAATTAAGTCTCTCGGGCCTAGTTCTTTTCTACTTGTGCTAAAATAGTCCTAAAGCTGTCATACAATTAATAAAGGCTACAGCTTAGAGTTACTGTCATATTTTTGACCACAGCTTTAGAGTGTTTCAAATTCGGCTGCTTGGACTTAATGGTCCCAGAGAGCAGTCTTGATTTCAGAGACAGCATCCACAGCTCCGCTGGTTTTACTGGCAGGCTTACAGACATAAGTAATGCAGAATCTGGGTCATTTACATTCTTTGTATGTAGGAGTGGAGCCCCTTACCTCCTAGGGCTCCTGAAGCCTAACCTGCAGCTATTTCTTTGATTCTCACCAACATAACTCACCAAACAAAACCTTTTTTTTGAAAAGCACATCATCCTTAGGTTTTGGCTTAATTCATCCAGGCCTTGATCTATCACCTTTGTCCTTCAAGATGAGATAGAGACTGAAACAATCTTTCAAGACAATGTCATCAGAAAAAGACTCACTGCCTCATTTTGCAGAAATCCACACATCAAGCCAGTCCAATGGGCCACGAGAAACTTATCTGCACATGCACACGGAGGCCAGGATGTGTGGGATGCCATGTTCTTACTTCACAGACCTAGGTCAGCGGTGTAGGAGGGAGATGCCACAAACCTACGTTGACCATCAGAATTCAAACTACTCACTGCCGCCAAGCAAAGAGGTAGGGGATAAAAACCTAAAAGGCAGGACAGCTGGAAACCTTCCTACTGCCAGCCTTACTCGGGAGCACTCTTACCAGCAGGGGCTTATTGAAAAACTGTTCACACTCCAACAAGTGCTGTTCAGACAGAGAGAATGTATTATTTCTTTGCCTTCCCCCTCACAGCAGGAATGCACGATACCCCTGTAAGGACAAAACAAAATGGGGCCCTTCTTATGTGGCTCTCAGCCTTAGATCTCATTTAAGCACTCATTTCTACCCCCATTACTGATGTTTTCTTCTCAGGTATGGGACGTTTGCATGAAAACACTATGATTTAATTTTTCAAGCACTGTATGATGCAGCATATACTTCATGGCTCTTAATTTAAAACATATTAATTGGTGCTTATAGTACATTTGTGGAGAAAAATGAACTGATTTTACAGAATTATGTGAATTTGTATATATTTTGATAAATACATTAGCTGAAATAAAATATACTGATAAGACAACCATTTATTATCCCTTGCCAGCTAATTAGGTGGTCATTTGTATTTTCAACTAGTTGTGTATACTATTTATCACTCCGAAATCAGTCTTATGCATAAGCATTCTGTTTGAAATGACATCAAAAGCCTGAAATCAAGGCATTGCTGCATGCAGTGTGAAGGCAACAATGACAATTCTGTTTTGTTTTATTATTCAAAGAAAGAATTTCCAAGAAAAATGCCACTGGAGGCTAAAACACTATTAGAGATGTCTAGCATACAAAAAGCTCAATTCTGTGACTTCTAAACAAGGGGCTCTGCAAAAAAAACTGTTAGCTGCAGAACTGATTTCAATCTTTCAGACAAAATACTTGAAATACCTTTTCCATGAAAAACCAAAACTCTCATTGACAAAGGATCTCTTCTGCAAGCTTTACTTTCACTTCTGTCCTTTGTCCAATACAAAGACAATTTCTCTCTTGAACAGACAAGGAAAGAATAGCTCAAAGCCCATGAAACTGAAAAAAAATCTTCCCCTCCTCTCAATTAACTATCAGTGTACTTCAGCATCACTACATATAAATATTTTTGAGCCCCCCTTGTATGTGGCATGAAGGATTGCAGCTAGTGTTTGTGCAACAGCTTTCCCTTCCTTAGTCTGCTTTTCCCTAAGGTCATCTGTATTTCCTAAGGGATAAAGCAAGTGGCCATTGCAGCTTAAGGAGCCACATCAGCAGCCTCCTCATTCACCATGCTGCTGCAGGTGATTTTCCTTGGTGTCCCCCCCTTCTGTTTTTTAGGGCAGCAGGAAGAGGACAGTATCTCCTGTTTTCCTCTACTTCTGCTGGTTTGCTCTCCAGGAAGGGAAAGAAAGGACCTTTATGTGTATTTCTGCAACCCAGCACAGGCAGCAGAGCTCTGCCATCCTGCAAAATCCAGGCCACAGCAGTCTGGGGTAACAGGGGTGAGGGTGGAGCTCCCTAACCCACCACCCTGCTGAGCTGCTTGCACTCCTGAATGGAGCTAAGGGCAAACACACCGAGTGCAGGGCCTGATCCAGGCAGGCAGCCATTCCTGCTGGCAGGATAAACCCTGCTGCAGCAAAGGGATTATTCACACGAGTGCAGACTACTCCAGCGACACAGAGCTCGCAAAGAGAAGAACTGTGTGAGACCACTGTGCACGCGACACACAGCCATTCCCAATCACCCTCACACCTGAGGACATGCTGCTGCCATCACCAAAATCTGTTTTCACTTCAGGCATTTGATGTTATACTCTCTTCCTGCCAAACATTTCCTGCAGCCTAGGGATGAGATCCACTTTCTTCTCTTTTCTTTTCTTTTTTTTTTTTTTTTTTTTAATTAATCTGGTTACTGGCAAAGGCACACATATCCCACAGAGTGACATGCAAGGAAAAAATTAAGACTGCTGATGAATCCCAAGACACACTTCTTCCAGGTATTCCACCTCAAATTTCATCAGCTTTGGAGCAGATGCTGCCTGCAGTGGAGAGCAACCTTCAGATGATTCATGGCTGGGGATTTCTAGCTGCCACTGCTTGTCACCACATTGCTCAGAGGAGCTTATAAGCTTGCTGAAGGCAATAAATAGCTTCCTAAACCCTGCTCATTCATATAGTTTCTACTTCGGTAGCATGAAAGAGTAGACTCTACAGCCAGCACAAGCCAAACAGAACAAAATTTTCTCTACACTTTAACAAAAGAGTTTTTGCTTCTGGAATTCAAAATGTATACCAAAGGTGAAAAAGCTTGGTAGTTGCTCAAAAGGATTCCCTCTCTGGGATACGGCTGGACTTGTTTCTCAAATCCATGCTGCCTAACATGTGGCCTAATAGTGCTCCTACCCAGCAGTGTTGTTTCTTTGTAATATGTCTTGAGTTTAAAAATCTCTACCTATGCCAGTGAAGGAAGCATGGCTTGACACAGAAAAGCTGGTGACAGGCTCATGGAAGAGGACTCCTGCATGGCATAGAAGCTTCAGCCCAGCTAAATGTTAGGTCCAGGCTCCCTAAAGCACACCTGTCCACAGGGTTTACTTGTGCAGACGACACACAGGGCAGTGGCAGAAATGCAGTCATGCTGAGTGATCCCCTTGGTGGATGGGAGACTCTGTGAGAACAATCCTTTAAAAAAACAAAAAGCCCCTGGCTCAAAACAGCCATCAAGTTCATTGCTTTGTATGTCCCAGGAATCTGATCCAAAGCAAGTGGTGTAGCCAAGTAAACCAGCTGCCTTTGGAAAGAGGTATTATTTCAAACCCTCGGGGAAAAATATGTTCATCCCCTTAATCCTGATCTCAGTAGGCAACTGAAAGTGTAACTGTTTCTGCTTATTCCTCCCCATTCCTACAGATATGCTGAAGCCTTTACAGGCAAGCTTTTACAATATTCCCATCTCTCTACTGATGGGAGTATTCACATTATGAAACATATCTCACAAAAGAAGGTTGAACATGAGAGGCAAAGGAATAGCAGCACCTCAAAACCTTATTTCTGGGAAGAAGAGCACAGGCTCTGCATGAAGCTGTATCTCAGAGTGCAGAACATCTTGGGAATACAACAACCATCTGTTTAAACCCAGTCAGAAGTTAGAGCAGACACAAAGGCCAGGCTTTCCTACCAGCGCTATAAAAACCTCAGTCTGTGCTCAGGACTCTTTTAAATGCAAAATATTAGCTAAAACATGATAGCAACATTGATCTTCTCTATACCTTCAATCAGCTAACAGAGCTTAATTCTTTTACCCCCAGTCTTCTCTGTGCAAAATGACAGCATCCCTTCCCTATTCCTGGATACTGCTACTCTGAAACAATCTCTGACCTCATCACGAACATCTCACAGCCACGTTCTCTCTCCATATTCTCCTCTCTGCTGCACTCCTGGGTGAGCTACAAGTTCCCAACCTCTCTGGCCCTGTGCCACAAAGGGTTATCAGGGCTAGCCTCCTGTACTCCCGAACACAACAATGCAGTTTGCTAAGTCTGTGTCTGTGTCCCACCCATCCTTCTGTTCTGACTAAGGAATCAGCTTCTCTAAACCTCTGCCTGGGCTTCTGACAGCAAACATCTCACAACACCAGGTCACTGGATCTCTGCCATAGCAACTTCCCACGAGAACGGGCACCAAAATGTTGGATGCAAAGTAACACCTCTGAGACGGAGCCTGTGCACTATTATCAGAAGGACGGTACCACTGCTTACTGTGCCAACAAATATATTATTCAACAAAGACTCAGCAGAAGAGTCTGCCAAGTACACCCACTCTCAGAGCAACACTACCAATACTTTGTACAGGAGATTAGATAAATTGAAAAGAGTGCATTACTTCATGTGCTTCCTATCTCAGTCTCTGGGCTTATATCTGCATTATCTGATTAAGTGACTGTTAAATAACCCAAGCTGCCAATATAGGCTGAAGAAAACACTTTATCTTGATCCGGAAGTGTTGAAGTAATCTCCGAATATGAATTTCAACAATGAAGAGCATTATTCAAGGCATAAATGAAGCTCTGTACTAGATCAAATCTAGTTACATCTGATAATGTAAAAAGGGAAAAATACTTCAAAGGAAGATGCAGCAAACTCTTTCTTGCATATTGCCTCTTATTAGCAGTACTCAAAGCAGGTAACAAAACTCAGTCCAGTCCATGCTACCAACGAGGGGAAACAAAGTATAAGAAAAGGGAAAAGGTTTTCAAGCAAGAAAAGGATCTCCTCAACCACCCCCAATCAGTTGTTTTCTCCACCTAGGGAGAGCAAGTATCTAAATGTCACACCTTCTTCCAACACACACAGGGAGGGGAAAAATCCCCAAACCCTTCTTAAGAATGTGAAAAATATCTTCAGAACATAAGTCAAAGTATTCTTATTACCCATACAAATGCAATTCCCTCTGAATGAGCATGAAATGATAAAACAGTATTAAAATATTAATGGGGCACTAATCTGGTAAACATTTTCATTAGGAGAAAACAGCATTCATGGGAAAAATTATGTCTTCTTATAGCTCATTCTGAAAGGAATTTGAAGCACAGCTGAACAACTGGTTTTGGAAACATTTGCTCCTCACCTAGCCCTAAGTCTCCGCCTGCAAAGACGTGGGAAAGCATTTATTCTGTTTGTGAAATCAGAATGAGGCTTTTATCCACACATTTTGGCAATGGTCTCTGGTTATATAATGATTTCCATATGCTTATCACATCTGAACAAGAGCAAAACAGCACGGTACCAACTGGTTCTGTTTACATTATGATTCAGACTTACATTTGGGGTTTTTTGGAGAGGATGTTTGTCGGGGCAAGTGAATGCTTTTCAAAGTACCTTTCACTCTGACACTGAAATCAAAGCCATTGCCAGTAGGAAAGGGAAAAATCTGGATTCATTAAAAAAAAAGTAAGGTCAGAACAGCATGAACAGAATGCTGGATAATATAGAAGGAACTGGCAGTAACACCAATGTTTAAAGTGGTCTGACATATCTCATGGTAAGCTTTTGTTTTCAGTTACTTACAGCATTGCCAAATTAACTGGTTTGCCAGCAATTTCCTTTGCTAGGTGTCTACCCCAGGCTGGGAATTTTTTGGCTTGTTTTCCTTGGGAGTGGGAGAAAAACAACTGTTCAGAGAAAAAAAAAAAACTGTTCCATTGTTTCTGAAAGTTGGAAACATTTTACTACAAAACCCACATTAGTTTTTCCCTTTTAAAAATAAATAATCAAATCAGATTTCAACAACTTTCTGACTGCACAGCAAGGTTGTAGAAGTGGACCTCACAATTTTGTGGTTGTAGTTTTGAAGATAAGAAGTTTTAATTGATGTCACAGGAGAAAAAGATCCTGTGAAGTAACATACTTGGTTGAGCCTTACAGAAGTTCAGCAACTGTACAGCAACATCTTGTGCTGTTCACCCAGCATTCATCACTGCCCTGTGAAATTTTAGTATTTTGTAGTGCTACAAATAATCACAATAAACGAAGCCGAGGAAATGACACATGAACACACCTTTGAGTTAAGCACTCAAAATCTAAACAGTGCAACTTTAAGCCTCTAAATGTAACCTTGATAAGGCCCTTTTGTGACACTGCCTTTGCTGTACAAGGTACTATTACAGCTAATTTCTGTTCTCTAGGACTTCTGACAGCACCACGGGCAATGTTTGCTACTGTGGCAAGCACTGAGGACTTCAGTCAATGCATAAGCCAGGCTTTAGGAAACAGCAGGAGCTTTAAGGACTACAGCTCAATGTCACCACAATAGCTCAGGCCCAGAAATACACTCTTTTCAAACTACCCCAAAACAAATTATTTCCTTTTGATTTTTCCCCAAATAAAATTATAATCTAAAAGGTGCTATCTCAGCAAGAAAAGACTTTGATTCTCAGCACGAATAAGCATAGAATTATGATTGTCCAGACACTGAAGAGCTGAGTCTAAAAGTAAAAGCATACCCAGCAGCAGTTCCTGCACTGTGCAGCTTAGATCTGGCCGGTGAGCACAGAGGGAATGCTCAGGTAGCTTGATTGTGTCAAAGCAGGCACAAGAGAAAAAAGGAGTGCCTCAGTTAGTACACACAACATTGGAATGCTACTTCACTCAGAAGAGTCCTCAAAACATCTTTTTTATATAAATCCAAATGTTACCACCCACCCACCACCCTATATTAACTTAAGATGCCCAACAAAACAGATCACAATCCACAGAAATTATAAAATATTTTTTTATGCAAAGCTGGTGAAATGGAACATAACAACCATTCCCTAGGGCCAGGCAGCCTCAGTAGACTTCTGACATGGTAATGCCCAGTTGATCCTCTAATCATCTCAGGCTCACAGAAGCTTCAAGGAACGCTTAAAGGCCTGAACCAAGGTCTAACGTGGAGAAATTCAAAGCATTGTCATGTTTTCTCCAGCTCCCATCCAGCTGGGACAGCCACAGCAGCAAGAGGGACTTTCCCCAGACTGGGCACACCTGGGTATGGAAGTAGCAGCAATCAGACACAGCCACAAATGAATTCCCTGCCTGTGCTCTGCTCTGTTGACATCACTAGCAAAAATTTCAGGAAAGGATTAGAAGCGTTTGCAAAACGTTTTACACCTAATGGCATGCATCTCCTGCAGCAGTCTTTCAGTTACAGGAGGAAATAAACATACAACCAAAATCCTCTTCATCAGTCTCTCTGAGAAACCATTTTTCCAGAATGAAAGGGGAAGATCATGTTGTCACTGGAAGCAAAACACATTTTCTGTTTTCATGCACTCCTAAGATAGTTCTCAGCACTGCTCATAAAGAAACAGGATGAATCCAGCATTACTGGTGCTGTGAACTAAGCAAACATTTTGGGGATTTTCATTTCTACCAAGCAAAACCACTTAATTATGGCAGCAGAGGTAATGAAGAAAAGAAAGCCCATTATCAGAAGGCTGAAATTTACTCAACTGGAGTCCACACCTGCACTGGAAAAATTCCAAAGATCTGCAAATTGAGAGGGCTGTAAAGTCAATACTAGAAAAAAAAACCACAGGTGTAGAAAAAAAGAGAGACAAGCCTCACAGAAATTACTCATTTAAGTGAGAGAACAACCCTGTTCCAGAAAGTTGCCCAGCCAAACAAATCTGGTGATAGAGGGAAGAAGTGCTTTGCTAAAGGTAAGAGCACCAGCCAGCGGCAGAAGAGTGACCCTGGGGCTTTTAGTTTCCAAATCAGTGATGCTTGCATCAAATCATATCCACGGAAGAGGACTATAGCAATAGTTTGTACACTGCCTGTTTGTATAATCTGCTGGAAAAGGTCTTGCACATTATACATGATTGTAATGCATAAATATACAACAAGTATTGTCTGAGAGGTACAGCAGCACCCACTTGCAGACCCAATGCACTCCAAAGAGCTGTGCTGCTTACTGGGGCTCATATCGAGGAGGTGACCAAGAAACTACAGGATTACAGAGTGGTGGTGAGGGACTCTGGATCGCAGGTAGGGCCTTTTTATCAATCCTCCCAGTCAGAGGGAAGGGATTTGAAAGGGCCAGTAGAGTCTGGAGAATTGACAAATGGATGGGATTGATGCCACAGCCCAGGGTTCAGCCATGGGACTCACTTGGAGAAGCCTGGCCTGTGAGAGGCTGATGAGGTCCCCATCTGTCAGAGAAGGGAAAGAGCATCTATGTTCATAGGCTTGCCCAGATGGTGAGGAGGGTTTTAAACTAAAGTTGCTGGGGAAGCTGAACCTCAATCCATCCCATTCCTACAAGTGTGATGCCTGTGACAGTGAAAGATGCCCAGAGTGAGGAGATGGATCGCAGGCCAGCAGAAGAGCACCTGAAGGACAGCCCAAAGGAATTTCAGCAGCTCCAGCCAGTAAGTCAGCTTCAGCCAAGTCCCACCTTAAATGCCTCTATGCAAACACATTTAGCATGGGGAATAAACATGAGGGGTTAGAGATGTGTACACACCTACAGGACTATGGTCTCACCGGCATCATGGAGACATGGTGGGATGCCTCCTATGACTGGAGTGTTGGAATAAAAGGTTATGGGCTCTTTAGGATGGACAGGCAGAGGAGGTGAGGAGAGAGTGTTGTCCTCTATGTCAATGACCAGCTGAAGCGCATGGAATTCTGCCCACGGATACATTAGGAGCTGACCGAGATCTTGTGGGTCGGGATTAAAGGGAGGGCAGGGACAGGTGACATTATAGTGGGGAGCTGCTACAGGCCACCCACTCAGGAAGACTGAGCAGATGAACCCTCTACAGACAGATAGGAGCAACCTCATGCTCAGAAGCCCTGGTCCTCCTGGGGTCCTTCAACCACCCTGATATCTGCTGGAGGGACAATGCAGCAGGGCATAAGCAATCCATAAGGTCCCTGAATGCACTGATGATAACTTTCTTCTCCAAGTGACAGAGAAACAAACAAGGTGCAAAACCTGGGAACAATCATGGTCACAAGTATACCATGTTTAAATAAGAACCAAAACAGCTCAACCAAAGCAGCTTGAGTAAACATGGATGGAAGGAATTCAGTGAGAGCTGTGACCTGTGTATGAAAATTCATTGTCAAACATCAATTCACATGGTGAATGTTTAGTTTTGGAAGAAATCTGATGCAGAGAGAAGAAAAAACCAAAAACGAGTGACACTCAAGAGGTTCAGAACTTTCCATCCTGACCTTGGTTCCACAAACCAAGGGAGACTTGGAAGCCAAGCAACAGAGACCAGCACCTCTCACAAAGGGATCTTATAATAGGATGAATTGATGCATCCTTAACATCTCAGAATGCTTAAAAATCTGGCCATTCAAATAAATACAGTAAAGAAACTGCACGTGTCCTTATTAAAATTAAGCACATGCTATACTTTAGGGAAATGAGGGTGCTGGAAGAGGTTAGTACACATCCTTCAGCAGTCGGAGTGTTGTGACTCCTCAGCTGCAAAGGCAGATGGCAGATACCTGCCTCTTGTACAGTCAGTCCAAAGTATGTTCGGTGTACCTGAAAAGCCAAAAGTTCCTACACAATAACCGCACAGGTCAAGCCCAGCATGATTAATGAACAGAAAATCTGCAGCTTTTCCATGACTGTTTAAACATCCGGCTTCAAAGCCCTGTGTTTGCTACCACTTTGTTAGATCCATAAAATAGCCACCATTAGGCAATGCAGACGTGAAAAGCTAAATAGCACCATTCCAGGTAAAAAGAAATACACAGATTTGGTGGAAGTAGTAAAGCCTGAGTAACAGCTACTCAACCACTACTGCTGCATCCTTACAAAGGGGTAAAAACAGCACCTTTCATTTTGTAGTAGGTGACAGAGATGGACTTCAAATCCCAGAAGTTTATTGGGAGCTGGAAGAAACTGCATTCACTTCTATATATCATGGAAAGGTCAGGAGCTCTGGCAGGGACTTGTGGTGCTGCTGAAGTCCCTTCTGATGTGATGCTTTTTTGGATTATACTTTAAAGAGTGTTTATTTAGACATTGGCTGACAACGGCAAGAGAATGATCAGCAGGGCCTGCCTTGTTTTACACAGAGGAACACTATGGTCTCCCATGAGGATATTTGAGGGGCTTTCCTGTACTATTCCTTATTCCAACACTTCCAAATTATCCTGTCTCAAATGTGCCAGGCTCTTAAATTAAGCCCTTTAAGGAGATTATGGAGACAGGAACTACACTCAGACCCTTGCCCTCTTTCAGAAACCTAATTAAATGGATGAAACTTCCTTCCTTCTCATCTGTGATGGCAATAGCAGGGAATTTTACACTATTAGTTCAACATTTCAAAACCTTTTGAAACCTTTTCCTTTTCTCTTTTCCTTTTTTTTTTTTTTTTCAAAGCAGGTATCACAAAATCATGGATAGCTCTAAAACACCACTGTATTTGTCTACTATGGTTGAAGAGAGGCAATTTTTAATAAAAACATGCATTTAAAAAAAAGTCTCTGAGCTTTTCCTATCCAGAAAACCTCACACTAAGGGGAGGAAGATGAAAAAGATTATTTCTGCCAGAGCATGGAAACAGTGTTAAGGCTTCCCTCCTTAACACTGATGCATGTGAAAATAGAACCAACAAGCAGAATCTTCCTGACCAATTGGAACACTATTCTATAAATGCCCTTATTTTCTTTTATGGAAGCAAGTTCCTGTTCTCCCCAGCGTTTGGAGAACTTACATAGAGGATTCATTATTAAATTGTTTTATGAACAATATTCAACATTTTTAGGACTTGTGTAAGAATAGTTCCAAGACTTAACATTCCATAGAGACTCCTCTACTTTGAAACTATCCATGATTTTTAGTTTCATATAATTAATGTTTCTTCATTTCAAGTTGGTTACTAACATGAAAGGTAATTTGTGAAATTAGACAGCCCATTAAAAGGACTGCTTTTTCTTATGTCTCCCAGGATATCAATACTAAATTCACAGTCAAACATTCTTTCCTTTGTACTTTGGTAAAAGACTCTATTCACCCTCATAGATTATCCTGGAAGAATGATGTAGTAGCAGTTCAGTTCGATGCTACTTTTTGTTGTAAATATTCAGCTCTCCTAAAAAAACTTACAGAAATAAATAGGCATTGAAAAAAAAACCTCAGCAAAGCACACAACAGAGGATCACTCAAATGTTACTTGAACAAAGACAATTACACAAAAAAAAAATTTTAGGTGTTTTCTATCTCAGTGAAAAATAAGCATTTTCCATAAAACATTCCTTTTGTTACTTGAAGGTTTCATTGGTGTGGAGTGCCTGAGTGACAAGGAAAATACTGCAGAGCTCCAGAGAAACAAATCGATAGTCCCATCCCCAGCAGACATAGTTTCCATGTGCCTCAGGTAGGGATACTGAATTCTTCAAATTAGGACAGAGCTGCAATTTTCTGCAAGAGCTTCATGGGCTTAAAGCACCAGGGCTCTCCATAGCATTTCTGAAGCAGAACACTCTTGTATAAAAAGACAGAGTATTTCAATGTTCAGCCTCTTCCCAGCCAGGATAAGTCTTTGCATAATGATTTCCGTTTTTATGCTTTATAGATGAAATTGTGAATAGTACACTGGGAAGAAATTCATTTTTCAAGTAAAGCATTTGACCTTCAGTTACTCATTTTCTTTCAGTAATTTTTAGGTTTAGAGAATATAAATATTCTTTAAACTCATATAAGCATATTGAGGGAGGATATAAAGACTGTATTCTGAACCATGCTCTCTGTGAGGTCTGCTGTGCCTGGAGGGGCTTTAACTCTTCGGCATGTCATGTCACCAAAAGTTGCTAGGTTTCTGTGTACTGCCTTATAAACTAACCAAACCAGGCACAAGAAAGAACACTTGCTGACACATAAGGACTAATTCTTACACTTGGTTATTTACAAGCACATTCATTCTTCACTGAAGATTTAAGCAGATTGATGGTTGACTCTTTTGGTTGCAATAAGGTGTATTACAGGAATTTCAACAAAGTTCAGTAAATAAGTTTGCATGCAATACTCATGTCCTTTTTTGTTTTGAAGTATTGCGTACTGGATCAGCCCTGGAACTAATGGTAAAGCTATCTTTATAAAACCTGACGAGACACACAAATTATTCAGGAAAGTAAATTCCATTTTCAGGTATGACTCCAAATGACATTTCAAGGTAAATTTAAGCACAATGTGAGTAAGCATCTAATAAGATTGGGTGGTTTTCAAGGATGCAAGGAGTTAAAATATGGGAAATTTTGCAAGCCTCAGGCAAAAGTTTAGACACCCCTGAAATGCTCAGAAACAAATGTTCAGATTCTGGATTTCTCTACAGAAAACTGCTCTAAGTCCTTCAGTGTCATTTTCCATCCAAACTGTCAGACTATCAAGAAGACTACCAAAAAGGTCTTTCCTATTGCATTATCCCGTGCTGTGACTGACAACCTAGGCAACAGGATACAAAGTACTCTTCTGATATCCTGCAGAATTCAAAAGAAAATCATTATCAGTAACATAAGGTGACTTCCAACCAGCTCTAAATAAGTCAAAATACAGGAACAAATAAGGCAAAAGCTACTCCAGGGGATGTAAGGAGAGAGTACCCAAAAAGTGGAAAGCTCCTGACCTCAACAGCAGCAAGGCCACAGCAAAAACACTCAGCATATTTCAGAAAGGAAATGAAAACAGCAGGAGAAGGCCTGAGGAGGACAATAAAGAATAACTATGGAACAGGTAAGGAAAGACTGCAAGGATATACATGTATGTCTAGGCCAGTGCTGAAAAGTTGCTAAGTGCACGAAAGGTTGCTTCAAAGGGAACGACCTATTCACCACAACCCTGGGAGAAAGGTCAAACAACCACTGCAGAGATACATCAAGCCCTAGGGAAAATACAGCATCAGTAAGTAAACCAAAGCTCTTCAATAGCCAGACTTTCAGCTGGGTGAGTGTAGAAGGCTGGTTCAGACATTCATACATGCATGATGGCAGCAGGAGTGCTGAAGGGACTGGGAACAGGAGAGAGAACATGCTTGCAACCAAAGAGACCCAAAGAGCCAGCAGTGCAAGGAACCATCAAATCAGGGCCAGTCTCCTGTTCTATAACATTTTGTGCATGTAAAAAGCACAGCTTAAACCAGAAAGTGTTGTTGGATTGTGTAAGTGAATCCATTCAAGAATCAAACCATAAAAATTTATTAAACCCCTTTTTTACATGGCACTGTCCCCACACTAATACAAATGAGATCCACAGTCCTACTGAGCATCTCTCATTATTAAAAAGGGTTTCCCAGTTGTGACTACAACCTCAGTTTGTTCTGTTAAATATTTAACCTCTGATAGCATTTAAACTGCAGGATCCATTTGAGTTTCTCAAGTTCAGAGTGAAAGTGAATTGTTCTGGTGGAACACAAATAATCAGCTGGGGAGAAGATACCACAGACAATGCACAGTCCTGTTTACTTATGCCTTCTTTGAATAGCCACCTAATTTAATAACATTATAGATGGCATTTCCTAGTTATAAGTACTGTGCATGCTGATGTATGCAACATTTCAGTACTGGCCACTCCATCATTAGGCATGGCCCTGTGACCTTCCTGCTTGCCTACTTCATTGCAGTTCTACTGTTCAACAGTGCTGCTAGTTTTTTAAATCCACGACGTTAAGGTCTCCCCAATGAAATCCTGCTTTTAACCAGTCATTTTCCACAGCTTCTGTACTGTAAATAAACTAGCAAACTGTCTATTAAATATATCTGACATTGCTGTTTCCCATCTTTTCTTTGGCAATATTTCCATTTCTTGCTAAGATCATCAGGTTAGAGTTAGGAAATGAAGTCATGAGTTGCAATCTGTAGTCCCTCAATTGAAGAAGGCTGATTTGTGATAGTCAGCTCTTAATTACGACTTGATAAATTCAAACCAAAGGACCTGCCCATATAAGACAATGAAAGCAATCCACTGTCAAACACATATGGAACCAGTGCAATGGGGACAAAAAAAACGTGGATGCAGAAGTAGGTATTTGGACTTTTCCTGATGAAAAACTACCCTGTAGTTACAGGTAGTTTATGAAGATGCAGCCTTGAATTGAAATACTGCATCTGAAAAATGCACAGAGAGAATCCAGCATTTATTTTGGAGAATGTAGTTTAAATATCTAGATATTAGTTCTCTCTGCCAAAGCCCTGAGACAGCCAAACCACTAAATATATAAAACCTGAGTTAAAACACAGCATCTTATGCTCAGTGACCATAGTTCTCTTCCCTTTTCATTCCTGCATTCCCACTGGGGACAGCTTTCCCAGCACGGTAACAAACACAAGTCTTGCATGTCCCAGTGGCTGAAATGCTTGGGCATGTGTTCTTAAACTATTTAGTAGCAAAAAGTTAAGGAAGAATCACCAGATTATGTAATAATCGCCCAGGCCTCCCCAAGGAGTGCAGAATTTTAATATATTAGTACACAAACGAGTAGTATTGGCATACAGAAAACATTTTGAAGGACATAGGGCATAAATACTGGTAAACTAATAAACACATGCTGTAATTTAGTTAGATGACATATGGACATTTCAGAATCTAGTTTTCAGCAATGGTAGTGCCATTCACGTTGATATAATGGATGCAATATTTCCCACACCCTGAGAGATCCAGAAAGACTAATAAGTAGTTCAAGTAATGCTCTGGATCATGCCCAGGACAGACATACAGATTACATTCATTGTATAGAACCTCCTCCCTAAAAAAANAAAAAAAAAAATTAAAACTTTCCAAGCTTAGCCTACTGAGAGACATAAAAAAGTGCATCCAAGCTTTGGGCTCCCCAGCACAGGAAGGACACGGACCTGTTAGAGAGAGTCCAGGGGAGACAACCAAAATTCTTAGAGGGATGGAGCATCTCTCCTACAAGAAAAAGCTGAGACAATTGGGATTGTTCAGCTTAGAAAAGAGAAGGCTTCAGGCTGAACTATTTGCAGTCTTCCAGTACCTGAAGGGAACCTACAAGGAAGATGGAGGGTGACCACTTACAAGGGCATATAGTGACAGGACAAGAGGCAATGGCTTCAAACTGAAAGTCTAGGTTTAAATTGGATACCAAATTCTTTACTGCGAGGATGGTGAGGCAAAGGAACAGGTTGCTCAGAAAAGTTGTGGATTCCCTGTCCCTGGATNGGGATTGTTCAGCTTAGAAAAGAGAAGGCTTCAGGCTGAACTATTTGCAGTCTTCCAGTACCTGAAGGGAACCTACAAGGAAGATGGAGGGTGACCACTTACAAGGGCATATAGTGACAGGACAAGAGGCAATGGCTTCAAACTGAAAGTCTAGGTTTAAATTGGATACCAAATTCTTTACTGCGAGGATGGTGAGGCAAAGGAACAGGTTGCTCAGAAAAGTTGTGGATTCCCTGTCCCTGGATGCATTCAAAGCCAGGTTGGATGGGCCTATGAGCAACCTGGTTTAGTGAAAGGTGTCCACAGCAGAGGATTTGGAACTAGATAATCTTTAAGGTCCCTTCCAGCCCAAACCATCCTATGATTCTGTGATTCACTGGCAATGCCAAAGTGGTCACATCACCTAAGTACGGTCTCCAGATTTCAAGCCTTGGCACTCTTTCTCACTTGGTGATGAGGAAAAGTGATATAGTGAACTCAGGAGCTTCATGTAACATTGAGTATGATATTTAAACATAATATTTCATTTCCTTGCTTGCTCTTAAAATAAGTCTTTCACTGAATTAAGAACTACAGTTACAAGCCAGATGTATCTTCTTCATTAACATCAGATTTTTTCCCATTGAGAGATATATTAAAAAACATGGGGTGTTACTTTCAGTTGTTATTTTTTCCTTATACAAAATCATGCCAGGAGAAACAATTCAATCACTGCATCATTGTATAGGGGTGTTACTTTTATTAAGAGGTTTCTCAGAAGTCTGGTAACATTTATTGTGTAAGGGTCATTCGTTTACATGCAAAGTGTATTAATCGCCTACTCCAACTTCATCACGTTCAGAAAAATCACAGCTGGGTGAAATCTTCAGCTGCTAAAGCTCTTTTGTAACAAGATGTTAATTACTTTATTTTGTTGAGGGGTAAAAGCTTAATTATTGTGGATTTGTAACCCCCTGTTTGGCACTTTGGAACAGAATTTGTAGTATTTCTCTCAGTCGTCAGGGAGTCAGGCTATGCCGTACACTAGGGAGCAGCATAAAACAAAGGCATAATCATGTTGTAGGGCATGTAGAAGTAGAAAAGTCATACAGAAACAGTGGTATTTAGCATTCCTTTCCTGCCTCTCACAAAACCCATACAGAATCTGGACACACATTTTGCATTACATCCTCCATAAACATAAGTAGCTTGTTTTTACTGACTTTTAAGAGAGTTGTGGCAACTTATATCCACTCCATGCCTGAGCCAAGTAAGAGTATTGAATGCTATCTGTATTTACCCATTCTAAGATGTTCTCCCTTCACCTATTTATACATCCTCTATGCAAACAGAATACGAAACCCTCATTCCCAAAAAGCCACTCCTTTGCTTCTTTTTCACTTCTCTTGACAGATCCATTAGTGATCAAGCAGAATTTACCCATTATTAACTGGAGGGTCTCAATGGAATAGTGTTCTATGTGATCATTCCTTATATAAATCCTGACAAATGAACTCTGGATGAAGCCATGGCAACTTTCTTACCGGATTTACTATAAGCCTTATACTGTCTTCTTCATGTGTTTAGTGTAAAACTCACCTTTCAACATAAGGACGTTAGAGTTATAAGGAGGGAAAAAGGATTAAAAATAGCACAGTGGATAATGTTGTTCTTTGGATTTCAAGTGAAGAATTTACATGCAAGGCACATATTACTGAATAATAAGAAGAAAAAAAATCACTGGCCATACTGTTTGCATTTTTCCTTCATTTCTTTGCTGCACACCCCCAACATTCTGGTTCCCCAACTGACCACAAAACTTAAGATGTGGCCAACAGAGTGAACACTGCTGCTTCAAAGTCCTGTAGATGGTACAGTGCCACATCCGGGTAGCCTGGAAATGCAAAAAATACTTATTTTCACTTTGTACACCTGTTAACTGTGTTTATGCACAATCTGTAAAAGATTTTGTAATCTTCAATGCTAGACTGCCTATGTATAATCTTATTCTTATTTGCTGTTTTACTGCCTCCAAGGGGTTCTGTTCCTCCACATAGGAAAGATATATTATACCTTAAAATGATGACCAGGGACAGAATACAGAGGCCACCTCATGCAGATAGGGTAGCATTATTTCCTGTTATTTCCTGTTATCTGCAGCTGCATAACCGCCCCAAAAGTCCTTGGTATGAACAGTAGGCAGGAGGCTTTTCCTTTATAAACTGAATTAACTCCAGCAAAAGGGGCCAAATGATATAAAAGCAGGACTGACTGAATGTCTTCCTCATTTTTAGCCTAAAGGATTTAACACAGGTTCCTATCATTCCCTGGAGAGACTAATGAACCTCATTGTTAGGAAATCTTACTTGACATTTTCTTTAATTCTCTTTCAGCCTATTTCTATGAGTTACTTTGCCTCAGCACAGCCCAAAAAGCAATTCTTGACCTTTCCTCCACATTAAACTCTTTAATTTCATTTTAGAAACACTTTTTCAGAGGAAAGTTGACCTCTGGCAAACATACACACACAGAATCAAACCTAAAAGCCAAACACAAATCATTTCAGTTGAAAGCACAGTGTGTGCCTGACTGTAGGTTCAGACCATCAAGCCTCCAAACCTCACCAACAGCACAGGTTCTTTGAGGAACCATGACCCCTTCTCACCTGGCAGCACTCTGGGGGATGTGTGGGGGGTGGATTTGCAGAAGAAAACAGGAGAGTGAGTCACCTGCACAGCAACATCCATTTCAATAGATGTATGAATTACTTGTTCGGGACTGCAGTAAGGATGCACACACAAATCCTTTGAAAAACAAGATCCTTAACCATACTAAATGCATTTTGTTTGAGAAACTAGTCAGATGGAAGAACTCCAAACTGCTATAATGAACATGACAGCTTGTAGCTCAGAACTATGCATCTGGGTTATTTAGCTAAAAGGCAGCTGTGTGGAGTCACAAATGGACAGACCTGATCAGAATAGCTGTGTCATCCCAACCAGAACAGGAAGAGCTAACATCTGCAAAATGAGAGCTGGTCCCTTTCATTTTATGGGTTACTTTTCCTCAAATCTTTTGTCCTTTCCTTGCAAGAGACAATTTACGGGGTTTGTTTCATGCCAAATAGAGCATTATGAGCTATATCATGAGACAGCAAGTGCAGCATAACAACCACTTCTGAACATGACCTTTCTTATGCAGGTACAATTTATAATGTATACACAATTTAACAAAGTTTTCTGGAACTCATACTTCAGAAAGCAAAGGTGAAAAGCATCACCATGGCTAGCAACTCTGCTATTTTTAAAGAATATATTTTCTGTGATAGATCTATTCTACCTTAACTGAACCCTGTGCAAGCTCCAGTTTTACCAAGTCCATGTGTTCATTTCATTAAAAAACAGTTTTATTTAAAATTATTCTTCTTTCCCTAGTACTCTTGCCTCAAACCATCAATATTTCAGGATGAAGACTGTATCTTTGTCATATATTTAGATATAGTGTCTGCTAAAAGGCATCCTTGTCGCACATCTTTGCAGTACAAAAAACCAAGCAGTGAGAAGCCTCTTAATTTTACATTTGGTGCTATTTCTCGGTCCCCTACCTAGAAAAAGCACCTGTTTTGATACATTATCTGAAAACTCCTTTTTAATGAGCTTTCTCATTTCTATTTAAAAGCTAAACACTAGATTGGTGATTTTCTTTTCCTGTGTTCATTTTGGGGGGGGAAATAGGCGGTTCCTGTGAAAAAAATGACCACTGCATAATTCTGCCTCCAAACACGGGAAGTTTATAATTTGAAGTAGAATATGTGCTTTACATGGGGCTATATCAAGAGTTTGCTCCCTTAACATTTAGGAGAGCAGTTGCTTTCCATACTTATTAACTGAGACAAAAAATACTGTCTTGCTACCATTCCCTGTGTATTCCATGTAGGTTCCCATTACCATGGCATTTCTTCCCCCACAGGCTCTTTGATCCATGTATCTCACAGCTACTCTGACTAGCTGGTACAATGGCTTTGCAGGGATTTCTCTCCACTCTCAGGAGAAATTTAATCCATAAAGATACTTCTTGATAGCTCGCTTCCTTCACTGCAAGCGTTCCTTAACATGCAACTTCACTTCCAAAGAATTACTTGCTCTATCATTTCTATAGACCTTATACCTAAAGATAGCAGTGTCCCATTTTTTAAATATTCCACCAACTCTCTAAAATAGCTGTTATATCAGTTTCTTTAATTATAACAGATACTTTCTAGTCTTCTCAGGGAAACCACACATATTTGAGGTCCCGTTGGTTATATCTCCCTGTCCTGATAAATTGAGACTTCACCTTTTCAAACTTTCTTTTTGTTATTCTTTCTCTTGTTCTTACCAACTTGTGTCCTAGTTTTGTCCAGAATTATACTTTCTTAACTTCTCCTTGTAAAGATATTTCTCCCCTCAACAAGTTTACATTTCTTAGCTTTTCCCTGCCTTCCCTTGGTTTTTAAACTCCCTTAGATTATTTTTTTAATTTCCATTTCAAGCACTGCCTGTCTGACTCTGCATTGTCTCTCCCCAGATGGCTTCTATCCATTCAAATTTTCCTTAGTTTTCTAATGGATATGATATCCTTCCCCTATACTGTTTTCCTTTGAGCCATGACCTGAGATTCCCCAGCTCCATCTGTCCTTGCACATGACACTGGCAGCATGTCGGAGAATGCTCTCTCACAGACTCCTGTCTCAAGTCTACTACCTAAACTCATACTATTGCATGCAATAATTCATCATCATTTCCTTCCACACCATGGGAACACACATGCAGGAAGCACAACTCGTAGCTCCACTACAGTGTGACCTAAAGTCTGTGCCTGCCATGTTCACACACGTATCAAGTTAGTCCTTGCACACCTCACAGTGGCATTAAACACCCTGAAATCTGCATCCCTCATAGCCAGATTCCCAGTTCAATAACTTTTCTCCTTCCAACAGCTGAGATATGTCCCTGGGTGTGTGTCCATGTTACATGGGAATGTCAGACCATCATCCCGAGCAGAGGGAAGGAGACAGCTGTGGTTACTCGGGCAGTCTTTCTCTCTGTTCACCTGGCTGCCTTCTTTTCTGGAGAGTTTATTCATTGCCACCAACACAGGACCTGAAAGTCGTGTCATGTGAGGGTTGGACTGCTCCATGATGCCTTCTGGTCTCCTCCACAGGTTTCTCTATTTCTCTGAATTTCTCTTGTTCATCTCAGCTAAATCAGAAATGCTCTGAAGGCCATGAGCTGCTGAGCACCAATTTAATGTAAATCCCATCTACCAACAAGGCAGGTTTCATTCAAGATTGTAGCAGTCACCCAATGCCCTGAATGAACCAAACTCATAGCTATTTCTTTATAAAGTAGCTTTACTGCAACTAAGGAGATGGAAAAGCTCAATTCATCGTCTTCATCTTTCATTAGGTGTCCTTGTCAGGTGTTACTTCTAATCTCCTAATGGAGAAGATGTTGCTTCTCCATATGCCGTCAACCCTGTTCCCTGCTCACAGGATTTTGTTCCTGTAAGGGTGCTGCTGCCCATTCCAAGACTGTCACTTTGAGACGATGTCACATGGCCTTAAAAACAGAAATGAAGTGAAAATTTCTGAGATACATTTGTGGTTTCCTCAGCAACGGAGTAATCAAATCAGTGCCCCCCGTGGTATTTCAAAAGGAGACAAATATTGCTTGAATAATACGAAGCTGCAGAAGCACCCACCACACGTCCATTTAGTTTGAAATCAATAGTCCTTTTGCCTCCTTTCTTCAAGATAATTAGTCTTACCAATGATAATACCAAAAACTCGACCTCCTTCCTTTCCCTCTTTGGTTTAACTGCTCTATTCAGACTCTCAGGTATGAATGGAATTCTTCTGTAAAGAGTAACGTGAACAAGTAATACAAGCCCCTTGTAAATTGGTCAGAATTCTCCAAAGAAGAGAGAGCTTTTGAAGTCTAGCTCATTTTGGCTAATATTTTCAAACACACAAGAACAGTAGAATTAGAAATTATATCAGAAATCACACAAAGAATAAGGTTAAATTAAAAGAGTAACTTTGGAAGGAGGTGTGGGCTGGGATTCTTATGACAGACAAATGTCAGTTTTCACCAGAGAGGTGTTGGATGAATTTTTTACCTTATCTGGTAAAAGAGTAAAATTAACTCTTCTGAAGAAGACTGAATATAAAAAAAATATACATGATTATTAAACCTGAGATATTAGCTGAAGTGATAGATGGAATCAGAACATAGGGGCCTAAAAAAGGAACTATTTTGGCCATATTTGAACAGACTTTAGATGGATAGATGCAATTGATATAATTTACCTAAAAGGGGAACTCAGCTTTCAGAAATTTGGAATTATTGCCATTATGATTTCTCAGGTAGGCCAATGAAAAAAACAAAACAAAGGGACTCAAAAATCAATAGTCCTTCTAGCAACACAGATCTTAAACACCAAAGCCATGTCAGTAATAGGAGAGCAGTCAGAGTGTGCAAGTAAGCTGATATATTTCAAAGTTAATAGACACCAAAAGTCTGTGCATGCAAGGAGGAACATTTCTAAAATTACCCCTTTCAGACATCAATAGCACTACTGCAGGGCCTTGCTAATCTCTCCTTCCCAAAATCACAGTCACTTACTTTAGATCACTGCAATTAGCACCAGATGTTCATTTACACCTTCAGAGATACAGGTTCGTAAACTGAACACTCCTGTGTTATGATAATGTCATTTTAACACCCTTAGCAGGCTTCTGGTTTCCTTCACCTCCCTGTCTTAAAACCTGCTGATAATTTTAATCCAAAAATATTACAGCCAGAGCTCTAGAATAAACTGCAGTCTTTAGTGTTAATTGTTGGGGTGACCGAGGTTCCTTAAGGCAGGTGATCATCATCACAACACATCCTAGGTACCAAAAACATCTACTCACAGCTGACAAGTATAACACAGATCTGGGACACCTGCCCCTTTCTGGATAACAAAGCCTGTTCAGATAAAACAAACTCTTGACTCAAATATGTCAAATGCTTCTCTGGAATCTTGGATAATCATAAGGCTGAATCATATTAATTTTTCAAGTTACAAGAAGCTGAAACCTCAGTACAATGCCAGGGGCACATTTTTTTTGGCAGAAGACACGAGTGTTACAATTTCCAGATCTCCTACAGGCTGAGTCCCGGTGTGCTCCAGCACTTCCGAGCATTTTAGGATAAACTATTTCTTTCTGTAGGTTTCTAGGCTGTGTTTCAGACAACCTTTAGTGGAAACTGAGGATGTTGTCTCACGCTGCCTCAGAGAGTGTTTTCACATAATCTAAGAAACCAATTAAGACACTTCTCAGTTGCTTTGTTGGAGATTTTTTAAGTTTAGTTTTTACCCCTCATTTTTTAGAAGTCTCTTCCAAAAGCTCATTTCCCCCACCTCTTCAGACATTCTGTGACACACAAAGCCCCCAGCTACTCAGACCTGTCTCACAGGTCAATACTGGGCAGTACAGAGTGGACAGAAGGCCCTTTTAACTCGGTCAAGTATAAGATTATTGACAAGAGCCAAGGTTCCTCAGTGGAGGCCATGGGGAACAGTTCAGGACACACATTTCTCAAATCAAAACAAATGACAGGCATTTTAATGACAGGTTTAGGACATAAGAAGCAACCTTATTGATTTTACGAAATCATCAACTTCAAGCTTCACATTATATTCCAAGTACCTCATAAACCAAAGAGGAATTTCTAGAACTGTTTGCAAACAGGCATGACAAGACTCCCTCATGCTTTGGATTGAGAGGTGTGACTGGGGTGGACATTGAGATGAACCTGAGGACATCTCAGTACACAGAATGTTCACCTCCCTTGATTTGATTCAAACTACCTCTGGAAGAATCAAAAGCGAGTTCACTCAAGCATGGATAGGAAAAAAGCCATTCCCAAAACAATAAGAAAGCTGAAGGAGGTCTCTAAAGAGCCCCAAGAATTACCAACCTGGGACATCAGTCACCAAGTAAGATGTTTGTAGAACAGAGCACTTCCACCTGAAACAGGAGAGACAAAACGAACAAAAGGAGGAAAGGGATGATGATCCACAGCACTCCTTGAAATGTATGAAACCACATAGGCTAAAGAGTAATATAAAGGCTTTCACTACAATAATGGGTCACACTACAGTAGTGAAAATGTAGGCTTAATATCAATTGAAAACTAATGCTCTGCAATAATTTCATAAAGGAAACATGGCACACCTAAAATTAGACCAGATCAAATTTTACAAAGGATCATCTCCTCAAACATGCTCAGCACACAAGAGCTCCTAGCCAATCTTCTGGAAGGCCACAAAAGCCAAGTCTAAAAATGCTGACACTGTTTAATTACTCTCAGCAGGGACTGCAGTGTGAAGACTGGCCTCAAACATAATTACCCAGCCAATACAAAACTCACTTCTCTAGACAGTGTTTTACTCCTAAAAAGAAAAACAAAACACTCAGTGAATTGTGTGATGACGCTGTTTCTTTTTTCCCATCAAGATGTTGACTAAGGTTGATTAGGAAGAATCAAACTGTGTATGACAGAGAAAGAACAGTTGCTATAGTTTTAGACTGACTTTGCAAAAACCTGTTCAGTTTGAACATGATAATGATGAATTAGATAATTACATTGCACCGAAAGCATTATTATTACTGAAAATATCTTCTCTACAGCAGCCATCCCTTTGAGTATGTATACCCATTATTTTATGGTTTAAACCAATGGTGACCACAAAGATGCACCTTCTCAATGAGTTGTTCAGATGCATCAGTCATTGCCTTTGTGGCTGTGCACACAGAGGCAAAGCAACACAAGATATAATATTATTATAGCAAAATGTCTCAAAGGTGTGATAAAAGTATCAGGAGATGGTTAAACCACGAGCACTGGGTCCCATACCCAACTTCTGGCCGCAGCTAATGCCAGGCATCTCAGAACAAGGTTCAAGGAAGATTTTTGAATGACCACATAGGACAGCATTCTCCTAGCTCTGAATAGACAGATGATGATTCCTGTTGTAGTTCTTTCCCTCTTCCAAAAGCCTCCTTTGTTGTTTTCTGTTACCAGTAGACAATCTAGTTACCCCTGCAAAATCCCAGTTTGTCTTTAATTCTGTCGAAAATGTAACCTCTCAAGTTTTTGACAGAATGAGTTTCATAAGTGAAATAAAAAGAAATTACTGCCTTTATACATGGTTCTGCCATGTTTGTTACAGTGGCTTCCGGTGTCAAAAAATTCTGCACTCCTATCCACAGCTTTATAATATGGAAGAAAAATCTTTTCTGGAGAACATAAATCCTCTCCGGGGAGATCCTGGAGGCTTTTCAGCAGCCAGCTCTTAGCCTGCACGTATCATCTTCCTGGCACAATGACAAGCCTATGACAAGAAGAAATCAGTCTGTGATACTCATTTTGGGGGCCTTTTGATCTTGGAAAAAGCTGAGACTGAGCAGTTTCTGAGTTTACCAGGCTTTTTTGAGGTAGGTATTTCCAAAGATAGGAAAGCAAGGTGTGTTCATGCAGAACCAACCCTGTGATGCTGGGCCATGAAAATGTTGTAACAACCTGCTACTTTGCATTTATTAGGAGCACTTTTATCACACACATACTAATGAAAAAAAGGCAGAAAGGCCAGGCACTCTTGAGATAAATAGCTAGTAATTTCAAATAACAAACCAAAGAAACAATTAAAAGGCTTTGGCAATAAAAGCTTAACAGATGATGCACCGACAAACCACTACAATTACAAAACATATTTCCAGCTAATATGGTTAGCATAATGTACTTTGCAAGCATTAATGTAATAACAAGGTGGCTGTAAATCACTTTATCAATTATTGAACCGCAATAAAGTATTTATAAATGGGCTCTTATTATCAAATGCAACTATGATACTTTTAAACTGTGGCAAAATATAAGGGAATGTTCTTATCTTTTTCTTAACAGAAACTTGCGGAGTGTTAATAAATGGCTTTTCTTTAAATCATGCTTTGCTTGCTTTGCATCTTCAGTAGTTCTGCATTAGTGGAATAATACTGAACACCGACTCCATTTTGCCACAGTCTGTGCAATAAAACAACTCATTTATTGCTGTGAAAGAGCCATCATGTATAAAGAATCTAACCGTTTTAAGAGTTTTCTTCCATAAAGACAATTGAGATGGAGTACATTGCATGAAATTGTCAAATGATCTTCTGTGAACTCTTTTTGGTCATGTTACAGTAAGAACTGGCTTTAAACCATGCATTTTTATTTAATTTTGGAGCAGTCATCAGAATGAAAAGAACATTTTCAATTAAATGTGTGTGTGAAGCTAAATCAAGTTTCCAGAAAAGCTAAATGTTTGGCAAATAGCACCCTGAAAAGCCTTAGGAGAGCCAGGGTGCTTCCATCAGTCTATCTGACCACCATCTGACAAAAAAGAACCCCAAAGCAAGAATACAAAATACACAGGGTAAAACTGAACCTTCATTCCAAAAAGGAAACTTTGGCCAGACGTCTGCCTCCCAAAAAAGCCTTTTCAAAGGCTCTACTTAAATTCCAATGAAAAAGAAAAACATTTTTTAAGCCTTGAGAGGACCACTGTCCAGCTACAGTAAAAACGATTATCAAGACCAAATGATAATAGCAACAGTTAATTAGGTGTCTCTCAAGTCCCCGAATGGAAATCACATACTTGTTTTTTAATGTTACAAGGTTAAAATTTTTAGGATATTCTTTCATAGCATAATATGAAGAAAGCAGACAGGCTGGTATTACATTGCCCTTGATGCTGCTGATAGCAGGACAAAAGTGAACTACATTACCAAGCTGTACGCTTCCAAGCAAGAATTACTGTGTTTTTTAGTAGGAATCTGCTGGTGTTTTCAGCACAGGGGGTGTGACTGGGCTTTACTCATCCTGCTCTCAGGCCAAGGAAAGATAGTTTGGTTAATAAGGGTATGCAGGAAAGAGGGCTCAAGTGCCCAGTGATATAGCAGGTAAGGAGCCACCATAGAGATGCAGGTCTGACAAACACCCACGGTCACTGGCAGACTACCAAGGCACACACAGATCCTTCCTGCAAGGCCTTTAGCCAAAGTTCAAATTACTAATTGCAAGATGACACTGTCAGAAAAGGTGTTGCTGAGAACTACCTTTGCTGCTGCCACTACAGCCACAAAATTGCAGCTGTCAGAGCACTTCTGAACTGTAAACCACCTAATCACAGTCTGATTGCACAGTCCAAACATCATCTAGAAATACTGAAGTGCTGCAGACAGCATTGTTATACTTCACAGAACAAATTGCTAAATATGGGTCTACTTGATAGGGCCAAATCACTACACTGGAAAAGTCTGTGTTAAACTCCTCCTGCCCTGGCAAATGCCAGATGAAAAGCACAGTTCTGTCTCATAGGGCAGGCTGAGGAAGCTCTCGGAAAGGTGAGGCAGACATTGTCTCTAATTTATGCCCATTTGGCTAATCAAAAAAGAGAGCAGTAATTTTGCTGAGTGCTGGTAGGTTTTTTTCAATGTTTCCTTCAAAGAATAAAACCTTGGAAAGCCACAGTTGATGTAAAAAGACTGAGGTGGGTTGTTGCAGAGAAATGCTGTGGCTGCTTTTGAGCTACTGCCAGCGAGGTTCCTACAACGCACTGCATCAGCAGCCACATCTCAGTGCCTGCCAACTGAGCTTAGGGAGGATCACAACAGGGGACAGAGCAGCGTGCAGGAAAGCTCCCTCTGGAAGAGAGCAGGAGGCTGTCAGCAGTCTCTGAGCCAGCCAACAGGAAGGGTTACAGATCTGCATTTGTCCTGCAGCTGCCCATTCAGCACAGGAGCCTCTCTCCAATACAGGTCTGTCAAGTGCTTCCTTTCTGAAGGCCTTCCCTGGTTCAATTTGCTGTGACCAAGCCGAGCAAAAGCCTTGGGCTGGGGGAGGTGACAGCACTGTCACTGTAAGCTCTTTCCTGCAGGGAGAGCAGCAGCACATCAAAAAGCCTGCAGGAGAAAAGCTCTTGGATGAAGGGAAGCCTGTTCAAGCACAACCAGAACAGCACAGCCCTGGCAGGATCACCTGGCCCGTTTTGCCTGCCAGCTTCTAGAAGGGTGTCGCATCTGCTGGGTACATCTTATATTTGGAAGTACACGGACCTTATGAGTAAACCAAACCTCCTGGTATTTTGTCCTTTGGAAAGGCTTCCCTTAATGTCCTCCATTTCAATCTCCAGCCAAAGAATCGCATTTTTAAGGGGGATAAGCAAGGAAGGCATAGAAAATACATTTATGGCCACTTCATTTGGTCTCTCAAATGCTTAGGCTGACTCAGTAATCCTTCATTTTTGTTGCTAGACAAGAGCATTCTTTTCAGAACACCCTTCATCCTGATTAAATTATATGGGTGATGGCAAACTAACCATACTTCCAAAGTAAGTTTTTCCAATAGTTAGGGACCTTTGCACGAAAAATTTCTAAATGTATTTAGCTTTGGTGTCCAGCCACTGAACTGTCATATTTTGACAGCACTTTCAAAACATGCAGTAATGAATTAACTCAATTTCTACTAAAATTCATCCTGAGGCAGTATGACAACACATCTATCTCAATTGCTCCTTCTCCCAGTCTGTACTCCTATCTGGGATTGCCCCAAGCCAGGTGCAGGACTACTGAAATTCTTGAGGTTCTTGTGGGCTTGCTTCTTGAGGTCAGGTCCCTCTGAATGGCATCCCTTCCCTCTCTTATGTCAACAGTTATGGTAAAACAAAATCAGCACTGATTTGCCTTCATGCACTAAATGGTAAAATCAAAGCTTTTCAGGTAATTTCACAAGAGCTGCAGCTTCTCTGCAGCGGCACAGCAACCTCAGGGTGGGAGGCATAACAGCTAGGACAGCAAGACAAGTGTAATACTTGTACAGTACAAGTGCAGATGTGCCCTGCCGCTCTGCATAGCAACTTTCACTCAAGCAACCTGACAGCTGAGCAGTTCTCAAAACAGTCCAAGCCACCAATGCACAATGCCTGCCCAGTTACAGTAAATGGGCTGCAGACATTGCAATGTCAGTGTCATTCTGCATGCAGAAGGTCTACAGCTGAAACAGATGCTTCCAAGACATGTTTTCAGCTACTGCAATCTCCCTTGTCATTGTTTGCCCTTGCCAGCACAGGGTGTTTGGGAGAAGGGTTGATACCTCTCAGAGAATGTCATGCTGCTCGTAAGTCCCAGTAAGAGACTGACCCATCCCATAATCTCTTGATAGCTAACTTGCTGCTACAGTGTCTTCAGGCTTGTTGTGAAACAAACAAAATGGGCAGGGAGCATGCTGCCTTACCACTACAAGGCTGACATGCACACAGGCTTTACCTTGCATCAAGAAGGAGATTCCCTTGAGAAGCTGGAGAGTTAGAAAATGACTACCCTTGCAGTTCATCTCCTTTTAATTTGGGTTTGGCTGCTTGTTTT